>CM055971.1:30882500-31257500 GCA_029531755.1 Holothuria leucospilota
GCGCCACTGACGCGGCAGTCTTACACTTTGGGCAACATTCGTAGCGTAAGGCATTTGGTTTGAAGTGTATGACTCATTACACAAGCATATTCAAAGGTCATTAAGTGTATGCACAAAAAATAAGTATTATAAAATATGTTTTTTAAATCCTCAACCTTTTTTGTTTTATATTTACTCCTCTGTACGTCATTCTCCTTTGGAGGCTGCTTAATTGGGTGTCCTCTAAAATTAATAAACCTCCTAGTTTGGGAAGAGTTTACTGTGCTTTCCTGTAGTGTCATTTGGATGTCGGTTAAAAGCATCGTTATATTAACGTCCCAATTTTGTAACTTACCCCAGAGCGTCCATATGATCAGTTAGAAACTTTACCAAAAAAGCGGTGCCATTTGACATTCAAGTTATCATCAACAAAAATTTCTCAAAAATGAAGGGGACACCATATCCCATTATAACCCTCCTGGGACGGCACCCCCACACTGGGTGAAGAAGGAAGGGTCTACACGGGTGAAATTATCGTACATAAACATATGCACGCTTAACACTGACTTCTTGCGGTGTCTTTTCTTAGTGATAAGCGTCAGACATAAATTGACTAAGGGCTTTAGAGACACGTACAGTTAGAATGTCAATTGTCAGTGTAAAGGGGGGGAGGGTATGCGGAAATCAAAGACTTGATACTATTCTTGAGCAAATATTCAGAAGTCAGTTGCAAGATATACACACCCAACTCCTAAATCGCGTAATTTCCGATTTTTCGTAACTTGAAGTTTTGCTGGCTCGTCACAACTAATTTCAAAATTATGCAACTCAAATGATTGTCGGTGATATGGAAACGGAACCCGCCGTTTTTCTCAAATTTCGTGTTTACTCGGTTAATATTTTCTCACCAACAAGTTCCATCCTAAATACATAGTGAGTGCAATTGCCTTTATCCCTTTCTCAGTAGGCTTTGTTATCTTTTGGGCCAACTGCCTATACATATGTCGCTTCAAGTTAGTTCATACTTCGTGTCTTCATCATGTTAATGTGAAGTCGAGCTTTGGATAAGCTTTGCTTTTAACACTTTCCATGCTTCCTGCATATCGTATATGTTGTTTTGCATTAACATTTTCCAGTGCCGATAGTTGTCAACCTCAAAAAGTTGTGTAAATTTATGTGAGGAAGTAAACAACAAGTTACCAGTAATGTAGTGAAGTAAATGTAATTTATTCAACACTGAGTTCCTCCCAGTACTTGTGGTTCCGGGTACTGAGTACGAGGGCTCGAGCACATCGTTTTGGAACCCAAGTACCAACTAGGGTCCAAGTACAACGTTTCTAATCTGAGTACCGAGTTCGAGTACTGTTTTACACAAGTGCTTTTCGAATACTTTTCAAGCCCTTTTATTTACTAATATACCGGACAATATAATATTCAATATTCATGA
The DNA here is from genome assembly GCA_029531755.1 of Holothuria leucospilota. Lineage (NCBI taxonomy): Eukaryota > Metazoa > Echinodermata > Holothuroidea > Aspidochirotida > Holothuriidae > Holothuria > Holothuria leucospilota. The sequence continues at coordinate 30,883,927 of CM055971.1, forward strand.
CTTCCGCCTTGTTAAACATCAATTACTGTAGGTCCAATAAGCTACCTCTATAGCTTTCAGTCAGTTTGATCTTTCTCATTACCTAATCTTTGTTTGTCTCTTAACCAAGCTCGTAGCCAGGAGGCAGAGGAGAGGGATGACCCCAGAAAAATTTCGCCCTTGAAAATTTCAAGTAACCATTGGTTTAACACATTTTTGCACATCTCACACCCTGAATTATTTTTTGCCCGCACCTTTCCCTTCCGTACCGTGTCTGGCTACGTGCCTTCTCTTAACTCGATGAATAGCGGGCCTTTGAGAAAAATCGAATATACTTGCCATTAAAAGAATACATCGTCAAACAGTTTGGCCTGTGCACTGTGAAGAGGTTTTAACTATGATATGGAATAACGAGCGCGGCATTTTCATGGCGACAGAGCAAAATATACGTTTTTTCAAATCGCCATTAAGATGACAATTGCATCCACACTTAAGGTCAACGAAGTGATTAAGATTACAAGCGTATCGTCAAAGTTCGGACATCCACGTTTTAGGACTGCACACGACAGACATTGGAAAACAAACAAGGTTATCAAGATGACTCGACCACTCTTACAGCGCATTCGGGATGACACTAAGCTGATAAAAGACGAGGGTCAGTGGAGTTACAGGCTCGTCTTGCGATCTAGGCATTAGACCTTGATGACGATTGACGAATACGTTCATAGGAAGAATTTCCCTTACTCGAAATCCAGATATGGGCCAGATATGAAATTCCATATATGGGCCAGATATGGATTTCATATCTGGCCCATATCTGTGGCAGATATGGGATCTATATCTGGGTCAGATAAAAAATTGGGCAGGTATAACCCAGATCTACGCCAGAACCAGATCTAAGTCATATAGGACCAGATAAAGTTTTATCTGGATCAAGTCTTTATATGGAACAGATAAAATTTTATCTGGACCAGATATGGTCCTGATATGAGCAGAATATATTTCCATATATGGCCCATATCTGCACCAGATTTGGAATTTATATCAGATCAGAACACAATGTTGAGCAGATACAACACAGATCTAAACCAGAACCAGATCTAAAACATATATGGCCAGATAAAGTTCTATCTGGATCAAGTCTTTATACGGCACAGATAAAGTTGTATCCGGACCATATCTGCTTTAGTTATGAATCATAGTTAGCACTTATAGTCCACACTCCTCATGGAGTCCTGGATAGGACTTTAAACTCCATCCGGTTGTGGAGTTTGTTTAAACGTGGGAGTAATGAGGTTACCCTTTGCCACAACTGCCTCCGGGGCACCCTTGGGCAAGGTGCACCTGTATTTGCCCAGTGCTTTTAAGTGCTGTTAATTGCCTTTGGGCGTAGTGTTGCCATCGGGCGTCTTGTTGCCTTCGGACGTGGTGTCGTCCTCGGGCGTGTGGTAGCCTTTGGGCGTGTGGTTGACGGGTGGGACTTTGTTTTGGGGTGGTTTGTGGTTGTTGGGCTAGGGTGTTGTTTTGGGGTTGGCTGCAGTGGCATTTTCTGAATCTCAGTAGTAACAAAGACTCTTTGTTCCCTGTTGCATGGTGTGTATAGTTTGTTTGGCATTGTGTTTGTGATCCGACAGGGTTTTTGTTTGGGTTTTCGGTTTTCCTTTAGTTTCTCAGTGCCTGTTTCTTCGTACTTAGAAGGCTCATGGAGATTTTTTTTTTTTTTCCAAAAGTCCCCTGACTCTCTGGCGAAGAGCCAGGGGCGAAAACCAAACAATACTCCCGAAGGAGTTCTGCTCCCCGAAGGAGTAACAACGTCCCCAAGGGACAAACTTTGACTTAACTGACACCACCTGACAGTGGTCCCGTTCTAGACTGGCTGAATAGAACAGGTCCCACCCTGGGAGCTCCGCCGTCGTGATCACGGACACTCCTGCGCCAGGTAAGTAATCTCATGGAGATTTTGAACACCAGCAAACAATGTTTAAGTGCTCCATGAATTAGAATTTAAAGTAAGTATTGGGTTGAATTGACTTAAGTACATAAATTCAACTTATTTCATAACAGTGAACAGAAAAATGCCTTGAAATTTCCTATTTTATGTAATCACAGTGATACGGGCTTCTTATTTTAAACTTTATTACGTATTGGACTCTAAATTTTGTTTACTGCGTAGTGCCTATTTTACTTCCAACTTCCTAAATCATGAAAAATGTAGGTTTAGATACAAGCTCCGCCCAAATATGCAAATCATTTGCCTAAGTTCACTTAGTGCACTGCCTTATTAACAAAAGTGTAGCTACTAAATAACTGCAATGTCTGGGAAAGTGATGCTGTATCCAAAACATATCTTAGTTTGTAACAAGCATAATCCAAGAATCAAATCAAATAAATAATAAAACAAACTAACAAAATGCTTATTTGCATATCTAGCATATCAAGTTATATCTGGCTTGATATGGCCGTATAAAACTTTATTTGCATATCTGGAATTGCATTGTATCAAGTAATATCTGGCTTGATATGGCCATATAAAACTGTATTTACATATCTGGACAGACATTTCATCAAGTTATATCTGGCTTGATATGGCCATATAAAACTGTATTTGCATATCTGGAATTGCATTGTGTCAAGTAATATCTGGTTTGATATGGCCATATAAAACTGTATTTACATATCTCGACTGGCATTTCATCAAGTTATATCTGGCTTGATATGGCCATATAAAACTTGATATAATGTATCAAGGCATCTAAATCTGGATGTATATCTGGCATGATATGGCCATATAAAGACTGTATTTAGCCAGATATATCCAGATATCAATCCATATCTGGATTTGGAGTAAGGGTTGATAGCTATCTGATAAGGAGGGCTGTATCTTACTGGGCGCTTGTTATCCCATGTGAAAGCAGGAACCTTATGAAAGTTGTCTGCAATAATGTAGTAATAATCGACTGTTAATGTAGTAACTTTTTAACCGATAATGTATCATCCCTCAACCGGTAATTTAGTAAAAAAAGAAATTAACCGGTAATGTACTACCATGTGACTGATAATGTAGAAATTTCTTGATAACCGATAATGTATCATCACATTAACGAATAATGTAGTAATGTAGCAGTATTTTGTTGGTTGGTTAGATCATTTTAAGGACACATTAGTACGCATGTGCTGTACAGTGTCTTCAAGATGTAAGGCTGTGCAGGTACTCTTTTAGTCGACTCTTACTACAGACGGAGAATTTCGCGTGCCACCTCCTTATGACAGGATGGAGTTGGCACTTTGAGGAGCAGTTAGGAGACAAAACATCAGCCTATTCGCCCGAGGTGAAATAAGACGCCACAGTCGCCTCAAAAATGTGAGGTAAGTCAAACCCACTGGCTCTCACAACTATCTCATGTACCTTTCCAAACACCCCAGATCTTGTACCAATTCGATTCCCTACTCACAACTTTTACGGGCCAGACGGATTTGTTCCGACGACCAGGATTTGCTAAAGTGTACAAGCAGATGTATGTATGTATGTATGTATGTATGTATGTATGTATGTATGTATGTATGTATGTATGTATGTATGTATGTATGTATGTATGTATGTATGTATGTATGTATGTATGTATGTATGTATGTATGTATGTATGTATGTATGTATGTATGTATGTATGTATGTATGTATGTATGTATGTATGTATGTATGTATGTATGTATGTATGTATGTATGTATGTATGTATGTATGTATGTATGTGATGCTACACACATGGAGATCTAACTAGATAAATACTTTTTCTAAAACTTGGTTACTGCTAGAAGACGTCTGCTACAATTAGAGCGCTCCTGTCATATGGCATTCTGCTCTTAGCACAAGTCAGTATACCTAGCTAAGCGTCTTTAGGGTCACGTGACATATGGCAGATTGTCTTTGAGCTTGCGTTGATAACAGAAGGATATGTCAAAACCAAGCATTTACTTAAAATTTGGATTGTCGACTACGGTATCTTGCTTTGTTTAGTTATCAAAATTTACTACTAAGTTTTCCACAACCTTGATGTCACATCGGGGGTGGATGAAGCAAAAGCTAATATAGTCCCCCCCCCCCCTCCCACAGAATAAATGCTGCCTGTTTGTACCTCTTTAAAATAAAATGCTAAATAAATTGCGCAAGCAAAGTTAGTGAATTTCGTATTGCTTCGGAACTCTCCAAATCAGACTGGGATTGACTTAAACCTAGAAATGTAGTAAATGCGTCACGGTGGAATTGTCACTACAAAGCCAGTTATCGAATCAGTAATACGGTACCATTGTATCAAAATGAAAATTGTAAAGCAATTCTAATTTATGGCCACATGGGTTCACGTATCTTGAAAAGTTGTGCTATGAGGTCAATGAAAGGAAAAAAGGAAGGGATCATTATCCTCAGTTTAATATCAAGCCATGCTATTTATGTTAAATTCATCCGAAGTGGCTCTTCATCGTCACTGCTTAAATGTACTATTAAGATACAATGGTCACAAATAAGCTTTCTTAGACAGTATAGGCCTCTTTTTGTAGCATTGAAGAATTGTGGCAAATACTGTGTAACGGGCGCCTGATGTGTGGTTCGGGGATAGAATTGAGGACTGGGAGGGCGCTAGTACTATTCGGTTTTGCTAAACGACACAAAAACAAGAAACTGGAATTCATGATCTCTCATATTAAGTACATACATTTATTCGTAAAGAAGAGAGAAAATGTACAGTCAACAATGAGGTCGACAAAATGATCCGATAAAGTGTAGCTACCATCAATTTGTAATTAGTTGATTTTTCTTATGCCATCCTGAACTTCTTGAAGATTATTCTATTGAAAGCCCCAGTCTGAGTTTACATATATAAATAAAAAGTGAAGCCATCGGCAGGGGGGCAACCACAGGGGGCATCAAATGGTAGGGGGCAAAATGCAGTTTTTGCCCCAAGTGTCCATCGATCACTTGCGTCATTGAATGATTGATTCCTGCTGAAAAATTCCGGAGTGACAACCGAGAAGTTGCCGAAAAAGAGGCGAAGCAAACAGCCGTTCAGTATTTTATCATTGTTGGCCGTTTACGGCATTGGAAAACTGGTCACATTTCTGGCAATGACAACAACTTATAGTTTCACAAGCCTAGCAGACAAGCTCCATATGTAACAGTGTGTGTGTGAGTCTAGATGTTTTGTGATTTGTTTAAAACAGGAGTTCGTATTGAAATTGCACTTAATTTTTTTCACCTCGACAGCCCACTCCAGCCAAGTGTAAGGGGTACCTATGAGAAAACTTGTAAATATATAACTAATGCTCTGTATTTGCTGCTTCTGTTGGGATGTCCCCAAGGGACACGATGTGGTGATGAGCTCATATAACTGTATGGTGTGTCCGGAAAGAACAGCTCGCATAGTGAAGTGAACTCTACAGTGTCGGTTTCACGAGACTTGCCCAGGGCATCACGGATGATATCTATAAGAATCTTATAAACTACATTAAAAGCGGTATTTTAAAATCCGGATATTGCGATGTTACTATTTCTTTGAACTCTTTGGGCCTCCACCTCCAAACTCAAACATAAATTAGGTTGGGTAATACAATGGCACTGACCAACTGATTATGTCTGCAATAGTCAAACACTAATTAATAAGATGTCTGTCACCAAACGGGGAGGGACATTTGATATTATTTCATCCATTTATCAAAACGTGGGGGACGTGTCCCCCTTCCCACGGGGTTTGACGCCCATGAATGGGATAGTTTGAGAGGCTAGTTGTCCGGTGAAGACATGTACGTGTGACTTTAAACATGGAAATAAATACTGGTCAACGCTGTGAGTAATAAAGGCGTCAACCCTCTGGATACCGTACAGGAGCGGACCCAGGATTTCAAGGAGGGTTATTTCCTAGGAGAAGAATTCTGTTACAGTGGTCAGGGTTTAAAAGGAGGGTTGTAATGTGAGGGATGTCCTCTTCCCTAAAGGTTTATCTATCATTAAACTTGCTTAGACTTACTTAAAAAAGCATAGCGTCACCTTTATTGGTGCGGAGAGTAAAATTCTTGCAAAATTGAAACCTGCGAGGGCTTTAAATTGCATCTAAACAGTGGTGAACCTTTGTAAACCTGAAAAGGGTGGATAGTAGAAAGCCAGTGATGATGTAGAATTGTGGGTATCTAGGCATAATCTGACCGAAGCGGAGCGGAGCGCCACCTTTACTTGTCGCGGAGCGAATTTGCATCTCGTTTTCAAACGGTTGTATAAATTTAAAGGGGGGTGGGTGGTAGAAAGTCTATGAGACGCACAATTGAAGGTAATACCGCACTGTCAAAGTGAAGTGCCACCATCGATTGGCTCGGGGAAGAGATATTTCGGCAAAGAACGGCAAACTAAACACCACTGAATCATTGATTTCTTCTATGTATTTGTAATGTTCGCTAATTTGAATACGGCAGGTAAGAGAAAACCTATATTAATGCAAAATAAAAGGTAAAACGGTATCATCGAAGCCGAGCGGTACCATCGGTTGGCGTGGAACAAAGCATTAGTCCCAGAACGATGAAATTACCAATTTTAATTCCCCTGGTAGGGGGTGGTTAATTCCTGATACCAACCCCCTCTTTATAACATAAGTCAATATATAGTTGCCAGGCTGTTTCGGTGGCCAAGTAGGCGTGTGGGTCATTTCTTCTGAATTTCTCTTAAACGAGGCCAGTGATTAACTGCAGTACCTCTATCGAGAAGCGAATCGTATATAAACGTATGAGCAAACAGGCAGCGTTTTTGTTTCTGTACTCGCCAATAGGCCTACAGCAACCCCTGTAGGTTGGGTGTGGCATGGTATGTACGCGGCACTCCCCGTCTGTAGTATTAGGCGGCTAAAGAGGAGGGCCTGCAAAGCCTTACATCTTGACGACACTGTATAGCACGTCCTTAAATGATCCAACAAACTCTAACAAAATACTGCAACATAACTACATTATCTGTTAATATGATGATATATTATCGGTTAACAAGAAATTCTACATTATCGGTCAAATGGTAATACATTATCGGTTAAATTTTTTTACTACATTATCGGTTTTGGGGTGATACATTATCCGTTAAAAATTACTATACATTAAAGGTTAAATTTTTACTAAATTATGTTAGTGATACATTAAAACGGTTAAACTTTTACTACATTATCGGTTAGTGATACATTATCGGTCAATTTTTACTACATTATAGGTCATTTACTATATTATCAGTTGTAACAGCTTTGCAAACGGGCCTGCCTTTGAATCTGTGAGATGGTGTCGGTTCCATTCTACATTTTTGTAAATACGATGGCAATCAAGTAGATTAAAACAAACACATGCATGTTTTGAACTCTCGTTGGGATTTTTGTAGCATAAAACGAAACAGCCAATGACTTTTAGCCTTGTAAGGATTATTTATTTGTTGGATCAGATTGATTACACGGAAAAAACAACCTAATGGACGGTCCTTTTAATTCCCAGACTTTGAGAGGATTGGTAACGGTGATGCTTTGTATAAACGAAAGGAATGTCCGGCTTTATTCTTTGACACACACATGACCTTTTCTCAAGTTTTAAAGAAGTAAGGTAACATTTTGGAGGCATTTTATTACCAACTTACTGTACACAACGACTTGACCACGCGAAATAATTCGATTCACGCTACGTCGCACGGTGCATGAAGGCTCTCATATGCAGGGATGGAAAGTAACGAGTTACAAGTAACGCCGTTACTGTAAGGACTTACATTTTGTGTATCGAACCGTGTAACGAGTTTCATTTGCATTTCTGTAACTGAGCAAGTACCTAGTTACTATTTTGTGTAAAAGTAACTGTAACGGCGTTACATTTGGTCCCGTTACTTCCCGTTACAAATAGTCAAAATGACCATAAATTGCATTTTACTCGAAGTAGTGACACAGAAAATTTTCAAACTGATGACACCTTGGTAGTAATAATATGTATTTTCGATATATGTATCATTCTGCTCTAATATCGACGACGTCCTCACCAACATCAAATTTGGTTCACGGTTAGAATCAGATCTTGATTTCAGATGTACATGTTGCAGGCTTATACAAGTCCACTTAATTGTCGATTGATGACTGTATTTGAAAGGTGAGAAGGTTTGTTCGTTCATACTCCATCAACCCATCAACAGTCTTACAACTAACTTTAAAATTTGATTTGTGTGTCAAATCATTTATTTAACAGATCAATGCTTATAATCCAGGAGATTGAATCTTTGTGAGATTCGTTGAAAAATACTGAGCGGTCCTGCGACAAAATTTTCCCTGTTTCAGTGAACTGAGGCCCAGCTGACTTTATTTAATATATATTGTCCTTTTAAAGTACAAAATGGCGATAGTGCACAGTGAGAAACGGTTTGGTTTATGGGCATTCAAATACTAGGCTTACTTTGCAAGTTTTAACCATTACCTTTTGAGACGTTAGGGCTAGACCCGAATCCACCCTATCCGAGTCGGAGCTAACTCCAGTTCTTGATTTCCGAATGTTGGACCATTTTCGAGCCTAGTAAGTATTTATCAAGTTTCAGCCAGTTCTGACTCTAGTGGCACCAATTCTAAGACCAGCCTTTTTGCCAATGTATAGCATATCAAATATAAGGATGTTTTAATTCTATTGTACATGTCGACCATTAATAAGGTTATCGTTTGCGCTCACTTCAATAGTCTGGCCTCCTCAGTAATTATTTGACTGTGTTTGACAGTACTTTTACATCTGTACATTGTCCACACTTTTCGTGTAACTTTCATATTTGAAAACTCGGCTGAATGAACGCGAAGTCTGAGTCCAGTTACATTACATTCCGGACTTATTTCGATTCCGAAATCTTCTATTCTGGGCAAATTCCTAATCTAGATAAAAAAAAAACACTTGAGACTGCCATTGAGTAAGCCGAATCTGGACTAGTGCGTTGAAGCTGAAGTAAATTATACGGTGTCAAAAGCGTCGCTAAACACCGTGTATCCATTTATGTTTCTAATTTAACATGTAAGATATCCTTATTTGATGAATCAAACGTATGAATTTAGGCTATATCATATTCTTTCCATTGTCCGTAACTCCTTACACTGGAATAATAGTAAGTTTAATTCAGGAAACACCCGAATATTGAAATGGTCAAATGGCATTGAAAGTATGCTATCAAAGCCAATTAAAAAAGGAGAAGTTTCCGACTTAAAGTTTCACCTATTGTGAAAGGAAAATGAATATTATGGGCCTATGGCCTGCATGTGTTAACTACATACTCTCACCATTCCTATGCATTGTTTTATATCGACACAATTTGAAACCTGGTATTTATGAATTATGAACTATCACTTAGCCCAAACCTAGCGGTTAGGCTTTAAAATATTACCGTTAACAAATATAGAGCATCGTATTACCATATTTATGCCCTTGAGGGGTAAAGACTTTAATTACTGTTAAAAAGCCGCTCTCCCCCGTTAATAGCCGCTAACCTTTCTAAATTAGCCTACTGTGTGATGGGATGTTAAAGATTTCCATCCTCAAAGAAATACTGTTGTAACTGGCAAAGTTTTGGCTATAACGAAAGTTCGTCTAACAAAAGTTTGCGCAAGCTCAGACACAATATCATGATCCGCTGCCTCATGATGAGCGTTAGGAGCCTCTGCCTGAATCCTAAGTGAAGATCAGCTGGGATCAATGTCTTCCTTTGGGGAACACCTCAGGCTAACCGGCACAAATAACGTGTTGGTGCTCTCATGTGTCCCGTTTTTACTATCTAATTATGCCCCCCCCCCCATTTCAGGACCGAGGTACAGTACAGTTTATTCACCTTGAAGTAACTAGATACATTTGAAATGTAGCTGTTATTTTTCAGTCAAAAGTAACTGTAACTACGTACATTTTCAACAGTGTAACTAGTAAGTATAACAATTTATAATTTTTGAAAGTAACTGTAACTATAACGAGTTACCTTCAAAGTGTAACGGGAACAACCCTGCATTTATGGTACAATGGGAGTTGCCACTTGAAGTCCCAAGTACACTAGTGCACATTACAGCTAAATAACCACTAGAATGAAGACTCACCAGTGGCTTCAGTACGTTACTCATTTGAATAACAATACTTTTAAATGCTGGTCACTGTTGTGACTAATTGTTAGCTTAACATTTCTATTTTTAGGACGATTTTAACCAATATTCGTTAAATACAAGTACCAAAAATCAACTACGAGTATTTGTACATTTGAGTACTAGTACTGACCGACGAGAATGAATACTTCAACGTTCGACTTCTAGTACGAGTACTGCAAAAACCTGCTCGATTAGTGCCCGGGTACCGAGTATTCGTCAAGTAGGCTACTAGCCTAAAACTGTGCAATATATGCCGTCACAACATCAAAAATGTTCATCATATAGTTCTGTATTGTTATTAACTCAAATATAGCGCAGTAATTATATTTGTTTCCAACATGTTAATTTACTTCGATATCAGCAGTTTTTGTAACTTCATTGCTAAGAGTATTTAGGACGTCTTTATCAAATAGTACTTTGACTCATTATCATTAAAGTACTGGCAACTATCACAAGTAATAGCTATTGTCATTATTAAAATAACACTTAAGCTGTCATCCTCAAAACAGTTGTCTTCTTAATTGAAAAATTGGCTATTACATTCATGACAGTCGTCATCATTGACAAATATTTTAGGCGTATCGATCGTGAACTTCATGAAAGTCAACAGAGAACATAATGCAGTAGTAAGTACCCCGTATAATTAATACCGTCAGTACTATGGATAAAGGCTAGCATAGCCTTCGCCCAGTTTATCTTTCGTAATGGAAATTAAGTGAGAAGGTGAATGTATAGTATACCCTAGTGTAACCTGCATCAGGTATATATCATGCAGAGGAGTGCTACTCTTGAACCACTCGTCTTTCAACACCTGTACCTTCAAGTCCGTTGTCAGACGGGGCAAGGGGGCAATACTGTGCCGGAAATGGAAAATCGACTCCACAATTAATTTTCCCTACTATGAATAGTGGCGGCGGAACGTCAGGGGCGGATGCAGGTTTTGACTAAAGGGGGGGTTTTGCGATATAGTTACTATCTAAGCGGAGCGCCACCATGAGTTGGCGCGAAGCGTACAGAGAAAATTTTTGGTCCAGAAGACCCCCAGATTGCAGGAAATGGCATTTCCCACGCGTTTCCTAAGCTCTTTGATCCTTATAAAAACAAGCTTTCATTGAAATTCCTTGTGTCAGAAATTTTATGATAAATGTCCTGCCAGAAAGTTGTCTCCCTCCTTGTGAGAGATGCATACTATACAGCCCGATAACGATCTTGGGCGTCAGGAGTTCGGAGCATTCAGTCGTTTGTTGTGCTCTCTCTAGGCACTCACAGTGACTCACTCAAAGTTGCTCGCTTGTGCTCAATAAAGAAAACTTGGTTTCTCTTTTTGAAATCTTCTGAAAGTATTTTGGTGTGGGGCCTTAAAATTAAACTGGTAGGCTTAATTGCATGCATGGGATTTTAGGTTGTCTCGTTATCTAAGCGGAGCGCGACCATCGGTTGGCGTGGCGCCAGGGGTGGTGCCAGGATTTGCCCGACGGGGGGGGGCAGACTCCCCGACGTCGGGCTAGCGACCCGAAGCCCCGACAGCCATGACTGTCGTCGATGAACTGGTGAGGAAGGATTTGAAGAAAACTTGTGTATTAGATTATAACATTGCGGGGCATATATTTCATAATATTTGTATATACTAGAGATATATATTTCCGCCCTGATTTATCGTTTTTACTAGAATCTGAACTGTGAAAATTCAAAGCGCGCGAAGCGCGCGAAATTTTTTGGATAGGCCTACACTAAAAAGAATCTGTACTTATTTGAAGCATATATATGAGTCAATGCAGTTGGGCCATATCGGGCATAACCTGCGCTGAACTTCCCTCCTCGAGTCACTAGCAGTACCGCACGACAGACACAAGAGAACATTAACTATGTCTAGGAAATAAAATGAAATGACCGACATTTACATAAACCCATGTATTCTATTTCTATTAAGTTACTTGAAAAAGTGGAAAGGGTTTGTACTATATTTAGCTATTAGTAACGGAACTGAGGAAGAGTGGGCAAAGTGGACCAAAAATTTTGGATTTTATCGCAGAAATAACCCTTTTGAAAGCCAAAATAAGTAAACCGACCAGGTCGGTAGCGACAGCATTTTCCCGACAGGGGGCCGGATCATGCAGTGACCCGAAGTTCCGACAGCCCCTATGTCGAAGGGGTGGTAAGGAGGGGATATGAAGGAGCCTAAATATTCTAAGTCATTGCAGGGCATATTTTGCATAATATCACTGAATACTTCATGAGCCGAGTTGCGAACTGATAGTCTACTTTTGAATCTGAAACGTAAAATTTCAAAGCGGGCGAAGCGCGCGAAATTTTTTTTTTTTGCACAAAAAATATATGTAATCATTAAGAACAAAAAGAAAAAAGAAAAACTGTAGGGGTTGTAGACCATATCAGGGATAACATACATTTTATCGAAACCACCTGGACTACCCTATGAAATACCCAAACCTTTCTACTTGAGTCGATCACCAACTGACCGTACCGCATGACACACACAAGACAACAGCAAGTAGACTTTGCGACATGGGATGCAATTAACGATCTCTACATAAACTGTGTACTCTACCTACATGTTACTTGTTAAGTTTGACGGGTTTTGTGCTATCTAGCAATGTTGAATGGAAGTACTGAAGAAACTGGAGTGATTCTACCGCGCGCCTAGCGAGCCGAAAATTTTGGGTTCTTTTAAGGGAAATTGTCCTCTTGAGCAGTGGCGCAACCAGGATTTGGTGATGGGGAGGGGGGGGCACCACAGATGACGTCCAAATGCCACCTCAGTTTTCCCCCAGGTCTGTATAAATTGTACCTATTTATGGGCACCTGCGATAGTATACAGCAGTGATAATCTTTCCTTTGTCACTTCATAAAGGTGCTGACCTGGGTGAGGGGTCTAAGGGGAGGGGTGTACACCCCCTCCCCTTTGAGAACATTTTGTTAATTTAAGGTTGCTTAGATGCAAAATGGTGCTATCTTTGGGATATTTTTTGAACTGATCATATATGGCTGGAAAATATCCATAATTTAAATGAATTCTAAGTTTTGGTTAAGCAAAAGAGGAGAGTATGGTTAGGTGAAAGAGGAGAGTATAAGTCCCTGCGATAGTATACAGCAGTGATAATCTTTCCTTTGTCACTTCATAAAGGTGCTGACCAGGGTGAGGGGTCTAAGGGGAGGGGTGTCCCCCTCCCCTCTGAGAAAATTTTGTTAATTTAAAGTTGCTTAGATGCAAAATGGAGTTATCTTTGGGATACGTTTGGAATCATATATGGCTGGAAAATATCCAGACATTAGTGAATTCTAATTTTTGGTAAGGTGAAAGAGGAGAGTATGTTGTCCAACAGAAGGGTATGTTGTCAGCAAACCTCCTGAAGTCCCACTTTTGGCTACTTTAATTAATGCCTTCTATTCGGGGGAAAGTTTTTACTTAAAAATACGTGCGTTGAGTCCACGGAAACATTTTTGGACTGTTACGAAAATTTTCCTTTGCTTCATTGTGCATTATGAAGGGGTGTTTCTAAGGCTGGCAGGCAGTGGTATAGGGCCCCCTGGAAGCTCTGGATTAATTATATAAAATGGGGCACTGACATGATGCTTATTACCTGACATCCAAATGATACTATAGAGTATGATGCCGAGCACTTTGCAACTGTCGTATGTTTACTAAGTTTGAACGAAAACCCAGACGAACACCTTCTAGCAAAAGGGGTGTAGGACTAAAAAGCGCGTTTCAAAATGCTTTTTCGTCGTAAGTGTATTAACAATCGCCATGTATAGGCCTACCGGTAATGGCTGCATTTGAAAAAATGTATAACCGACGGCAAATACGTACTTTCAACCTTCCAGATCATGCTACAAATTAGACTGAAAGATCCCATAGGCCTACAGAGGTTGGAGATGTACTTATGTTTCTCGGAAAAGTGTGATCAGAATAGTTGCATGTATTATAACCTTAATAATGGGCATAAGATGGGGTGCAAACCGTGACGAATGCGCGCGAAGCGCGCCGAAATGTTCCATTAGATAAGATTACAATGACAAAACCTGCATTCATGATCCTCTGCATCGAAACACTTTCAATGCCTCAACAAACCTATATGCCAATCACAAAGCCAATCTTTTACTGAGAATTCGTAAACATTCTTCAACTTTTGTTACTGTGCTAATACGGGAGTTGCTACCGGCAATTATTGACAATAAGGATATCACTGAGGTAAGGTTTGGAGCGCGCGAAGCGCGCGAAAATTTTGATAGTTTGCGAAAGATTTGGGATAATTCTGATAGTTTGAGAACCATTTGTGATTAAAAATGATAACCACAGATCCATCATTCCGCTGAAAACACACCTCAGCCTACCCTCTACGGAAATCTATAGTTTAAACGCCTCTTAAGATCATTTTAAAATTTTCAAAAAAAATTTTCTGAAATCGATTGGGGGCACGCGCCCCCTATGCCCCCCCCCGTGCCGGCGCCACTGCTCTTGAGAGCAAAAAACAGGTAAACCGTCGGGGCGACTTGTCGCCCATGGGGACTACACACTTTACCGTATCGACTAAGACTCCCTGACTGTAAAAAAACTGTAAAACTTCCCCGACGGGGGCCATGGCCCCCCTGTCCCCCACCTGGGGCCATCACTGCGCGGCGTGAACCAAGAAAAATTGACCCTTCTCAGACCTTACAATCTATACTTAGGCCATCTTCATGTTTCACGTTTTGTATGCTTGTCATTTCCATGGAAACATTACGTTTTTTTGATTCCCTCCCTTGCTGTACATACAACCATGTCGTCTAGAGGCACGAAGAAAATATGCTAAAATACCGCCTACAGGTCACTGGCACTTCCCATGTGCAAAAAACTCCAGGCAAACACCACTCTTTTGCATGGAATAATTTTTAAACGTGATCTAGGTCATAACGCACTCTTGGATAAAAAAGGAATATATCTTGTGTAACAAAATAATGAAAGGAATTCATTACATAGGCGAATTTTGGATTATAATACCTTCCAGAACAATGGTAACTTCTTTAGATGTACGTTCCAACTGAACAGTCTAATTTTCCCTGAACGTCTTTACATCCAACGGATGTCCAAAGTATGATTAGCCTTCTCGATTTCTGATTATATTAAGTGATTCCAATTCAAAGACAATCACTTTCAGTCAACACAATGTTTGAATTTTTCAGCGAGAGTACAAGCGAAAATCTGGAGTCGCGTTCCCATTTTTTAAAGCCAGCCGTACACTACACGACTTTGCACACCGCAACTCAACTCGATCGTCGGATCTCCAACAGTCGTATAGTGTGCATGAGTTTATGACTGCGACTGGAAGTTTTAGGACGAGTTTTAAGTCGCGCCGACTTCAGTCGGGAAGAACGAACATGCTGGTTCTTCCCGACTGAAGTCGGCGTGACTTAAAACTGATCTGAAAACTGCCAATCGCAGTCTTAAACTCTTGCACACCTCACGACTGTTGG
The DNA here is from genome assembly GCA_029531755.1 of Holothuria leucospilota. Classification (NCBI taxonomy): domain Eukaryota; kingdom Metazoa; phylum Echinodermata; class Holothuroidea; order Aspidochirotida; family Holothuriidae; genus Holothuria; species Holothuria leucospilota. Next base: position 30,899,521 of record CM055971.1, read on the forward strand.
CGACCCGACGATCGAGTTGGGTTGCGGTGTGCTAAGTCGTGTAGTGTACGGCTAGTTTAAAACAGAGTTAGGCACTACTGGATGCGATTTCATTGCATATGGGAACCAAGATTAAAGCTGGACCTCCTCTTGAAGGACTTACTGACTTACTGACGATAGAAGGAAAAATACGCTATGCAGCAAACTTATAATTATGGCATGTTAATTGCATTGTTGTAACTGAAAATAACCTTCAAAACAAACCTGGGAAAATAAACAATATATTATACAAAATGAAAAAAAAATCCTCGAAAATCAAAGGGGGGGGGGGTTAAACCCCTAAAACCCCCCTTGGATCCGCCCCTGGAACGTTGTGTACGGGGTAACGGGGTACAAGCCTCAATCTATTCTCGAACAGAACTTATAGTGATCCCAAATGCTACGAAAGGTCTGTAGAGCAGTGGGGTGAGGTAGTGATAAAAGCGAACGATGGACGTATTTTAATTGTTTTCTCTCACAAATCTTTCGCTAACTACAAAAAAGGTATCTTTCACCATAGTTAATAGACACATCCCTGGTTGGGAAACTCGGCGAACTGCACTGTCTATGTTGAGATCCCGATTTTCAGTAGTTACGTGACGCTAACCGTGCACAAGGCTGGTTGATTTGCACTCGTTGCACAAGGCGTGACATACACCACTATGGAAGTAGGCTACCTACCTACCTCTGAAGTAGTACTGCTGTAGCACTACTTGTGAAACTTTATCAAACGGTAATTATGAAAATTTTTTGTAAAAGTTTGTTTTTGTCACTTTTCAGTCTTAAAACCTCCAAACGCCGAACGGTAGTTGCGGCTAGAGTTACCACTATAGTTAGTAGCCTACATAGGCCTACTACATTACCAACTTTACCGAGAAAACCTCCGAAATTGTCAACAGACCAAAACAGGGAAATTTAAATTTCTAGCAAGATTAGTCGAAAATTAGGGAGATAGGTATATTTTTATCTAAATGTAGCCTTATTGCCAACTCAATCGATAGTACGGTCGTGTACGCCGCGTTATTCGCTACAACTTGTGCATGAATTGAAGCTCCCTGGTATTTCCACGTTCGTTGCAGCTACTCGCCGTATTGTATGCATATCTCACTGCCGCGAGTGTCGGCGTGCGAACTACCGGAGTCTCCCGGTGAAACTGGGGGAGAAGTTGGCAGGTCTGTGTCAATTTGAGAACGACTCACTTTCTTCCTAAAGAGTGGAATTCAGTGCTTATATCAAGTATATCATGACTGGGTATTTTCCCTAAAAATATAACAGTTAACCGACTTGGTAACGTCAGATAGTGAGCCGCCTCCCTTCTACTTCCACACGTGATAGTATTTAGCTATAATTATACATCAAGCAAAATTGCAGGGTACGGTAGTCTAATTCTACTCTAAAGCCATATTCTACTCTACTCTAAAGCCATATCGCTACTCGATCGATCGTGTGCACGATCAATGTCACGTGATGCACTTTTCTGCACGTCTCAACATAGCTACTCGGCTTGTACGTGATGTGTATAGGATGTACGTAAATTTCCCTAACCAGGGATGTGTCTGTTAACTGTGCTTTCACCTGCCCTCCCTTATTTCTTCAACATCACTTCCAACGTACTGGCATTGTTCAACGGTAAATTTCTCACACTTATTATGTTTGACTGACTGACTGACTAACTAACTAACTAACTAACTAACTAACTAACTTACTAACTAACTAACTAACTCACTAACTAACTTACTAATTATGTTTCCTTGTAGTTGTGATTATGTTGGAATCCAGATTTCATGAATGCAAAGAAGAATTTATTCGCCTTTTTCTTCCTCTCTCAAAGAAGAATTTTAATTCAAAATAGCCATGGTCTGATGGTGGCTGACATATTTTGTTAGAAAACTGAAAATGTTTCAGTGCTGAACTGAAAGTATTTTTTACGATGCTAACTGATTTTTAGTGTAAACGTTAGCACGTTTCGCACAAAATACGCATGAACTCTGGCTCCAAACTTCAAGTTGAGCCGAAGTGCATCAAGACGTGTTCATGTCGCAATTCAATATTTTGAGTAACACTTGTAGGACAATGACTATAATTTTGCTTTACTAGCTATAGAAACTGATTCAAACATATTTTCTGTCCAAAGTGACTGTGTATATTTTTTAACACATTTGCAAAGAATAAACATCTGGCATTATTACTTATTAGTCCTACCTTCCTTTGGTTACGGTGTCCACGCAGACTTTCGTTCAAAGTTTGTAAAGATTCGATGACTGTGAGGAGCTGGTTGGTGTGCTCTCAGTGTCGTTTGGAGTTCAGCTGTAAAGTTACATGAAAGTATCCCCGTTGTGCTAATAGCTCGGCTTCCAGCTAGGAAATAACCCTCCTGTAACCCTGCCGTACACTGGCTTTACTCCTGGATCACGCCAGGACTGTATAGGCAATTCTGCCACGCACTTGCATTTCCTAGTTATCTGGCTAGCCATAAACAAAAGATAACATGTGGTTTAATAGCTTGAGAGAATTTGGTACTCAAAAATGGCCCCAAGGGTTGAAATTACCTATGCTGCTGTTTTTTTTTTGGGGGGGAGCACATTTGGCAAATCACTATAAGAGCCAAGCAATAGTTTGGGGAGAACCTTAAGTTTATTATGGGACACTGTGTTAATTTTATCACTATCAATTTTTAAAAGCTTTTAAACCCCAAAAGTTGAGCCTTTCTTGAGCTAAATCAGCCAAAATGGTCAAAATGGCAGTCATTCTGAAGATGGTGGCTACCCCTTTGCACAAAAATGGAGTACATACTTTTCTCATTCTCTAATGTCTACTCTACATCGTATGAAATATTAAGCAAAAATAGCAGAAAAAATTCAACTGGCAAATAAGTTAGATTTCAGCCTGGACTGTTAGCCTATAATGGCTAGCACACGCACTGCATTTAAACACACACAAAATTTGTGTCACATGACTTGCACGTAAATCCCATGCACTGTTGATAATTGACCAGTCAAAAAGCAGCATTTCATCTATTACGGTTGAAGCAATCTTTGCAGTACTTTCACAAATTTATCATAAGAATGTCCAAATCCTTTATTTCGGAAAATCTTCCTATTCCAAAACTTATCAATAGCTGCTATCAATACCAATTAGGTGCTCATTCAAACATTTTTCAATAGTCCTAAAGGTTGATATTTGATGACAGTTTATCTCAGATTAAACTGAAAGGTGATCTTTATTGACCATGAGTAATTTGATCCATAATTTTGCCAGTACTAATTACGAGGCAGAATGTGTTGTTAGTTGTAATCATGTAGGCCCCCATTGCTGGGCTACTGTTGTACCAGAATAGTCATCAAAGCTTTCAACAAAGCTGCTGCTCATTGGAGCAGCTAATTGAAGTAATGAACCAATGGTCGGGTACTTTAATTGGGAATAGCAGTTTTCCCTGAAAAACTGTGGTAGCTACATGACTGATTTTAGCAAAGGCAAATCTTGCCTTATGTTTCTTGTGAATCCTGTGAGATGGTTTTGCGTCATCTTCAGTAGGCTTCGTTGCAGTAACGCTTGGGTATATACTGGATTCGATGATATTACTGTTTACCGTGTGAATGCTACACTGAGCATAGCTAGAGAGATTCGCACAAGTTTTCGTTTAGTAAATATTCCAGCACATTTGATAGACTAGTGGCCGTTTTAGATTTTTGCCACTTGTATGTTTGTTCGTCTGCTTTTTTACTAATCTGCTGGATAGTACGCATTAACTGACCGACAGAAGGAGGTCGTTATTTTCGTTTTATACAGATATTCGTTGCAACAATAAAAAGATATGATTCGGACCGATAATTTGGCGGTGTCCAGCTTTCTCGCTATAATTTCCGTAATTGGTGTTCCAGGTAACGTACTCGTCCTTAAGGTGTATTGTCGAAAGGCCAGAAAGCTAAGTACATATGTGTTCATTTCGTTCATGGCCATATCGGATCTCTTTCTTTGTGTTTTGACTCCTTTACATATAGCTTTCATTTTAGTTACTGATCCTGGCAAGAAGCAAGCATTGTGTAATACAGAGTTTGTCATTTCGGTCTTGTGCAGAATATTATCATTTCTCACTAGTGCTATTGTCGCGTTCGATCGTTACGTTGCAGTATGCTGGCCTCACACCAAACGACTTTCGGTGCCCACGTCATTATTTCTATCAATGACTTGCGTGGTATATTCTGCCTTTTTGGCCATCCCTACAGCTTTCTTTGTCAGCGTATCTCTAGAAGAATATGATTTCATTTCGTGTAAAATACATTTCGATACCAATCCGTTCTTTAGAATAGTAACAATTATTGCCTCCTTTACGATCTGTATATCCGCTGTTGGTACTGTCATGTGCTATATTCTTGTTTGGCGATCTATCCGAAATCAAAGGAAGGTGATAAATCTCTCTCGACAAGTACCAACCACAAAAGCTGGTGATAACTTTGCAGTGGATTCCACCGGGGGTAAGAAATACACGACCATGACGTCAAAGGTAGAGGCACTATCAATTCATTTTGCTAACACAAATGAGAACATAAAAGGAACAGTACCCATTGAAGGGAAGTTGGAAAGTAACGATCATGAGTTGAAAGTAGGAAAGTACGAAGCAAGTAACATTAATGTTTCTGAAGAAAACACTTCACAATCAGTTTCAGTAATCCCAAATACAGCTTTGATGCTAACACAGCCCCCTAACGTTCCAAAAGACAAAATATTCCTTCAACACACTCTAGAGGAAAACCAAAACCGCGGAATCCCAGGCTCCAGTTGTGCCTCGACACTAGTTGGAAATGAAGATGTCGAGAAGTCGGCTGCCATCACAGCATCAACCGCTAGAATCAAACCGTCAAAGCTAACAGTTATTGTACAACGGAGAATTACGATTATGCTTTTTCTTGTTGCCGCTGTATCAATAACTACAATTCCAATTGGGATGTTTGCGAGGTTTGTACCAAACTCAAAACTCAGGGATGTTAAGAATACAAGTGAGGTACTGTTTGTGATCATTCGTGTAGCAGAATATTTAGGGTTGATTAACAATGCCGTTAACCCCTTTATTTACAGTTTATTCGATAAAAGGTTCCGAAAAGAATGTTTTAAGACACTCACTTGTGTACCACCAGAAGAACGTTAAATAAAGCTGCAGTTAAGCAAAGCTGAACAATCGATCTCCATATTATCATACAGACTTACGAAGGAGCTGCTCACGTATAAAGTGTCATAGACCTTACGCATATGGCGTCAAATGATCATAAAGACTAAAGCGCAATGTTATTGCTCAGAGGACATGCAAATACGCACTTCTGTACACCCAGTAGAGTAGCATGTCCTTTAAGATGGAGGTTATTATGTAAGCCTTAGTGATACCGTCAACGCATATTGTCTATAGACACACGCAGTGACTGCATCAGAAGCTCGTGAATGGGGGAGGAGGGACCGACAGAAGATAAAAATGTTGTAATCCGATCTAGATAAAGTTACGAGGTCGGCGTATATTATGAATATACCTACGGTAGTTTGCACGGAGGGGATCCTTGCTTTGTCACATTGTGCAAAAGTGCCGTTCTGGGGGAGGGATCTAAAGGGAGGGGTGTCGCCCTCTTCACCTTTCAGAAATGTTCGTTCATTTACGGTACCTTAGATGCTGATTTCTCATAATTAATTATTTTTGGTTGGGGATAAGAGGAACGTGGGTTGTCAAGTTGGGGGGGTGGAGGTGATAATTCATCCTGTTGAGAAAGTTTTGTTTATGTTAAGTGGTTCAGATGCAAAACGGGTCTTTCGCAAAGCTTTTAATTGCTTACATGTCTATAGCAATTCTCATGATTTAGTGATACTTTGGCTGTGGTATGGCCAGGGTTGTTCCCGTTACACTTTCAAAGTAACTCGTTATCGTTACAGTTATTTCCATAAAATTGTAACTCGTTATTCTTACTAGTTACAATGGTAAAAAAGTGACTAGTTACAGTTACTTTTGACTGAAAAATAACTAGCTACATTTCAAAAGTAACTAGTTTCTTCAAGGTGGATGTACGGTACCTCGGTCCTAAAACGGGAGTGGGGTGGGGAACATAATTAGATAGCAAAAAGGGGCACATGGGAGGATCAACATCTTATTTGTGCCGGTTAGTCTGGGTGTTCCCCAAAGAAAGACAATGATACCAGCTGATCTTCACTGAGGATTCAGGCAGAGGCTCCTAACGCTCGTCATGAGGCAGCGAATCATGATACTGTGTCGGAGTTTACGCAAACTATTTGTTAGACGAACTTTGGTATTACTTGTAACCAAAACTTTGCCAGTTACAACAGTATTTCTTTGAGGATAAAAATCTTTAACATCCCATCACATAGTAGGCTAATTTGGAAAAGAGAGCGGCTATTAAAGGGTAGAGCGGTGTTTTAGCAGTAATTAAAGTCTTCACCCCTCGAGGGCAGAAATATGGTAATGCGATGCTCTGTTTTGTTAACCGTAAAATTTTAAAACCTCACCGCTAAATAGGCTAAATGATATTTCATACAGCATAAATAGAAGGTTTCACATTGTGTCGACATAAACCAACGCATAGGAATGGTGAGACTACTTAGTTATCACATGCAGTCCATGTGCCCATAGTATTCACTTCCCCTTCACAATAGGTGAAACTTTATGTCGGACACTTCTCTCCTCTTTCAATTAGCTTTGATAGCATACTTTCAATGCCATTTGATCATTTCAATATTCGGCTGTTTCCTGAAATTAAACTTACTGTTATTCCAGTGTAAGGGTTACGGACAATGGAAAGAATATGATATAGCCTAAATTCATACGTTTGATTCATCAGAAAAGGATATCTAGATGTTAAATTAGATGCACAAATTGATACACGGTGTTTAGCGACGCTTGTGGCACTGTGTAAGTTACTGCAGCTTCAACGCACGAGTCCGGATTCGGCTAACTCAATGGCAGTCTCAAGTGCTTTTTTCTAGATTAGGAATTTGCCCAGAATAGAAGGTCCCGGAATCAAAATTAGTGCGGAATGTGATGTAACTGGACTCAGACTCAGAGTTCATTGAGCCGAGTTCTCAAATAAGAAAGTTACACAAAAAGTGTTTAAAGTTCCATTGTTATTTGTGCTCAATGTACGGATGTAAAGTATTGTCACACACAATCAAATAAATTACTGAGGAGGCCAGACTATGGAAGTGAGTGCAAACGATGACCCTATTAATGGTCGACATGTACAATAGAATTAAAACATCCTTATATTTGATATGCTATACACTGGCAAAAAGACTGGTCTTGGAATTGGTACCACTAGAATCAGAACTGGCTGGAACTTGACAGGTACGTACCAGGCTCGAAAATGGCCCAAAATTCGGGAATCTAGAATCGGAGTTAGCTCCGACTCGGATAGGGTGGACTCGGGTCCAGGCCTAACGTCTCAAAAGGCAATGATTAAAACTTGCAACCGTTTCTCACTGTGCACTATCGCCATTGTGTCCCTTTAAAGAACACTATATACTAAATAAAGTCAGCTGGGAATTAGTTCACTGACACAGGGAAAAGTTGGCTGAGAGACCGTTCAGTATTTTTCAACGAATCTCACAAAGATTCGGTCACATGGATTATAAGCATTGATCTTTTAAATAAAGGATTTGACATATAAAACAAATTTTAAACTTAGTTGTAAGCAGTGGTGCCGCCAGGGTTTGGTGATGGGGGGGGGGCATAACAGATGATGTCATAATGCCACCTCAGTTTTCCCCAAGTCTGCTTAAATTGTCCCATTTTTGTGCGTCCCCTGCGATTGTACACAGCAATGTGGAGTCCTTTTTGGCACTACATAAAGGTGCCGTCCTGGGGGAGGGGTCTAAATGAGAAATTTTTGTTAATTTAAGGTTGCCTAGATGCAAAGTGGTGCTATCTTTGGAGTATTTTTGGAAGTGATCTATATGATTGGAAAATATCCTTATTTAGTGAATTCTAATTTTTGGTTAGGAGGAAAGAAGAGAGCGTGCGTCCCTGCGATGCTATACAGCAGTGTGGAATCCTTTTTGTCACTACATAAAGGTACCGTTCTGGGGGAGGGGTCTAAGGGGAGGGGGTGTCCCCCTCCCTCTCCCCTTTGAGAAATTTTGGTAATTTAAAGATTTTTTGATGCAAAATGGTGCTATCTTTAGGATATTTGTGGAACTGATCATACATGGCTGGAAAATATCCATAATTTAGTGAATTCTAATTTTTGGTTAGGTGAAAGAGGAGAGTGTGTTGTCTTAGAGAAGGGTATGTTGTCAACAAACCTCGCCAAGCCTCCCTTTTGGCTAGGCTTTAATGCCTTCTATTCGGGGAAAGTTTTAACGACAAAATACGTGGAAGGAGTCCACAGAAACATTCTTGGACTATTACGAAAATTTTCCTATGGCTCATTGTGCATTATAATCTAATACTGACAGACACCTGTATAGTGCCTCCTGGAAGCTCTGGATTAATTATATAAAATCGGTCACTGATATGATATTACCTGACATCCAAATGGTACTATAGAGTATAATGCCGAGCACGTTACAACATTGGTATTTTTAAAAAGTTTGAAAGAAAATCCAGACGAACGTCTTCCATCAATGGGGAATGAGAGAGAATAGGTGCAGGGAAGTGATATTAGATCCCCCTCCCCCCGACAGGTAAAGCAAAAGGGGTTAAGGACTAAAAGGCACGTTTCAGAATATTTTTTCGTCGTAAGTGTATTAAAAATCACCTATACAGGTAGAGGCTGCGCGCGAAGCGCTGGGTAAAATTTTTTGCAAAATGTATAACGGCAAATACGCACTTTCAACATCATGCTACAAATTAGACTGAAAGATCCCATGGGCCCCTACATATGTTGGAGATGAGTACTTCTGTTTTTCGGAAAAGTGTTGTGATCAGAATAGTTGCACGTGTTATAACCTTAATAATGGTCATGAGTTGGAGTGAAAACAGTGATGAATGCGCGCGAAGCGCGCAGAAATTTTTGGACAGACGTATTAAAGCGTTAGTGAAGACTACTGGCCAAAGAGAAATTAAGGTCAAGATAAAATCTATTTCTGATCTCTGGGAACTATGAATACGAACGGTGTGTTCACTTGATATTCTACTGCCACTCACTAACTTGATTTAGATGAATACTCACTGTATGATCATATTTTGTTAGTTTACTTTAAGAAAAGTAGACAATGATTCTTTGTTTCAACTAAGTTTGAATCAGGAGAGTTGGTATTCAGTTTTTGCAGCAACGGATGTAAACAAAGCTTATGATCATTTTATTAACATTATAACTACTTCATACAATATATGCTGCCAATTAGGAAGATATCTATCAAAACGAGGAAAAATGATAAACCATGGATTACAAAGAGCTGAAAAGTACTTGTAGAAAGAAAAAGACACCACAAAAAATTTCTCAAAAGGAGAACATTATAAAGTAAACAGAGGTATAAAACCTAAAATAATTAATTAAATTCTGTCTTGAAATTTTGCAAAAAGGAGTGTTTCACAAATCTGTTGGAGAGTCAGAAGAATAATACCAAGAAACATCGAAAATACTTCACAACATTATCAATAAGAAAGATCAAAAGCAAATGGTGTACCTAGATATATTTATATACAACAATAAAGAAATCTCCTCTTAAAAATATCGTAACTGGTTTTAATGCATTTTTTACGAATATTGGGCCTGATTTTAGCTGACTCTATACCAAAACAAGCTATATCAATGTATTATTATTTAAACGATATGAATGTCAATTCAACGTTTTTAGCAGACACAAGTGTCACTGAGTTTCGTGATACAGTTCAACTTGGTGATTTAAATAATAAAACCTACGTTGATTATTATACAAATAATGAATGTTTATGAGTGCGATAGTATGAATAATTTCATGAGTTGAAAGATTGAACGTTCTATTCAACGAGGCGAAGCCGAGTTGAATAGAACATTAAAGCTTTCAACGAATGAAATTATTCATACTATCGCATGAATGAAAAACATTCATTATTTGTTTTATATAACACCTTATAATTTTGATCTAGTCGTTGGTTAAATTTGTGTTTTGGCGGTTACTGTGGATTCGTGTTTGTCCGTGTAGTGGCTCCATGGTTTGTCGTTTTTTATATAACACCTTATTAATTTCTCTACATCTGATTGGAAGATTGGTGGTCACATGCCATGCGTGATTCGGCACTATCATCAAGATAGTGGTGCTCGACCGTTGGTTAGTATATACTAACCCACGGTCGTTGGTTAGTATATACGACAAGCGCGTTGGATTCTCAGGCACTAAAGCTGGGCAAAACAGACATACGCAGTAAGCGTATTTACAGCACACGCGCACGGCATTACCATAGATACTTCTGTGACACAATGGACGCTTGTCCTTCAAAACCAAAGAGACGCGGGATCACTTGACGTCGGTGAAACATTGTACGATCCCCAATGCTGCAGTGATTTTTGAGACGCGGCATAGCGTGTACGTAGCGCGCTCAATGCATCGCTGACTCATTGCCGTGGGTTAGTATATACTAACCAACGACCGTGGGTTAGTATATACCAACCAACGGTCGAGCACCGCTATCTTGATGATAGTGCCGAATCACGCATGGCATGTGACCACGAATCTTCCAATCAGATATAGAGAAATTAATAAGGTGTTATATAAAATGGTATAAGCTGTATTAGTGAAAGTTGTTATACCGTTTGTCTTAACCTTTTTTATATACTTGTAACACATCATTTACAATTGACATTTTCCCAAATAACATGAAAGTTGCAAAAGTTGTTCCAGTTTTTAAATGTGGTGAAAAGAACTTGTTCACAAAATTAACGACCTGTTTCTCTTTTACCGCAATTCTCCAATGAAAGCACTTGAAAAAATATTTGAAAAAAAAGAGTGGATGGTTTCATTGCCAAAAATTATCTCCTCACTGATAATCATTATGGTTTCGGACCTGGTTGTTCAACATCTATGGCATTATTACATTTAAAAAAAGAAATTACTACATCCCTTGATAAAAAGAAATCAACCATTGGAGTTTTTACTGACCTCAAGAAAGCATTTGATACCATTAACCGTCGATAAGAAGTTACCGTATATCATAACGGATATGGTGGAAATGCCCATAACTGGTTAAATAGTTACTTGTCTAATAGAAAGCAGTTTGTTCAAATTAATAATCTAAAATCAGACATGAGTAATGTAGTATGTGGCCCCAACGAACGATACTTGGACCAAAACTATTTATTCTGTACAAAAATGATGTCTGCAATGTATCAAATTTATTAAAATTCTTACTTTTTGCATATGATACACATATTTTACTACCATGAAGATATCACTTTCCTTTGTCGACAAGTAAGTACTTAACTTCAAAAACTGAGTGAATGGTTTGCGGTAAACAAATTATCCCTTAATGTCAGCAAAACTAGTATGATTCTTTCCAATCGCTCAATAAACTCCGATATGAACGTTACTATGAATGACGTTAACATAAAGAAGTGTATGACATAAAATTCCTTTGTATATTTATAGATTGTAACCTCAGTTGGAAAGAGCACATTGTTCATTTATCAAGAAAGCTCTCCTAAAGCATTGCACTTATACGTGTTAAAACAAAAGAAACATACGCATTCTTTACAATGCAAATTAATATCTAGACCATACCTCTGACCTCTTTTACAGATTAAGGACTTTGAAGTTATTTTCATTAATAGATCTTAAAACTGCAGTGTTTATGTTCAAAGCTTACCATATGCTTTTACCACAAACTTTGCAAAATTATATTTTCCTTGAATATAAGTGATACATATAACACCAGACAAAAATATAACTTTCAGCAGAAATATGTTAGAACAAGACAAAAACAACTTTGTATTTCACACTCAGGAGTTAAGATCACTAATTCATTAGATGATACTTTGAAAAACTGAAAAACTATTGACTCGTTTAAGAAAATGTACAAAAACACTTTGCTAATGTTGTAACTGTGAAAAGCTACTGTTTGAACGGTATAGCCATTATAGCCATTATTATACATGCCCATTATATACCCTATGTTTTTATTTGTTGTCATTTTTTTATGTCTTTTTTATTTTTATTTTACTTATATTACTTTTTTCTAGTTACTGTTATATGTATTGAGGTGTTAGCTGAATGTTTTCACCACCAGCATTTGCAATATTTGTTTCACAAAATATTTGGGTAAAACAATTAATAAGTATTATACTTCTGTTTTTCTCCTGTTTCATGTAACCGAAACTAAATGGTGGATCGTAATCTTTTTTGCCACTTCTATGTTTGTGTGAAATATTTTTTTTAAAGTTGCTGAAAATATACTGTTCATTGTCATTGTCATTGACTGTTTCACTGTCAATGACAATGAAACAGTTCTGATTCTAACCGTGAACAAAATTTGATGTTGGTGAGGACGACTTCGATATTAGAGATGAATGATGAATATATCGAAAATAAATATTAGCACAAAAATTCCAGTAAACTATTCTAGGCAAAGTTAGGTGAAGACTCAAAGTAAGATGTGGGGCGTCAAGGGATTTTCATGTATCAATCTTATACCTTGACTAACATACGCATCGTGATGACAATATGGTTTGAAGATAAATTTACTCGTACCACAATTTATCTAAAAATTTACTTTCCACTGTCAACTTTGTTCAAAGTAGGAATACAATAATTATCATCTAAATTGTGAACTGTGAGGAGCTTGGTGTGCTCTCACTGTCATTCAAAGTCCTGCTCAAGCTTCATGCTAGTATCCCCATTTTGTTGATTCCTTGGACATTAAGGGAATTTCCCTCTGGATCCAAATAAAATTATACTGGACCACACCAAACTTGCCGAATGGCAGTCCCTGGTCCCCTCGCCATATCCAAATTACTCAACTCTTCCCCTGTACTTGCAGAACTGACAAAGCTTTATCGTGTTTATAGTCTCGTTCCCTTTACCTTTCTGTATTGCAAGAGAAAGGGAAAATTTATTAGAAGAGGGTATGTGCACACGTAAAGCCGATGCCTTTAAGCTTTATGTGGTAAGCTTCAGATATCTGTTGTTCCCGTGAACTGTTATCATATGGTGGTCCAACTGACTACAAACATAAGCTTCATCGGTGCCCCTCTATGCGGTGCCGGTGTCCCCCTATACCAGAATTGCTGGCTGTGGGCCTGGGGATACAACGTAATGAACTCGGTAGGACTTGAACCAGCAATCATTAATCGCAAGCCCAACCTCTTAGGCAATAGTTCACCACGCTCTCGTAATCTACAGAATGGTTAATCATCTTCTGAGAGTCCGTTTGATTAATCGCAGGCGAAAATCAGGCAAGGTGTTCTGAAAGTGGCGAGAGTAGGGGGGTCGGTATTTTAAAAGGGTAATTTATATTAAGATGTAATAAGGTATAATTATTTTCCTGTCAAGATTCCTACTAAGTGAAATTTTTCTACTGCCGCTCCTTGTCTACCTATGCCTCCCCTCCCCCAAAGCCCATTACACAGCACTCTCAGATAACAACAAATAGCACTGTTGCATAAAGGTTTGTAATAAGCTTAAGGGAAGATGGGATCATTTCTCTGTTAGACTTACTTACAAACAGATACTCATCATCCCAGCCAGTTCCGATCCTCCCGTCTAAGTTACTTCTAGCCCCACCCACAACTATCTTAACATCCCCATGACGGTACAGACACGAATCTTGTTTATTACTCAAGGCGGTATACTGGTGAACACACAAGGTCTTAATGTGTAATCAGAACACCTTCTGAATGCTGTATAATATGAGCTACTCTACATCTTTTGAATTTTGTAACTCTGATGTCAATCAAAAAGCGGTCACCTAATTGAGAATTTTGCTTATATTTTCCTCCAAGCAGGGAGTTGTTATTTGACAGAGAGTTGTCAAATAGCAACTCCCTGCTCCAAGTAAAATCATACTTCGAATGACGAGTATCTGTCTTTAAACCTTCACCCTCCCTTAAGAATAAGGTGAAATAATAGGATACAACACTGAATACGGTCACGTCGCTTCAACGTAAGACAGAAACTTTTTTCAACTGGAAAATAGCACAACTTATAGCAAAAGATCTAAAATTTCAAAAGATGTATGTACGACCCTACTGGGTAAAAATACTAATTCATAAATACCCAAATTTATAACAAGACTACAATCCTTTCCTCGCTTCTTAAAAGGGCTTACAAATACGATACAAAGATCAAGGTTTGGACAAAGATTTAGAAATCTTAAACGTGACCTAATTGACGGCAACAATTCAGAGGATTCTTTTCATGCAACCAAAATGGGAAACTCGTCAAATTTATCAGAAAGCACACAATGCCTTTTGTAACCACTAAAGCCAGAAAACTTAAAGGAGCTGAGTAGTGGCGTACTTCCAAAATAAATACATCATACGAAACGAGATGATTACTCTCTGTGCGGGGCTAATTTTAAAAATATTTATCCTAATGCGTTTTATATTCTCATTTAAAATAATCTTGCAAAGTAATTTTGCAATAACGTTCCTATACTATTTTTTGGGCTATTTGATTTTACACTTGCAAGATATTTTACAATTTGTTTTTTTGAATTTCAAGTTCGTTACTTTTTCTTCTGGCACCGGCAATTTTGAATCGTTTCCACTTGTATCGGTTCTGATCGATGCATCTACCCAGGCATGTAGCACACACGACGTATATCGTACGTAGTACGCATGTAGTATATTAGCGTTACTAGTGGCAAGGCAGACGCCTATTTCGCGCATCATCTGCTGGAGGTTCATGAACAACATTGTGGATTTTGCAGGTATTGAAACTGTTTTTTTTTTCGATCAATGAGTTTGTTTTTCGTGGTAGACCTAGGCCCTAACGCTAGCCTAAGTTAGGCTAACGTTAGTACTGTTAACGACAGTAACAAGTGTACTGTTACACCAAACACACTGCATGCATGGCTTTGATAAGTATCGGTATCAGATCGAATCGATAAACCAAGAAGCATAACCGGATGTGACGTAACGAAGTCGGCGGGTCCGAGAATTTATTATACTTTGGCGGCTACTCAGCTCCTTTAACGTGATCCTTTAAAACAGGGAGATGGAAGACTGTTGCGTAATCCAAAAATCCTTTGACAAGGAAGTCACCTGGAGTGTAGTAAGGCCATGACACTCCAAGGACAAGCTGAGAAATATTGCTATAGCCTACTTAATTTTTCCATATGTGAAATCGAGGCCATCGGCAATTGAACTTAATACATTTATATACAACAAACAAATTTAATTATCTACCACGTAGTACTGACCCAATCTCAAAGTATGTCGTCTTGAAGGCCGAAAGTAAGGAATCCACTTTCACTTTTTTGAACCCAAAATAATCATAAAAACAGCCATTTTTTATCCTATCAAAATACCTATGACAGTAACGACTATTACAAAAAAATTCAGCTAAATAAGCGACAGAAGACGTACATATCTGTTTCCTAGAAGTGAAAACAACATCCTTCACGCATGTAGTTCTTTACGTGAGTAGATCTATTCCTCAAGGAGACCTTGTCATTTATTACCATCTGTATAACTTTTTGGAAAGAAAAACTTCCCCTCTTTGAGATTTCTAGAGTACCAACTCGCGGGAAAGGGAAGTCTGGAGAAGCAGAGGCTATAGCCACAGTTGAAATGGCTGGTAATTTCACGAACAAACACAATTGCATTAGTCATACATAAGCTTCTAATTATCACAAAATGAAGGCACACCAGACCATTGTCATGATAATGATTTTTTATTCTTCATTTGTGTTGGAATTTCTCCTGGTATACATTTTGTTGAAATCTTATTTTCAAAAGAGGACTCACTAGAAAATCTAAAAAATACTTTCGAGAGAATGGTTCATTATATGGGAGTAAGGTGCCTTGCCGTTTTCGGATGCTCCAGAAAATCATGTAAAGCTTGTCGAATCCTTTTTCGGATTCCTCTTCAGCATAGTTTTTACTGCTGCAGTTCTCTTGTACGTGTGTCTACATTACAGTACAATCAGAAGTAAGTGTTGGTCATTCTAGAGTCTCAGTTGTTAAAATTCTCACAATGACTGGACAAAGGAAATGAAGAAAAACAGTTTTACCAAATGAACTCAACCAAACCTGACTTTATAATGACCAACAAACACTTGGCGTGTGTGTTCTGTGGAGTAGACGTCCACAAGAGAGCTGCAGCTTTCTTAGAAAGCTATATATTGCTGAAAATATTGCTATATCATTTAATTTCTTACTTAAAGTTTCACTTTAAATGTGGGGAGGTTCAGTAAATGGACATACTAAAACAAAAATTGACATTAAAGATTACCGCATTGCTCTGTAAAGTAACCATTAA
The DNA here is from genome assembly GCA_029531755.1 of Holothuria leucospilota. Lineage (NCBI taxonomy): Eukaryota > Metazoa > Echinodermata > Holothuroidea > Aspidochirotida > Holothuriidae > Holothuria > Holothuria leucospilota. The sequence continues at coordinate 30,915,925 of CM055971.1, forward strand.
CTGCAGATCCACTCCATTGAAAACAGAGTCTGTGGTGTCAGTAGTCATGACAACAACCTTGAACAAGTTCAGACCATGGAGCTATTACGGATTGAGTTAAAGCAAATAAACTTCCTTTGAAGTCATCATGGGTTTCAACTATCCAAGAGCAATAAACCGTGAATACACTCAGGGGTTTATCTACACTTGACGACAAATGGTTTTGCCATGGGGCTATTACTTGAACCAGGGATTAGAAAGTAACAGCAATAGTTCTTGTCGTCTGCTTGATCTCAAACTTGGCATGGTTTCACACATTGCTATTACATTGCCAGTCGTCAAAGAAAGCAACAATTATTCTATTATTGCACACCAGTGTTCACTTTTTGGTACGATCCAATACAGCTCCATTTATCTTTTTGAACATGGACACATGTTCCGCTAATATAGAAACAATCCGGAATCTTTACAAACTTCATATGCAAAAGTTAGACTTACATAAATTGCTGAAAGGAGATGTTACTAGTTATTAGAATAATAAAGGAATCTGATCCTGTAGAAGTGCATTTACAGTCGTTCAGACCAGAAGACCAACAGAGGTTTCACATTTGTCTGCATAGAAGTGCAGTGGTCCTTGAGTGACTCTAAAAACAGTTGACAGTTTCACTATTTAATCAGTGTCATTAACAAGTCTCTTATGTAACATGGACGCGGTGAGCTGACCGTGGCATATCACCCTAGGTGATGAATGTTTTTGGGTGCTGTTAAATTCATGCAAAGCCAATTAAGAGCCTACAAACTTTTTGTAGACAACAGTGACTATAATTTTGATCTTTAGAAACTATCATGGATGTCACTACAAGTGTCATTGTATAGTTTCAGAGCAAAGCTTTTTAGCAAAGGCGTAGGGAAGCTGTTCAAGATAGGGTGTGGGTAAACGTTGTTCCGGACCACCGTCCTGGGGGTGTAGTCTGTGTAAAAAAAGGGGAGATGTATTGAATACTTTTATTGACCTTAGAGCAATTCGGTACAACATTTTGTACAAATTTTATGGAAAATTACTGCTTTTTTACATTTTTATAGAGAAATCAAATATGGGTTTTTCGTTGAGTTGAGGGGATGGGGCGGAAGCATTGTTCCGCGCAATAATATGTCCCCTCTCCCCTGTGCTTCCTAATACGCCTATGTTGTAAGTGTTATTATTATGAGAGGAGATCGAGACTTAATTCATATTTTCATGTTATTTATTTTTGCAAAGATGTGTTTTCTGAGTGTCCTTGGGTGCCGATCAAGAATCCTTTCTCTCAGAGTCGACTGTGTTTTCCCATATTGGGTTTCGATGTTAGGGGCGGTTCCAAGGGGGTTAGGGGGTTTAACCCCCCACTTGATTTTCGAGAATTTTTTATTTTGTATAAGACATTGTTATTTTCCTCGGTATGTTTTGAAGGTTATTTTCAGTAACAACAATAATAAATTTGCTGACGGTATTTTTCCTTCTATCGTCCGATTCTCTCTCACTCAAAATCCTTACAGAGTCAGTGAGTCCTTCAAGTGGAGGTCCAGCTCTATGATTAGGTACTTAGACGTATGAAAACGTGCATGAGAGCCACCATGTCGGAAAAAATTTTGGCAGGGTTGATAATGATGGCTGTTCATTACAGAGACACAAACGAATTAGACACACTAGCCATAATGAAACGTTTCTTGCAGGTGCATCCTATCCACTGCAAATCATTACAATTTCAACCACATTGAAACATTTCACCAACCCTGCCAACGTACTAACACTGCATAGCTACGTCACGGTCGGGTACCACTAAGTATGGTTAACACTTTTTGTTCACCTAATCTTGGTTCCCATATGCCATGAAATCGCATCCAGTAGTGCCCAACTCTGTTTTCAAAAATGGGACCGCGACTCCAGCTTTTCGCTTGTACTCCCGCTGAAAAATTCAAGTAATGTGTTGACTGGTAGTGGTTGTCCTTGAGTTGGAATCACTTCATATAATCAGAAATCGAGAACTTGAAGGCCAATTATACTTTGGACATCCGTTGGATGTAAAGACGTTCAGGGAAAAATAGACTTTTCAGAGGGATCATACATCTAAAGAAGTTACCATTATTCTGGAAGGTATTATAATCCAAAATTCGCTTATATACTGGGTCCCCTTTCATTACTGGGGTACAGTGAGAGTGTCTTGGGTACCGTGAATGAGTCAGGACGCGAAACCGGTACCTAGCTCTAGCACGTGAGTTCTGTAACTACTGTGTCACCACTATTGTTACACAAGATATATTCCTTTTTTATCCAAGAGTACGTTATGAGCAAGATCACGTTTAAACATTATTCCATGCAAAACAGTGGGTGTTTGCCTGGAGTTTCTTGCACATGGGAAAAGCCAGTGACCACAGTATTTTAGCATATATATGATGATATATCATCAGGGCATGTGGCATGAAATATCATATGTATGCTGATGATACACAGGTGTATATCCCTTGTTGTCCTTCTGATTCTGTCAGGTCCTGGGCGGCCCTTGAGTCATGTCTCATGAAAGTTAGTGACTGGATGTTTTCCAACAGACTAAAATTAAATCATAGCAAAACTGAATTTATTATATTTAGAAGTAGACATGCTAATGTACCTGAAGATTTAAACCTTCATATTAGTGATGTGTGTATCACTCCCTCGGATCAGGTTCGTAATCTTGGTGTTATTTTCGATAATCACATGACTATGACCGCCCATGTTAAGAATGTTTGCTCTTCTGCTATGACTTGTGTTAGATATTTGGGTAAGATTCGCCCATACTTATCGAATGACGCTGCACAATCGGTTGCCCATGCCTTGATTACATCCAAAGTTGATAATTGTAACTCGCTGTTGGCTGGTCTTCCTGTGTCTACTTTACAGCCCATTCAAAGGGTTGTAAATATTACTGCTCGTGTTGTTTCCAGATGTCCAAAGCTTACCAATGTTACTACTTTGTTGAATTCTCTACACTGGCTCCCAGTTGAGTCTCGTATTCGGTTTAAAGTAATGTTGATATTGTATAAATCATTAAATGGTAATGCTCCCTACATCAAAGAACTGGTTTAACCGTACCAGACCAGACCTGGTCTAAGGTCAGCAAGCAAACAATTTCTATTAGTACCTCAAACCTTTACTAGTTATGGTGATCGGTCTTTTGCTGTCTTTGCCTGTAAATCATATAATAACCTCCCACTTGAGATTCGTAATTCGCCAACGGTTAATTGCTTTAAGTCTAGACTAAAAACTTACTTATTTGGGTCACTTTAATTTAAGATTGTTTTTTGTAAAGCGCTTTGAGCCTTCGTGGGGAAAGAGCTATATAAATATCTTCAATGTATGTATGTATGTATGTATGTATGTATGTATGTATGTATGTATGTATGTATGTATGTATGTATGTATGTATGTATGTATGTATGTATGTATGTATGTATGTATGTATGTATGTATGTATGTATGTATGTACGTACGTATGTATGTATGTATATTTTCCTTCCTGCCTCTAGACGACATGGTTGTTTGTACCGCAAGAGACGGTATCACAGAAACGTAATGTTTCCATGGAAATGACAAACATACAAAACACGAAACATGAAGATGGCCTTAGTTAGTTAGATAGAGTTTAGCGACACACCAACAAGAATGTGTTATGTAACTGTCAGCAAGATAAAAAAGGTAATGGTGGGGTGAAAATCAACTCAGTAAAAAGAAATGCAATTAAAGGTGGGGCAAAATTCAACTAAAAGGTCTGGACAAAAGCAAATACGAGAGTTATGTCAAAATTTCCTGTAAAGGTTACTTCCCTTAAAAAGCCCAAAATGAGAGAAGGTTCGTGTGCTCAAATAACGTTTTCAGATTTGGCACAGTGTAGTACTTTTGGCGAATATGGGAGTATTCATAGCAGTCAACGAGAAAGTGACTGACGGTGATAGCACAATCACAGGGGATACAATATGGACTGTCTTCCCCGTGGAGTAAATAGGCATGGGTAAGGTAAGTGTGACCGATGCAAACCCTAGTCCTAAGTATAGATTGTAAGATCTGAGAAGGGTCAACTTTTCTCGGTTCACGGCGCGCCAACAGATGGTCGCGTCCCGTTAGATAACGAAACATTCAAAAATCCCATACATGCGATCAAGCCTACCAGTTGAATTTTGAGGTCTCAATATATCAAAATACTTGCAGAAGGTTTCAAAAAGAAAAACCTATTTTTTTTTTGAGCACAAGCGAGCAACTTTCAGTGAGTCACTGTGAATGCCTAGAGAGAGCACAACAAATGACTCAATGCTACGAACTCCTGAGGCCCAAGATCGTTATCGGGCTATAGAGCATGCATCTCTCACAAAAAGAAAGACAACTTTCTGACAGGACATTTATCATAAGATTTCTTACAAAGTGAATTTCAACGAAAGCTTGTTTCTATACGGATCAAAAAGCCTATGAAACGGATGGGAAATGCCATTTCCTGCAATCTGGATGTCTTCTGGACCAAACATTTTCTCTGTAGACTTCGCGCCAACTCATGGTGGCGTTCGGCTTAGATAGTAACTATATCGCAACACCCCCCCCCCCACTTTAGTCAAAACCTGTGCGTCGGCCACTGGATGATATGAGAAGCCTATCATGATTGTGTGTGTACAGTATGTATGGGCATGTGAGTATATGTGGCTTGTGTTTTTGACTTTCCAGAGTGTGTGCACGATGCCATAGGTCGGAGGCATAGATTGTTTTCATGTGCGGCATATGGAACCGTTATAGATAAACCCTGCTGTTTCTCAATCAGGTCAAACGTCATCTGGAATCACTGCAGGTCAGGTAATGGGAACCTTTTTACAGAATACCTTAAGTTAAGAAAAATGTCTGTGTTATTTGATTTCTCTATTGTGTCCGTATTTCTTGTTGACTTTTTTGTATAAAGGTGGCCTGCTTTGTACAAGCATTTGCTTTTTGCAGGCTTCCTCCACCGCTTTCTGTAAATTTATATCTGTCTATATTTTATGATGTTTGTGGAAAATAAATGAAATGAAATGAAATGAAATGTATAGTTTTCTTACTAAGCTTGTAGATATATTTCGTCGAGTAAAAACCCGATCATTTTCAGTGGAAGTCAAAGGTCATCTGAGTCAGAATAGCTAAAAAACCCGAAAAGTTTTTTTTCACGGTACTGAAAATAACAATCACTTGTGGCGTTGGTACTTAGCACATACCTGAATGATAATCTATAGTTGCTGGTTTCGGTGGGAATCAAATGTCATGTGAAGTTACCAGAGGTACACTAGACATACCTGTACTTGCAGACAAGTACATTTCGAAGCCTCTTGAAGATAATACTGAGCATAAATGTATTAGGTTATAAGTATAAGTGGTACGTATGTCCTTTACAAACATGTGAGTTAAATATGGTATCAATTAAACAATGGAGACCGGGTATGACCGTAAAAAGACAATCAAAACACTTTCTGGTAAGCTTTCTCCTTTAATCTATGTATCACAATTATTACACACCGGAATGCTACTGGGTCAAATGCAGCTCAGCCTTTCTTACCAATTGTAAATTATGCACATATCCCTATCCATGAAGGGTAAATAACAAGGACAGTTATGACTTCAGGAAACAGTGAAGGTCAGTGAATGACCTGACTGAGGAAACGCTTAAAGTCAATGGGTAACTTGAAACTTATGCGACCTACTGCTGACAACAGTTACGTTGACAATTAACCTATACTTATACTTGAAATTATGCAAGTTTTATGTTGAAGTGCTACTTGACCATCGCAAAGTAATTCAAACACTGCGTGCCTTATTTTACAGATACGTTAGTAGGCCTTGTCAAAAAATATCTAACGTTACGTACCGAAAATATGGTAATGTTAATGTGTCAAACCAAGGTCTGCCCGTCTTAACAATTGTAAATGATGCACATATCCCTAACATTAGTCATATAAGGTACATTAGCATAAACAAATGTAGGCCTACTATAGTGTAAGCCTAGACAGTCCAAAAACAGTTCTCATCTCACAAATGCATACAATACACAATACAGTACCTACACAGACGCATAGGATAGCACTTAGACGTAGTTCGATTGAAAGCTCAGCCCTAACTTTTGGCTAGATTAGTCCTTAGTCTACTCACTTGATGTGGTAGTCTCACGTAATTGGTACTGTAGCCTACTGTACAGTCAAGACAGGGCTTTCTCAAGCTTTCCTATACTACTAAAACCTAATGTGTAACGTCAGTGTACACTGTAGTGTATACAGTATAACGTAAGCTGTCACAATTTGTACGTTTGGCGACTCTGATTTTTCTACACAAAATGGTCTAGTCTTGACCTGCTGTGATTATCTATTGACAACTGTAAATTATTTGAAAATTGTTTCAGAAAAGGTTTGTTTCTTTGTAAAATCCGTTTTACTTTTAGTTGTGAAACAGGGCGATGTTGCTCTTGGTCGGAAAGAGTCGATGTGAAAACAATCAATTTTAACTCAATAGTCTCTTGGTTGAAAAATTGTGAAATTATTCCACATTCGTGACCACAGATTTGTTGAAACAGTCAAAATGTTGTTCAATATAATAGCTATTTACAAGAATTGTTGCCGATTATTTTCTTAAAAGTAAATTCTACGAACATAAGAGAGAATGTTTCTTTTTTTTTAACCAATTCTGTGACTTAAAAAGCAGGGAAAGTTTCTGAAATGTGCAATAATTCAGGCGTCAGTGGAGACACGTATTTCATTTTTGCCGCATTGAAATAGTGAGGGTAACCCACAGTGGTAGAGGACAACAATTTGGAGGGAACAAATTAGAGCAATGAAACTTAGTCAGGGTAACCCTCAGCGGTAGTAGGTGGAAACACCGGCATTGATCTTAGTCAGGGTAACCTTCACCTATATTGGACAATAATTTGGATGAAACAAACTGGAGTAATCCCTACAATCGAAGCTGTGGCTTCGACTAATGACCGAAAACCTTGTTAACATCTTAAGGTGGGAATTATCGTCACTCTTCATGTTGAGGAGGTATAGGTACATAAGGTTGAGTTTAGTTCAGGTCTTCGACGAGAGCAGACGTGTTTTCGGTTTGCTCTCGTCGCATGTCGGTGCTTATTACGGTGTGATTACCACTATTTACTGCAGTTGTGTACAGAACGTGTGCTTGCTATACTTTAGTCGTGTTTGTTTATTTCGAACACGCCATACGTGTATAATGTGTGCTATTGTAACATAAAGTACTGGGTTCTTTCTTTTTGTTTACGTGGTCTAGACCCACACTAACTGCTGCTTGCTGCTATGCCCGTGTGTACGGATAGCAGCATTGTTAAGTTAGAGTTTAGGTCGGGGTCACACCTCCGCAAGTATTTACTTTGTTAAAAAATAATGGTTTAATGTTCAAGAAATAGAGATGTTGCAGGCATTTGAAAGCAGCAACACGTACGACCCAAAGTTCAGGTCTTACACAGCTCTGTTGGACGGTGTGTCTTCCCTAAAGGGAGTAGAAGGGCTCACCGTCACCCCATATGATCGTTCTGTGGTGGTGAAGGTGCTGTACCTGAACGGTAGGTCGAACAGGGCCTGCTTTCGAGGGTACGTGGACAGTACGAAACTGTCTCCGATATGCGGTGGTGCACCTACGGTGAAGGTCAGATGCAGGGCATACTGAACGGAAAGGGGCAATTCCGTATGGTGCTGAAGAAGGACATACCTTAGGATACCTTAGAAACCTCAGTGGACGAAGGTCTGTTGACCTCTATGTCCGCATCTTCTTGATCTTCACCATCGGCGACTGTAACAATGATCAGGATCTGTGGGTGACTGCCATACTGAACTAAACTTGCACAAAATCTGCCTTGTAGTTATACAACATTTCATGGCCAGCCCAGAACCTATCCAAAGCCTTTTCAAACTGAAAAACAGTAGTGGCTGAAATTAAACACTCAGGGAGGCCATTCCACACATCAACAACTCTACTGACAAAAATTAAATTTTCTTATGTTGAGTCTACAAAACTCTTTGAGTAACTTTCGACTATGTCCACGGGTATGAGAAATTGTACGAAACTTTAGAAAACCTTCAGTAACATCTCTATCATATACACCTGAAACAATTTTAAAAACCTCAGTCATATCACTTCTTAATCTACGATACTTTCGAGTTGGCAGCTTAAGTTTCTTTAACCTTTCTGTGTAAATCAAACCCTTTAAGAATTGAATCAACTTAGTTGCTCTCCTCTGAACATTTTCAATAGCATCAACGTCACGTTGGAAATGAGGCGACCAAACAGCAGCAGCATATTCCAAATGTGACCTTACAAGGGCCTAAAATAGAAGCTTGAAGCTTTGCTCATTTAAAAAAGTATACGTACGTCGAATGAGGCCCATAATGCTATTGGCCTTGTTTATTTGGTCCGAAAAGCCAAGACCACTGTCCACAACGACGCCTATATCCTTTTCACAATCTGACTTATCCAAAAGCACTTCATCACCACTATCATTATATAAATGATAACTCCGAAGAAGACAACCATGGTACCTATTTAAAGAGACAGTTAAGACTTTGCACTTATCGGGATGAAACTTCAAAAGCGCCACCTGTTTGTCCTTGCTCTTCACAGGGGGTTCCAAAACGCACATCCTTTATTTGGGACAGGCACGTACCTGTTTTAAGTGTGGGGAGGAGGGGCACGAAGCCAAGTCGTGTCCCAATAGACGTTGTGGTACATGCCTGCAGTTGGGGCACGGCAAGGCAGAGAGTCCAAATGAGGTACGGTGCAATCTCTGTGGGGAGGAGGGACATGTGTTTGGTGCCTGCCCCATATCGTACTCTGCTCGTGCCAGTGCCGATGTGGAGTTGGCACCTGAACCCTTGCAAACAGGCCCAGAATATTTCACTTAGGAATTGGAGGAGGTTGTACATTACATGAGGTGGAACAGGAATTCCTCGCCTCCAAACAATGTGAGGGGGGGGGGGAGTATTGGAACTCCTGAGGCAGACTCTCTGCCATTCTTGCTAGCGGTACCCAGGGAGGTTGGGATCGTGACAGTAGAGTAGGGCCTCCACCTCTCCTCAGACTCTGAGTCTTCAGTTTCAGCAATGTCGGATGGCGGGAAACCTGCCTCAGAGCCTCCTCCAAAGGATCCATCTTCAGGGGAGGGCTGGTTTAATTTGTGTGAGGGGGAGGGACCAGAGTCTGCACTAAAGAGGTTGGCCTCCGGCGAGGTTTTAGACCGGGGATCAATGATTCTGAAACGACCGTACCCAGCCCTCGGAGTAAAAAAGTGAAGTACCAGGAAGATGCATAGTATGTAATATAGATAACAATGTGAAAAGTTTGACCTTGTGAATGTTTTTTCATTTGTGTCGGTCCCGGTTTTCTTTTGGGGTATCTGTTCCCTCCGTGTCTGTTTCCATGCATACCACTTTTTGTGTTTGGTAGCTCAATCTAAATAGATGTCTGCCTCAATTTGTTCCACGTTACGTCCGGTCCGGCTACAAACATGTGAAAAGCATATCACACTGTAAATATGGGAAAATTGTAAAAAGTGGGGGTTAGCCTGTGGGTATTGTACATGGTTACCACATGAATATTTTGTTTGCCGGTCCAATGTATATAGTTCCGTCTTTGTGTTGCACGTCACGTCCGGTTTTCGTTTTGCGTTTTGTTCCGACCGTGTCCGTTTCCAAGCACGTAAAAAAGGATTGTAAATAGTCCTATGTGATTACCTTGGGTTCGGGGTGGTTTTGTACATAGTTAACACAGAAACTTTGTTTGCTAGCGCAATGTACAGAATTCTGTTCATGATAGTTAACAGTTGTTTTTTTTTTTTGTCTGGTCAGGTTTGAGTTCTTTTGTTTCCCCGTGCCCTTTTCTATGTATGTAAAAAGTTGTGAAAAAGTTGAAATTAAGTGTGATGGCTTCATCGAAGCCTCAATGCATTTTTGCATTCTAATTTTTTTAAATGTGAAAAATTCAAATACGTGAGATGAATTGATATGCAGAGATTAAATTGTTCACCTTCACCAGAACTGAAAAATACGATAAAATCTACTTTCATTTATTTGCCTTTTCACAGTATTTGATTGAAGAAAATGCCCTGAGATGAACTGATATGCAGGGATAAAATTTTTCACCTTCACCAGAACTTAAAAAAATTACGATAACATCTGCTTCCATTTCTTTCCTTTTTACAGTATTTGATTGAAGATGCCCTGAGATGGACTGATATGCAGGGATAAAAATTTTCACCTTCACCAGAACTTAAAAAAATTACGATAACATCTGCTTCCATTTCTTTCCTTTTTACAGTATTTGATTGAAGATGCCCTGAGATGGACTGATATGCAGGGATAAAATTTTTCACCTTCACCAGAACTTAAAAAAATTACGATAACATCTGCTTCCATTTGTTTCCTTTTTACGGCATTTCATTGAAGATGCCCTGAGATAAATTTTTCACCTTCACCAGAACTTAAAAAAAAATACGATAACATCTGCTTCCATATCTTTTCCTTTTCACAGCATTTGATTTAAGAAGATGTCCTGCTGTTGAAAGGCATGTAAACTATCAAGGAATTGATAAAATTGGCTGAGCTACAAGAAAGCTTCTAGCTTGGAGAATTTGAAGCATAGTCACACATAGTCATTCTGTTTTGAAAGTTTAAAGGCGCTGTGGAAGCTAGTGGACCTGAACAATCAAGCATGGAAATGAAGTTTGCAGACTTTTCCAATACGTCACATGAAACATTGAAACACTTTTTTACGGAAGCCTTGATACTGGTTCCCACAAGGCGAAATTCTGAAACTGTTTTAGAGCGCCTATACCAGCTTGAGGGTTCACGAACTTCGCAGCCTATAAGCATGTAACATCTTACTCTACAAAAGATGCAGAATCTACTGTGTGGCAACACCCTAAGCTGTTAACACGTTTCTTGACATATTCCATGGTTTGAAACATTTAATAACATGAAGAAGTTGGAAATTACCTTGAAATATTTGCTTGGTGTGAATGACATACAAAGTGCAAGTTCTATCACCTGACAGAAAAAGAAAAAGAAGAAAAAAAAAACACTCATAACTGTGGCTCTCCAGTGGGCATATAAAAGTGCCAATATGAGAGTGAAAGTCTGAATATTCCATGTCTATCTACCACAATACAATCTGCCCATGCTGAGCAACTTGTCAAACTCACAACTTTTTGGTAGCGGTACTTTCACATACGGAAGCTTTTAAAATGCATTTGTCTGGGCATGAAGCTATTTCGGAAGCAGCTCTAAAATGTAACAAAAGTTTTGCATTTTGCAAGAAAAAAAAAAAGAATCAGCAACGGTGAATATAACACAGTAAATAATTCACTCTTAAAACACGGGGGTTAAACTTAACCAGGATCGGTAGTCTATTTACTCTAACACAGCCCCCTGTGGGCTGGGGGTTGTAGAATATGCCCATGGTATTTCCCGCCTGTCGTAAGAGGCTACTAAAGGGAAGGACTTTGCACCGTATTTAAAGGAGCTGAGTAGCCGCCAAAGTATAATAAATTCTCGGACCCGCCGACTTCGTTACGTCACATCCGGTTATGCTTCTTGGTTTATCGATTCGATCTGATACCGATACTTATCAAAGCCATGCATGCAGTGTGTTTGGTGTAACAGTACACTTGTTACTGTCGTTAACAGTACTAACGTTAGTCTAACTTAGGCTAGCGTTAGGGCCTAGGTCTACCACGAAAAACAAACTCATTGATCGAAAAAAAAACAGTTTCAATACCTGCAAAATCCACAATGTTGTTCATGAACCTCCAGCAGATGATGCGTCTGCCTTGCCACTAGTAACGCTAATATACTACATGCGTACGTACGTTGTAAGTCGTGTGTGCTACATGCCTGGGTAGATGCATCGATTAGAACCGATACAAGAGGAAACGATTCAAAATTGCCGGTGTCAGAAGAAAAAGTAACGAACTTGAAATTGAAAAGAAAAAAAAAATTGTAAAATATCTTGCAAGTGTAAAATCAAATAGCCCAAGAAATAGTACAGGAACGTTATTGCAAAATTAATTTGCAAGATTATTTTAAATGAGAATATAAAACGCATTAGGATAAATATTTTTAAAATTAGCCCCACACAGAGGGTAATCATCTCGTTTCGTATGATGTATTTATTTTGGAAGTACGCCACTACTCAGCTCCTTTAAACTTTGCTTGACACTGTATAACACATTTGTGTTGGTGTGTCGTTAAATTTTATCTAGCTACTCTAACACAATTCTGGTTAAATTTTCCATGACATCCTGGTTAAACTAACGCAAATTCTGGTTAAAGTAACTAGGATTTAAGTTACTTTAACCAGAATTTCCGTTAGTTTAACCAGGATTTCAGGGAAAATTTAACCAGGATTGTGTTGGAGTAAATAGAACACCGATCCTGGTTAAATTTAACCCCCGTGTTTTAAGAGTGCTTGAACGTTTTCTCTAACAAGTGTTTGATACTGTACATTGAACTGAAATCGCCAATCCTTTGGATCCATTGTGTTATTATTAAAATAGGACTGACTATTTTTATTCATCCTTTACCATATTCGCGGTAAGATTGTTTGCATTTGCCGTTGACAGTGCATAACGTCTTTTGAAATTCTGTTCTGTAAAAGTATAGAGCTGCAGGTCTATGGCCTTGAATGTTATATTGTGACTGACGCCTATTGACGTTAATAATGCAGTTTTTTGCTCTGCAATGCAGCACCTGGTTTTCAGAAGAGTGCTTGGAGGTGGGGTGGATGGGTAAAGACTCTTTTAAAGAGTAATAGTGTGTCAGCTGAAAATTGTTTTTGGGTGGCTATGGGGAATTCCCAGAGTGCCCCTCAGGCTTCCGCCCCACCCCCACCTGTAGTGCTGATACATACTGTATATCCAAGAACTTATGAGGCCTAGTGTCAATGGTTTTTTTTTTTGGATTTGTTGACAACCATCAATGCCATGACAAAAAGTGAGTTTAAGTTTCGACTTAGTACTTATGTAAATGTTTATTTTTAAATACATGGTCTGTTTTGAAATGTTACGTAAGAATTTTACTTCTGCAGACAGATGATTTCTAATAGTCACTGACAGTTTCAAGCGATGATTGAAGTATATTAGCACACCTTGTTCATGAAAGGACAATGCCAGTTCTATGTGTTGGGTGATTTCATTTATTTATAGGGTACATTTTAACCCTAAATTTTACTTCTAGCACCTCCTTCAATTACAATTACAAGAGTACACCTATTTAGTGCCATTCCAAAGTTACAGCAGCGTGTACTGAGTTACGATGGCTCAAGGGGATATCCACCCACTCCTGTTTGTAAGGTGACTGCAATCCATTTGACTGCTCTACTGATCTGCACAACTCATCATTGAGCAATCAAAGTGCAGTAACGACTTGTGAATAGAGGTACCTGTCGCTTTTAAAATATGTTTGGGTAAATGCAATGCAGAATCCCCTTTCTTGAGCATTAGTTCATAATATAACCAATTAACATAAAACAATGTTTTGATGTTTTGAACTATCAGAAGAGGTCAGAAAAAGTTAAAGAGTCTTCAAAATAGCGATATGTTTTATACGTTTGGTATTTTTCTTCATGGTAAAATGGTAAATTATGTAAATGATTAAACCGAGTAGGAGATATCTACTGATCAATTTAAAAGAAAAATCTTGTAAGATATTTACCAGGATCTGACTGAGTTTACCCCGGCAGGAGCCGCTAGTAAATTTCTCCAGGCGACAGATGTACTAAAACGACAATTTAAGAGGAGAGTCGATACATTTACTTGGAAATGCTAGTAAATTTAACCAGGAACAAGTGCCTATGAAAGTGCCTATGATAGAGGAAAAATGGCCTAAAGTCTCTGTGCGACTATTTAATATAGCGTGGATTGACTCATTCATATAAAGTTGCTACGTCAGTCTACCTACTCTATATGTCTCGTGCTCTTATAGATGTCACCTCTTTGTACCTCGCTTTTTATCATCGCATATAAAGGACCTATATTCTAATATTATATAGGCCCTATGTTATATTCTGATATTTTGTAGGTCCAATAGTGCATGTCAAGTATTTCGAATAAATTCACAGGAAGTTATTATTCGACTATCTCACGTACACGCAAGCCAAGCTGTTCTAAAAATGACATTTTCTGCTAAAAGAGTTTACTTTTAAAAGAAAGATTGCTGAATAGAACAGCGCTTAAGTCAAATATACACTTTATGTTCGATGTTGGTGTCTCCATAACGAGTCACTTTCCATAAGAGTGTAGACATACGGGGTTTGTATCTATGTTATAGTACTATAATATATTTGTCTGTATGGTAGGGTACCTTCATGGGGTGTTTTGCATTGCAGAACCTACACAAATATGCATTGCATACTGCATGTACTTTCTGCAAACTTTACATTCCCTCAGCAAAACTCATACCCCTATCTACCTTAACTAAAGTCAGTACAATTTATTAAAAACAAAGAAAACAAAACAATGATCATCAATACAAGTAAATTGCATCACACTTGCATCTTAAAATGCACTATAAGTCACATAACTTCGTCTATCGATAATGCGAAAACCACATATAGAAATTGCATAACCATTTCACTAGAATGTTTGGATTTAGTTCTACTTTTTTACATATCACTATTACTATTCTTAATTCCTTCCTTTGCTTGGACTTCAGCTGCCCCAAGCCCATTTCTACTTGTATATAAAGTCTCATAGTACGTGGACTGCACTATAAATCTTGTCAATTTTGCATCAATTACAATGGAACACTTATCTGTTGCACAAAGCATGGCTGGTTTCCAGGGTACTTTAAAAGGTTTAAATACCAACCGAACTTTTTGGCTTCAGGAAAATGTGCGTGCTTTACAATATTACAAGTATAAACACCCCTTCCCTTTATGCAACCCTCAAGAAGAGTAAATACTGTTTAGGCACCCTTTGTTCCTGAGTATTAGGATAATGTACATCCCCGACAAGGAATGAAATCGATTTTGCTATTGGTTTTGCCGCGTATGCAGTTTTTAGAGCCTAGAATACCAGCCTATGTTTGACTATGTGAGTCAAGTAGCGAGACCTTACCCTTCGAGGGGAGGGCAGAATTCCCATTAAAAAATTCCTACCCATGGCAATGATTACCCCTCAGACAATTTCCAGCAAAAAAGGTAGATATTTTTCGGGGGGGGGGGGCGGGAGGGTTGTTGATGTTTTCTGGGAACGCAAAGCAGAAGAGGGTCTTGCCAATGCAAACGACACAATCACAAAAAGTATCATCGACCAATGAAAATTTACGTTTAAATACGTCAAAACAGGCTTCATATTTCTACTTACAAAACTGAGTATGCAATTAAACATAATATTTTAATTTAGAAAATTCAAAGTTTGAAGTTGATCAGTTTTCGATAGATTTTGGACGAATAACAAAGGCAAGCCTTTTAAGTGGATTCAAATCCTTGCTAGACAAAGAGCGGAGAGTTACCAAGGCAACGTTGCTGTTTTTCTTAATTTGAGCACTGTTTGCTGTTGCATCAAAATTATCCTTGTACACTTATGTGATGACTCGTGATATTTGAAGTAACACATTTACAGAGATTTAAGGCATATGTTAGGTGTAGGTGTTGAAAGACGAAAAAAAGATCGGTTGATCAAATAAGGTAACTATCCTGACTGTGAAGGGATTATGGTGACTATAGCCTTATGTTTATATTCGTGATTTAAGGGAAACGAATAACAGTGGCTGAAAAAAATGACTGAGTTTACCTCTTATCTATCACACAAGTGATCATGCAGGCGAACCTCTAGCATTATTTATAAATGCCTTTGTCTGGGCAACTTTTAAATTTACAATCCGTTAGCAGTCTGGATAAATATACTGTGTGGGGTAAATGTTTGATTAAAGGATTTTCAAATTTTTTCAAATTAAGTATCAAAAGAATTATAAAGTGAAATAGAGTTAGCGGCAAATGGAGAAAGGGGCAATAGCCCCCGTCGTGAAAGCCTACTCTCCCCTCCCACAGGTGATGATTTTGATCTCAACTTAGGCATACTTTCAAGAAAAACAAAGAAAAACATAATTTTTCGATTTTTTTTAATAAAGGCCAAACATTTTAAATTTTCTTCAGTACAATCCCCAAATTTTCCTTAACTAAAATCCACACTGTTCAAATTTTCCTCAATAAAAACCCAAACTTTTTGGCGCCTTTCGCACTGTCACATATAAATTTTACAAAATAGAGATTTTAGAATCTTTCTGGCAACCCTTTGCCTTTGTCGTGGTATTACGTTGCTGTCCCTCCTCCCATGGGGAGATGGACTTGGACCCCGTCCCGCAAACCCTGGAGCCAGACCAGCTGTAGAGCATTAGCACACCAGAACATATAGCCAAATTTTTAGGTTTCTGCTTCCTCGGTTCGAACGTAAAAACTATCGAAATTTACTGATAAGCAAATTGTTGTTTATTCCCCAAAGTGTAAATATCAGATCACCATAAAAGCATGTAAGTGGTTGCATTATCTTTATAAAACCTTTATTTTCGAACGACGCACTGTCTGCTACACGACAAAGAGGTAGACTACCGCACAATTTCAAATACTGCTCACTTTTGTAAACAGGACGTTCGGGCAGAGTGAAGATACGCATGTTAACTTGTTCGCTTGTTTGTCGTTCCTTGTAAATGTTACTACCGTATTGATGACGACACACCACAGAAAGTCGGTGTGATCTAACGTTTTAAAGAAGTTACGTCCGTTATTTCAAGTGAAAGCATAGTCACTACCCCTGAATACATCCGAAAATATCCTACCAGGTGCTCAAATGCTTACATCGAGTTACATCAAAAAGGAATTTTAAGTAATTAAAAAGTTCGATCAAGCGGACTTCGATCTAGAGCAGTAGGCAATTAGGTGAAGGCAACCTTCTTTTTAACAGAAGACTGAGCATGTATATAGTTTTGTATACTAAAACAATGAAAAGTAATAGAAAGAACTATAGAAAATTACTTGGATGAAAAAATACTCAGTCACTAAGATAAGAAGCCGCGCCGGTCTCTCTTACTGGTTTCCCGCAACCATAAGTACTCAGAATTAGAATAAAACACTACAACACTGAAATAAAATAATAGGTCAAAACAGGTCAAACAAGTTAACAACAATAAAACGCTTTATCAATAACTCCATGTCGAGCAATCAGATCCAGGGAGTAACCTAAATTTTCCTTGTATGGAAGGGGAAGGGGCAAGAGGTCAAAAGTGTTTTACAAGTTTTTTCTTTTTCTCACCAGAGTAATTTGGCAGAATCTATTTCAGGTACCTCACCACGCACCTCACCGTTGTACACATGTGGGCATACTAACAGGCAGCAAAATTCATGTACTATCTTGATATTAAGTAAAGGCGATGGAACACCAGGGTATTCATCACAAGAGATTAAGATGTAGCATCATAACCATGACAATGATGTAAAATATTGTAAAGAATAAACGTCCACTTAAAAAGTTATTGGCAACACAATGGCATGGGGAAGTTTCTTTCATGTCCGCATCCCAACACGACAGGACACACACCTACACGCATAAATTTTTTTAAACACATTTCAATATTTTCACTCCCACCGAAGCAAACAATTTATCAGGTTGGTCTGATGAGGAAATATCGATAAGTTGCTACAGACAGTCAAGTAATCGCTCCTCGTAACCGTATCTTGTTTATCTCCAGAATATATCAACAATTGTGAACCAACAGAGCTGTATTGCTTTAAGACGTAACCACCCTTTAATCCACTGTTTGTTCTTAGAGAACAATTCGAAGATTTAATTGCTCAGGCTGCTGTTTTCAGCTGCTTTCCGGAGTTTCCGTACACTCACCAAGTAGATTCCAGTCGATGACAGATCGAGTTCACTCTAAAAGCTCTCTGAAATATGTACGGATAACGTCATTAATTCTATCGATGACTTGCGCAGTATATACCGTCGTTTTGTCCATCCCTGCATTTTTCGGTGTCTCCATATCTCTCGACGAATATGACTTCATTTCGTGTAAACACCATTTTGATAATCATCCGGTCTTTAAAATAGTACCAATCATTACCTTCTCTACGGTCTTTACATCTGCTGTTGTTTCTATCACGTGCTATACTCTTGTTTGGCGATCTATCCGAAATCAAAGGAAGGTGATAAATCTCGCTCGACAAGTACCAACCAAAAAAGCTGGTAATAACTTTGCAGTGGACGTCAGGCATACCACCGGGGGTAAGAAATACACCAACATATCATCAAAGGTAGAAACCCTATCAATTAATTTTGCTAACACGAATCAGAACATAAATGGGACAGGACCAATTGAAGCCGGGAAGTTGGCAGGTAACGACTATGAGGTGAAAGTAGGCAAGTACAAAGCAAGCAACATTAATGTGTCTGAAAAAAACACCTCAAAATCAACTTCAGTAATCCCGAAAACATCTGTGATATTACCACAGACCACTGACGTTCCAAAAGACAAAAAATTCATTCAGCACTCTCTAGAGGAAAACCAAAACCGCGGAATGCCTGGTTCCAGTTGTACCTTGACACATAAGAATAAAGATGTCGAGAAGTCGCCTGCCATCACAGCATCAACAGCTAGAATCAAACCGTCACAGCTGACAGTTATTGTACAACGGAGAATTACGGTCATGCTTTTTCTTATTGCCGCTATATCATTAACTACAATGCCAATTGGGATACTTGCAAGGTTGGTACCAGACGCCAAACTCAGGGACGTGAAGTACACAAGTGAGGTACTGTTTGTGATCATTCGTGTAGCAGAATATTTAGGGTTTATTAACAATGCTGTTAACCCCTTTATTTACAGTTTATTCGATAAAAGGTTCCGAAAAGAATGTTTTAAGACATTCACTTGTGTACCTCCAGAAGAACGTTAAATATACATGTACCTGTAGCTAAGCAAAGCTAAACATTCGATCTTCATTCCATCATACAGAACGGAGCTGCTCACCTATAAAACTGTAACTAGACCTTATGCACATGGCGTCCCATGACCATAAAGAGTAAAGCTCACCTGTTCAGAGGACATGCAAGTACACACTCCTGTACACCCAGTAGAGTAGCATGCGTACATGTCCTTTAAGATGGAGGTTACTATGTAAGCCTTAATGATATCGTAAATGCATATGGTCCATAGACACACGCAGTGGCGGCACCAGAAGCTCGTGAATGAGGGAGGGGGATTGACAGAAGATGATGTCGTAATCCATTTTAGATAAAGTTAAGAGGTCGGCGTATACTATGGGTACACGTATACCTACAGCAGTTTGCACGGAGGGGGTCCTTGCTTTATCACATCGTGCAAAGGTGCCGTTCTGGAGAGGGATCTAAGGGGAGGTTGGGGTCCTCCTCTCTCCCTTTCAGAAATGTTCATTTACGGTACCTTAGATGCAAAATGATGCTATGATGTGTGGCAAAGTTTCAAGCTTCTCGTCATTTAGTGAATTATTTTTGGATGGGGATAAGAGAAACACGAGATTGCAAGTTGGGGGATGGAGGCAATAATTCATCCTGTTGAAAAATTTTTGTTTATGTTCAGTGGTTCAGATGCAAAATGACGTTATCTTTCGCAAAGCTATTCATTGCTATAACTCGTTACACTTACTAGTTACAATGTTGAAAAAGTAACTAGTAACAGTTACTTTTGACTGAAAAATAACTAGCTACAATTCAAAAGTAAATACTTACTTCAAGGTGAATATACGGTACCTCGGTCCGGAAATGGGGGAGGGGGCATAATTATATAGTAAAAAGGGGGCACATGAGTGGACCAACATCTTATTTGTGCCGGGTAGTCTGAGTGTCCCCCAAAGAAAGACATGATCCCAGCTGATCTTCGCTGAGGATTCAGGCAGAGGCTTTTAACGCTCATCATGAGGCAGAGAATCATGATACTGTGTCGGAGCTTACGCAAATTATTTGTTAGGCGAACTTTGATTATAACCAAAACTTTGCCAGTTACAACAATATTTCTGTGAGGATAGAAATCTTAAAAAATCCATCACACAGTAGGCTAATTTAGAGAGGTTAGCGGCTATAAAAGGGGGAGAGTGGTGTTTTAGCAGTAATTAAACTCTTCAACCGTCGAGGGCATAAATATAGTAATACGATGCTCTATATTTGTTAACGGTAAAATTTTAAAACCTCACCGCTAGTTTTGGACTAAGTGCATAGTTCATAAAGCATAAATACCAGGTTTCACATTGTGTCGATATAAACCATGCACAGGAATAGTGAGACTATGTAGTTAACACTTGCAGGCTATGCGCCCATACTATTTAAACTTTAAGTCGGCAACTTCTCCTCTTTCAATTAACTTTGATAGCATACTTTTAATGCCATTTGTCCATTTCAATATTCGGCTGTTTCCTGAAATTAAACTTACTATTGTTCCAGTGTAAAGAGTTACGGACAATGGCAAGAATGTGATATAGCCTAAATTCATACGTTTGATTCATCAAATAAGAATATCTTACATGTAACATTCGACACATAAATGGATACACGGTGTTAAGCGACGCCTGGCACCGTATAATTTAATGCAGCTTCAACGCACGAGTCCGGATTCGGCTAACTCAATGGCTGTCCCCAGTGCTTTTTTTCTAGATTAGGAAATTTGTCCGGAATAGAAGGTTCCGGAATCTAAATTAGTCCGGAATGTGATGTAATGGGACTCAGACTCGGAGTTCATTCAGTCCAGTTCTCAAATAAGAAAGTTACACTAAAAAGTGTTTAAAGTTCCTTTGTTATTTGTGCACAATGTACAGATGTAAAGTATTGTCACATACAATCAACTAAATTGCTGAGGAGGCCAGACTGTTGAAGTGAGTGCAAACTATGACCTTATTAATTGTGGACATGTACAATAGCTTAAAACATCTACACTGGCAAAAAGACTGGTCTTGGAATTGGTGCCACTAGAATCAGAATTGCCCGGAATTTGAGGGGTATGTACCAGGCTCGGGAATGGCCCAACATTCGGGAATCTAGAATCGGAGTTAGCTCCGAATCGGATAGGGTGGCCTTGGGCCAACGTCTCAAAGACAATGGTTAAAACTTGCAAAGTAAGCCTAGTATTTGAATGCCCATGGCCAAAACCGTTTCTCACTGTGCCCTATCGCCATTGTGTCCTTTAAAAGGACAATATATATACTAAATAAAGTCAGCTGGGCCTAAGTTCATTGACAAAGGGAAAAGTTTGCAGGAGGACCGTTCAGTATTTTTTAACGAATCTCACAAAGACTCGGTCTCATGGATTATAAGCATTGATCTGTTAAATAAATGATTTGACATACAAATCAAATTTTAAACCTAGTTGTAAGACTGAGATGGAGTATGAACGAACAAACCTTTTCACCTTTCAAATACAGTCATCAATTTGAAATCAAGGGGCCCTGTAAAGTGCGTATCGACGGTTGCCATCTTGAACACAGTGTGCAACCTGGTGCTAGTCAACGCCAAATACTTACTAAATTCACATCTTATCAACATAAGAGAAACGTTATTCAAGCTAGATGTAAACTGAAAGCCACTGGTATTGTAATCAAAGCAGATTCCACCCAAGCTAACAATAAGCTCCTCAACCAAACTTTTAAGCATGCATAGCAAAGTCATCAACTGCTAGGCATTGGACAACGTGTTAAAGTCTTAGTGAATACTACTGACCAAAGAGAAATTAAGGTCAACATAAAATCTATTTCTGATCTCTGGGAACTATGTATACGAACGGTATGTTTACTTGATATTCTACTCCCAATCACTGGCTTGATTTAGATGAATACTAACTGTATGATCATATTTTGCAAGTTTACTTTTAGAGAAGTACGGTTCCTTGTCGCTGTTTTAACTAAGTTTGAATCAGGAGAGTTGTCACGAAGTTTTTGCAGCAACCGATGTAAACAAAGCTTATGATCACTTTATTAACATCATAACTTCTTCATACAATATATGCTGCCCAATTAGAAAGATATCTATTAAAACTAGGGAAAATGATAAACCATGGATTACAAAAGGCTGAAAATGCTTGTAGAAAGAAAAAGACAATATACATGAAATTTCTCAAAAAGAGAACATTAAAAAGTAAACAGAGGTATAAAACTTGTAAAAATGAATTTGATTCTGCCTTTTGCAAAAAGGAGTATTTCACAAATCTGTTGGAGAGTCTGAAGAATAATATCAAAGAAACCTCGAAAATACTTCATAACATTGTCAATAAGAAAGATCAAAAGCAAAAGGTGTACCTAGATATATTTATAGACAACAATAAAGAAATCTCTGGTGAAAATATCGTAGATGGTTTTTAATGCATTTTTCACCAATATTGGGCCTGATTTTAGCAGCTTCTATACCAAAACAATACCAAAACAAGCTAAACCAATGTAAAATTATTTAGAAGATATGAATGTCAATGCAATGTTTTTAGCAGACACAAGTGTCACTAAGCTTCTTGATATAGTTCGTGATTTAACAAATTAAACCTACGTTGATTATAATGGTATAAATATGAAATTAGTGAAAACTATTTTACCGTATGTCGTAAAATGTTTCGTATATATTTTTAACACATCATTTACTACTGGCATTTTCCTAAATAACATGAAGGGTGCAAAAGTTGTTCGAGTTTTTAAATGTGGTGAAAAGAACGTGTTTACAAAATATCGACGTGTTTCTCTTTTACCGTAATTCTCCAAAATACTTGAAAAAATATTTATAAAAAGACTGGATGGTTTCATCGCAAAAAATTATTTCCTCACTAATAATTAGTATATGTTCAGACGTGGTTGTTCAACATCTATTGCATTAATACAATTAAAAGAATTACTACATCCCTCGACAAAAAAGAAATCAACCATTGGAGTTTTTATTGACCTGAAAAAAGCATTTGATACTATTGACCATCGATTATAGCTCAAGCAGTTAGACCATAACGGATTTCGTGGAATAGTTACTTGTCTAAAAGAAAGCAGTTTGTTCAAATTAATGATCTAAAACCATAAATTAGTAATGTAGTATGTGTTGTGCCCCAAGGATCGATCCTTGAACAAAAGCTATTTATTCTGTACATAAATGATACCATTCTGCAATGTATCAAATTTATTGAAATTCGTACTTTTTGCAGATGATACAAATAATTTTTCCTCCCATGAATATATCACTTCCTTTGTCCACAAATAAGTAATGAACTTCAAAAACTGAGTGAATGGTTTGCGGTAAATAAATTATCCCTTACCGTCATCAAAACTAATTGTATGATTTTTTCAATCGCCCAATAAAGTCCGATGTGAACGTTACTCTAAATGCCGTTAACACAGAGGAGTATATGACACAAAATTCCTTGTTATATTTAAGGACACATTGTTCATTTATCAAGAAAACTTTCTAAAATCATTGCAGTTATACGTAAAGCAAGTGATTTTCTGAATACAAATGCCTATTGCGTAATATTTTATACCTCAACTATTGTGCCAAAATATGGAGAAATACATACAAGTCCAACATTATCCCAATATCTTAAAAATAAAATAAGATAAAATGATACGCATTCTTTGCAATGCAAATTACCTAGATCATATCTCTAAACTTTTTAATAGATTAAGGACTTTGAAGTTATTTCAATTAATAGATTTTAAAACTGCAGTTTTTATGTTCAAAGCCTACCATATACTTTTACCACAAACTTTGCAAAATTATTTTTCCTTGATTGTAAGTGGTTGATATAACACCAGACAAAAATATAACTTTCAGCAGAAATAAGTTAGAACAAGATAAAAAAAAAACTTTGTATTTCATACTCAGGACTTAAGATCAGGAATTCACTAGACGACACTATAAAAGACAGTAAAACTATTGACTCATTCAAGAAAATATATAAAGACACATTGCTAATGTACTAACTGTAAAAAGCTTCTGTTTGAAAGCCATCTTTATATACATGACCATTATATGCCCTATGTCGTTATTTGTTGTCAATTTTTCATGCCTTTTTTATTTGTATTTACATTCCTTTTTTCTAGTTAATGTTATATTCATTGAAGTGTTAGCTGAATATTTTCACCACAAGCATTTGCAGTATTTGTTACACAAAATATTTGGGGAAAACGATTCATAAGTATTATACTTTTGTTTTTCTCCTTTTTCATGTAACCAAAATTAAATGGTGGATCGTAATCGTTTTTTCCACTTCTATGTTTGTGTGAAATATTTTCTTGAAGTTACTGAAAATAAGCTTTCATTTTCATTGTCATTTTCAACTTTTGATTCTAACCGTGAACAAAATTGATGTTGGTGAGGACGACGTCGATATTGCAGATGAATGATAAATATATCGAAAATAAATATTCGCACAAAATATACCTGGAGTAACATATGTAACGTGATGATAATATGGTCTGAAGCTACATTTACTCGCACCACTATTTATCCAAAACTTTACTTTCCAAAATTTCGATCAAAGTAGGAATACAGTAATTATTATCTGAACTGTGAACTGTGAAGAGCCATGTAGTAAATTCCTCGGACATTCAGGGAAATTCCCCCTGGAGTCAAACAAAATCATATTGGACCACTCCAAGCTTGAGTAATGGCAGTTCCTGGTCCCCTTACCGTATTCAAATTACTCATCTCTTCACCTGTACTTGCGGAGCTGAAGAAGTTTCATCATGATCATATTCTCGTTCCCTTCACTTGGGGCGACTTTCCACGTTTCTGTATTGCGAGAGGAAGGGAAATTCCGATCGTTCCGAAGTTCGTATGTGTACACGTAAAACCGATACCTCTAACCTTTATGTAGTAAGCTTGAGATATGATCCTCTGTGATTCCCGTGAACTGTTATCACATGGTGGCCCTACTGACTACAAACATAAGCTTCTTCGGTGCCCCTCTGTGCGGTGCCGGTGTCCCCCTGTATCAGAATTCCTGGCTACGGGCCTGAGGATACAACGTAATGAACTCGGTAGGACTTGAACCAGCAATCTTTCATCGCAAGTCCAACCTCTTAGGCAATAGTGTACCACGCTCTCGTAATCTACAGAATGAGTAAACATATTCCAAGAGTCTGTTTGATTAATCACAGGCCAAAATCAGGCAAGGTGTTCTGAAAGTGGCGAAAGCGGTGTAAGAAGATGTAATAAGGTATAATTATTTTTCCTATCAAGATTTTTACTAAGTGATTTTTTTCTACTGACGCCCCTCCTTTCCTTTGTCCCCCTCCCCAAAACGCATTACACAACACTCACAAATAGCAACAAAGAGCACTGATGCATAAAGTATTGTAATCAGCTTAGAGAAAGATGAGATCATTTCTCTGTTACACTTACAGACAGATACTCATCATTCCAGCCAGTTCCAATCCGCCCATCCCACCCCGACCACAACTGTCTTAACTTCTCTATGTGAAGATACGAATCTAGTTCATTACTCACGGCGATATCGTGGTGAACACACCAGGTCTTAACATGTAATCAGAACACTCTCTCTGAATCAGGCCCGTAGCCAGGCCGGGGCTCGAGGGGGGCCGTGCCCCCCGTGCGGACCACTGTGCGCCCATACGGAAAATTGATCGAAAATAAAATTTTAGTACATGTAAACGGTGGCCCTGGTATGACACCAAGCGATTTGTAACCAAAAATGATCCCAAAAGGAGTTTAATAATGAACGTATTTTTTTCTCTGTAACATTTTTGTTCTAAAATTACAAAACTTTTCTCGCGCTAGGCGCGCTTTCATCTTCAGTTCCATAAAGCTTTAACAACCGTTTCAGAAATGTTGGCTTAATTTTTAAATGTGCAGGTTTCACAATTAGGCTATTGTTCTTTCGTGTAGGTGTGATTCCCGGAAAAACACACAATTGAATCCATGAAAAGTCCATCCTCTTTCTCTTACGCTCGGGAAGATTCTTAATTCAGACTCAACATCATGATTAACATTTTTCTATGAAACGTTAAGTGTCTCAATGCCCATCGGTGGTAGAAGGGAGCATCCCCTCGCGGCCAGTCGCCGGCGTCATGGTTTTGTTCTTAAAGACAGACACTCATCACCCCAAATACATTTTGGTTGGGAGAAAGCAAAATTCTCAATTGGTCATGGGTGAATGCTCTTTGATTGACATCAAAGTTCACAATACACAGCATACGCAGAGAATGTTCTGGTTACATATTATGGCCTTTTATGCCCAACAGGATATGCCCTAAAGCAATAAACCAGGTTTGTGTCTTCACAAGGAGGGGCTTAACACAGTTTGGAAGGTGTAACTTAGTCGGGAGAATTGGAACTGTCTACGACGAACAGGGGCAGATCCTTCCACAGAAACCCAAATTTTCTAACTTTCCTTAATAAGAATCAAATATTTTCAATTTTTCTTCAACAGAACCACAAATTTTTCGCCGGTCGCCCAAAATTTCGCGTTCGGTATCCAATCTGTAACCCATTGCTTCTGACGGGGCTTGAGGTTGCGGGACCTCTTAGGGGAGCTTGGCCCTTCGTCGGGCTTATCTTTCCACCACCCCTTGCTGAGCCTGTATGCAGGTTTTACCGTAGTAAAAAAGTTTCCTGCAAAATTTCGGTGCGCTTTGCGCGCAATTCTCACAAGCGAAGTATATCACCCATGAACATTACTAGTACAAAAGTTCAAGTGAACTCTTTCAGCCAAAGCTAGGTGAAGGCTCAAAGTTAGATCCCGGACATCAAGGGGCTTTCATGTAGCTAGTAGCTTGAGTAGCATTCGCTCCACAACGACTATACGGTTTGAAGCTAAATTTACTCGCACCAAAAATTTATTCCAAAATTTACTTTTCCTATTTTTTTTTCTCATGCAAAATTTCGTTCAAAGTAGAAATACGATAATGACCATCTGAATTGTGAACTGTGAAGACATTGGTGTGCTCTCACTGTCATTCAAAGTCCTGCTCAAGGCTCCATGCTGGTTTTCCCATATTGTTAATTCGCCACATATTCGGGGAAGTTCCCTCTGGGTCCTAACAAAATCATACTGGATCATACCAAGCCTACCTAATGACAGCCAGTGGTCCCGCCTCGTCTTTCGCAAAGTACTCAACTGGCTTCACCTGCGCTTGCTGAGCTGAAGATATATCGTGATTATGGTCTTGTTCCCTTCACTTGTGGAGAATTTCTACGTCTCTGTATTGCAAGCGGAGGGAAAAATTCCATCAGAAGAGTGAAATTTTCGCGCGCTTCGGCGCGCGTTTGTGCACCCGTAAAACCGATACCTTTAAGCTATGTGTGGTAAGCTTGAGATATAATCCCCTGTAGTTCGGTAAACTGTAATCATGTGGTGACAACAAACATAATCTTCTTCGGTGCCCCTCTATGAGGTGTCGGTGCCCCCCTATATTAGAATTCATGGCTACGGGCCTGCTCTGAATGCTGTGTAATATGAGCTTCTCCACTACATCTTTTGAATTTTGTAACTCAGATGTCAATCAAAGAGCAATCACCTAATTGAGAATTTCGCTTTCCCCCAAGTAAAAATCACACTTGGGATGACGAGTATCTGTCTTTAAAACTTCATCTTCACTTAAGAATAAGGTGAAATAACAGGATACAGGACTGAATACCATCACGTCGCTTCAACGTCAGACAGGACGTTTTTTCAAACTGCAAAATATAACTTATAGCAAGAGATCTTAAAATTTTCAAAAGATGTATGTAATACCGTACTAGGTAAAGTTAACTAATTCATAACTACCAAAATATATAACAAGACTATAATCCTTCTCTCTCTCTTCTCAAAAGGGGTTACAAATGCGATTTAAATACGATACATAGGTCAAGGTTAGGACAAAGCCGTTAGAAATCTTAAGCTTGACCTAATCGACGGCAACAATTCACTAGATTCCTTTCATGCAACCAAAATGTGAAAACTCGTCAAGTTTATCAAAAAAGCACAAAAATGCCTTTTGTAACCACCAAAGCCAGAAAACTTAACGTGACCCTATAAAACAGGGAGCTGGAAGACTGTTGTGTAATCCTAAAATCCTTTGACAAGGAAGCCACCTGGAGTGTAGTAACGCCATGGCACCTCCCAGGGCAAGTGGAGAAATATTGCTATAGCCTACTAACTTTTTTCATATGTGAAATCGAAGCCATCGACAATTGAACTTAATATATTAATGTAACCTGAACAATGATTCAACAAAGAAATTTTTCATTATCTACCACGTATAGTACTGACCCAATCCCAAAGTATGTCTGTAGACTAATCTCTTCACGAGTGAGGGCGCGATACGGCAAACACGTCACAACGAGCAAAATAATTACAATTGACCTCATTTAACTTCAATAAGTGTTCTCTTTCGGTTTCTCTTTACGACTTCAACGTCACAATAAGTTTCTCTAAACTAACAAGAATTTCTTACGTCATTAAACAATATTTCGTACTATAACGATATATTGCACTGTAACGATATCTTGCACTGTAACGGTTCACTGTGAAGAATACAAAAGATACATATCAAACTAACAAAATACGAAACTTGGAAAATAAAACTTTTGTCAAATACGAAAATATATGAAGTCTGTTAAAAGGTATACAAAAATAAACATTTAAATTTTCAATCGGAATAATTCAGTGTGGGTACATTAATCTGCAAGACTAGCAATCAAAAAGTTATTACACCTACATTCTACATTTACATATGGATGTAGCAACAAAGCTTGCCTGACCTCACGGTGCATAAACAGGTACTAAATAAATCGCATCCAACAAACTATCTTTAGCTCAGACGCACATCAAAAACAATTATTAAAACAAACTATACTATACTATACTACAAACGAAACTATGAAAGATTGGATAGAAAACAAGATAATTACCTGTTGTTGCGTCTCCTGGCTACGAATTATGGCTCTAGATAGCCCGCCTTTACTTCACTGATCGAGTGAAGATCTGCAAATGTCAGATACAACGATCAGGATAGCCCCACATAGTTAAGCACACGTCGGCAGTCACACTTGACTGCGCTTAGATAAACATTGCTTAAGAGGTCACAAACTCTGCTCTGGTACTATGAGCAGAGTTCACGAGGTCGCGCCATTACGGTTAACTTAACCTGCCACAACAATGTCGTCTGGAAGGCCGAAAGTAAGGATTCCACTTCACAATCGGTCATTTTTTATCCTGCCAAAATACATAAGACAAGAACGACTAGCACAAAATTTTTTTCAGCCAAAATAAACGACAGGGGACGTGTACATATCTGTTTCCTAGGAGTAAAAAAAAACACATCCTTCACTCAATGCTCCATGTAATTCTTTACGTGAGTAGATCTACTCCTCAAGGAGACCTGGTCATTTATTACCATCTGTATAACTTTTCGGAAAGAAAAACTTTCCCTCTTTGAGATTTCAGAGTACCAACTCGCGGGAAGGGGAAATCTGGCGGAGCAGAAGCTATAGCGACAGTGGACATGTGACTACTTCACGAACAAACACAATTGCATTACTTGCTAGGGCTCTAATAGATCCATCTGGTGGCAAAGTTTCTCCAAGGCTCATGAATGTAACAGAAGAATCAAAGACCAAATATAAGTGGTCAAATGTAGAAGAATGTGTCCCAGAAGGGTACTTTGACCAACAGGCTTTCAATCTAAAAAGGAAACAACAGTGTAATCAACAATCCCAAGAGAAAACTTGACAAGCGAAATTACCTCAGCACCTAGTTAGAAACTTAACATCAAAAAGGGGAGGAACAAAAGGAAAGACTGCTGAACCAGGGTATATCAAGCTTCTCTGGTCAAATCCCTCGGCTCCACCAATTGTGCATTTGATCTCAAAGAACCAAGCCTGTGCAATTAGAGGATAATGCCAAATGATCGTCATTGAGCATTGGTTGTATTGTTACTGCACTTTTCAAAAGAATAAAAAAAAACAGCACATTCTATATATCAGCGCAACAGGTACAAATAGAGGCCGTTTTGCCACATCATGTTTCCTTGGTGTTTAAGTCTACAGAATAAACCATAGTCACGCTCGCACTTGAAGTGGCCAAACCAACAAGTCAGTGCCAAACCGACTGCAAATGACTAATATGTCCGTCATGGGTGACCCCGCGGGAGAGCGGTCCTCAGGTGCCCCCTGAATGGTGATGCGCGGCTCGAAGCGGCAAGTAGTTACCGGAATGCCTTCCTATATACAGCGAGGCTCGGCGGTAGCGTCATGTGACGTCACCGCACAGTCTGCTCAGAGAGGTGGCTGTTCTACTGAGAGAAAGAGAGAGAGAGCTCTTCCGGAGGGTACTTAACTAGTCAACTGCGTACGTGGGACAGTTTAATTTCCCCGATAACGGGTTAATTATATCAATCCCATGCAAGGGTACAGTCGACTAGAATGCCTACCTAAGTTTTCAGATGAAAACTTCCCACAACCCATGAAGCAAAACGTTGATTTACTTTTCTTTGGAACGTGCATTAAATTTCTAATTGAGGAGATCTCAAAATGAAGAACTTTTAGATGCACTTACAAGGTCTGAAGAGTGCATTTCCTACATCTGGGCGAAAAGTTTCTTGGAACACTACACGCCAAATTGAATACGGTGGTGCTCCGGAAGTACCACAAGGCCCTCAAGAGACCACTAGACCATACATATCCATTTCTCCACGGCACTTCAAGATACAGTCATGCGCTATAAATTGTTATTGTATAATTATCTATAGACGGGAGTCGGACTCGGTCTCGGACTCTGACTTGGTAAGTGAGGACCCTGATTCTGACTCTGACTCTGACTCGGAGGGTGTGGACTCGACTGCAGCACTGGTAAAAGCAAATTCTCTTTTTCAAAGCCTTCACATAAAAGTGACCCGAAAGAAGGAATAATAATACCAACTATGAACGACATATGATGACAAAGCACATTTTATTCTTTGTCTTTTCCCAGACGGAAGTAGCTCATCTAAGCTAAATTTGTATCATTTACAACTGCAACCAAATGTTTTCTTGCACCAAGAGACTATTTGCTGCTTCAGTGGCGGAATTCTTGCGGTCATTGATGTTTTGTGCACAACTAGGATACATGTGAAATGTATATTTAATAGAAGCCAACAGCGTTTGATTGTTAGCATGACTCATTTTGTCACGTTTATTTGGCCTTCTTTGAATGCTTGGCGTATAAATATTTTCAGTGTTACACGATTTCCACAAACATACCAGGGTATACTTCATCTGTCACGCAGTTATTTTGACTACTTCATAACTTTTGCTACCGTCACCAACTTAGCCGTGTTTTATTATGAATTAATAGCCCATTTAAAGCTATGAGACAGTCTTTGACTCAAAAGACTTCCGTTAGGCAGTTTTCGTGGCTCTCTTTTCATGTCAATACTTATTGTGATCCGGCTACTAAAAAGTTTCAAACTTTACAGCCACTACGCAGGCTAACTCTGACATTGGAGACGCGACGACGCCTTTAAAAATATCCATATATTTTAAGCAATTAATTCGGTTTGGTACACTTTCAAATTTCCATGCGCCTTAAAGCTAGGGAGCCATATATGGTTTTATCCCTTGCTCTTCCTGGTCAATTACGGGCGTAGCTCAGAGTGGAACAGTGTTCAACTTTCGTGGCACGTATAGATGACTTCCCCTTTATGCCATATTTGTAATACCACTCAAAACGTATCTGTATGTACAGCACATCAACACTTGTCCTGACGTGCAACATTACGATACACGAACGCCAGTTTGCTCACGATCAAAGTGGCTATGGTAATTTTAACCACCAATTGAATTTCGACCTCCTTGGCACAAGATCTTGGAAATCCGGTTTTAAGTCTGTGATGTATGCATTGAACAGGAGCTTATAATAAATACATGCACCCCACGTGCTTCCGACAACTGAATCCAGCGTGTACGCTCGTGCGTTCTTGAAATGGCTGATTTCAGGTAATTTAAGATTCCATTTCAGGAAAAATTAATTTAGATTGTGGAAGCACTGGCAGTGGCGTACGACTGGGCCTACTTCTTCTCAGTTGTTATTTTGAGATGTGTCTTACCTTGTCTTATATATATATATATATATATATATACATATATATATATATATATATATATATATATATATATATAATATTTATATACACAAAGGGAATGTAAAGCTTGGATCACAACGATGTTTCAAAGGTGTGGTCAGGATCCATAAGGATTCACAGAATTCTAGTTGAAAACGTAGGCCTATGTAGACTTGGATGAAGAGACTAGAATTACAACTGCACACACAGAGATAACATGTACAGCTTGAGTCGAAAAGCTTTCGGCTATCTATTCAGCTTTCTTCAGCTCGAATGAAGCAAACTTAAAAACATTCAATGTAAAACTTTCAGACTAAAAACATTCTAAACGGGATATAAGCATGTAAAACGGGTGGCAAGCAAGAAACACATTGTAAAATCTACCAACATAATAAGGCTAAAAGGGTAAGACGGATAAACAGCTGAAAGAAACCATTAAAAAGTAAATACTCAAAACATCTGTAACAGGTAGCATTAAGAAGATAAAAACAGAAAACTTAAAACAGTCTACAGGAGCTAAGAAAGGCCGAGAAACAATCTTGGAAAATGGTAATGCTTAATGCGAAATACCATATAATAAAAACTAAATGACCCAACACTTTTACCGTAAAAAGCTAACCCTTTTGTACGAATTAAATTCTTTTCTTTTGTTGAGTCCTGAAGGAAATAAAGTATGTAACTGAGCCAGCCAGTAGCCCTCTCTTTTGGTAAGAACAGAATCAATATTTGATGAAGCGTAAATCTGCTCAATAATGAACTTAATTTGAGAAATATGGTGCGGAGCAGAATTGAAATGTACTGCCAATTCGTATCTACCTCGGTTATTAAGAAGGTCGGATTTATGATTTCTGAATCTGATTTTAAATTCTGTAGCGGTAGATCCAACATATTGCAAATTGCATTTCAAACAAGAAGCTAAACAAATCATACTTTTACTTGTACGTGATACATAACTCTTAATTTGAGAAACTTTTTTTCGTGGCACAACTAGAAAACGACGAACCCTGTAATAGAAAATTAAGGCAAAGGTCGCATCTTGTGCGAATGCATTTGTAACAACCCACTTCAGCAGTATTTCTTGCAGCGTTTTGATTGGATGGATTTGATCTGGTTAGCATTTCCTTAAGGGATTTACATTTTCTATAAGCTGTAAAGGTAGAATTCTCTGGGAATACCTCCTTCATATGGGGAGAGCTATGTTGAACGTGAATGTTTTTTTACGAATGATGGCATTAATATTCGGTAACGTTGGACTGAAATCTTATACAAGTGTGTATTTGCGGCTAGAGGTGTTTCTTTTCTGAGGCTTGAGCAAGACAGATATTTGTTGCTTGTTCGCCCTATCAAATTGGTCGTTTACTGCGTTAAATAACTAAAAGCTGTTAGTTAGTATACAAATAATGAATGTTTATGAGTGCGATAGTATGAATTATATTTCATGAGTTGAAAGATTGAACGTTCTATTCAACGAGGCGAAGCCGAGTTGAATAGAATGTTAAATCTTTCAACGAATGAAATATAATTCATACTATCGCACGAATGAAAAACATTCATTATTTGTTTTATATAACACCTTATAACTATCTACCTTGATCTAGTCGTTGGTTAAAGTTGTGTTCTGAAGTCACGATGGTTCGTGTTTGTCCGTGTAGCGCAGCTCCATGGTTTGTCGTTTGCTCGATACGCGTTTACGTGCCTATTACGTACGATACGCAATGTACGGTCCCCAATTTGAGTCGCGGCATAGCTTGTACGTACTGCAATGATCGGTGACGTCATTGCCGTTGGTTAGTATATACTAACCAACGACCGTGGGTTAGTATATACTAACCAACGGTCGAGCACCTCAATCTTGATGATAGTGCCGAATCACCAATGGCATGTGACCACCAGTCCTCCAATCAAATGTAGAGAAATTAATAAGGTGTTATATAATATACAAATAATGAATGTTTATGAGTGCGATAGTATGAATTATTTCATGAGTTGGAAGATTGAACGTTCTATTCAACGAGGCGAAGCCGAGTTGAATAGAACGTTAAATCTTTCAACGAATGAAATCATTCATACTATCGCACGAATGAAAAGCATTCATTATTTGTTTTATATAACACCTTATAACTATCCAACGTTACCTTTATGTAGTCGTTGGTTAAAGTTGTGTTGTTTTGGCGTTTGCCGTGCGGTAGCTCCATGGCTTGTCGTTTGCTAGCTACGCGTCTACTACGTACGGTATGCAATGTGCGATACACAAAGCTGCGTTGATTTATTGAGTTGGGGCATAGTTTGTGCGTACGCGCAGTGATTGTGACGTCACAGCCGTGTGTTATACTAGACTATTGCACGATGGATAACACACGGCCGTGATGATAGTGCCGAATCACCCATGGCATGTGACCACCAATCCTCCAATCAAATGTAGAGAAATAAATAAGGTGTTATATAATATACAAATAATGAATGTTTTTGAGTGCGATAGTATGAATTATATTTCATGAGTTGAAAGATTGAACGTTCTATTCAACGAGGCGAAGCCGAGTTGAATAGAACGTTAAATCTTTCAACGAATGAAATATAATTCATACTATCGCACGAATGAGAAACATTCATTATTTGTTTTACATAACACCTTATAACTATCTACCTTGATCTAGTCGTTGGTTAAAGTTGTGTTTTGGAGGTCACGATGGTTCGTGTTTGTCCGTGTAGCGCAGCTCCATGGTTTGTCGTTTGCTCGATACGCGTTTACGTGCCTATTACGTACGATACGCAATGTACGGTCCCCAATTTGAGTCGCGGCATAGCTTGTACGTACTGCAATGATCGGTGACGTCATTGCCGTTGGTTAGTATATACTAACCAACGACCGTGGGTTAGTATATACTAACCAACGGTCGAGCACCTCAATCTTGATGATAGTGCCGAATCACCAATGGCATGTGACCACCAGTCCTCCAATCAAATGTAGAGAAATTAATAAGGTGTTATATAATATACAAATAATGAATGTTTATGAGTGCGATAGTATGAATTATTTCATGAGTTGGAAGATTGAACGTTCTATTCAACGAGGCGAAGCCGAGTTGAATAGAACGTTAAATCTTTCAACGAATGAAATCATTCATACTATCGCACGAATGAAAAGCATTCATTATTTGTTTTATATAACACCTTATAACTATCCAACGTTACCTTTATGTAGTCGTTGGTTAAAGTTGTGTTGTTTTGGCGTTTGCCGTGCGGTAGCTCCATGGCTTGTCGTTTGCTAGCTACGCGTCTACTACGTACGGTATGCAATGTGCGATACACAAAGCTGCGTTGATTTATTGAGTTGGGGCATAGTTTGTGCGTACGCGCAGTGATTGTGACGTCACAGCCGTGTGTTATACTAGACTATTGCACGATGGATAACACACGGCCGTGATGATAGTGCCGAATCACCCATGGCATGTGACCACCAATCCTCCAATCAAATGTAGAGAAATAAATAAGGTGTTATATAATATACAAATAATGAATGTTTTTGAGTGCGATAGTATGAATTATATTTCATGAGTTGAAAGATTGAACGTTCTATTCAACGAGGCGAAGCCGAGTTGAATAGAACGTTAAATCTTTCAACGAATGAAATATAATTCATACTATCGCACGAATGAGAAACATTCATTATTTGTTTTACATAACACCTTATAACTATCTACCTTGATCTAGTCGTTGGTTAAAGTTGTGTTTTGGAGGTCACGATGGTTCGTGTTTGTCCGTGTAGCGCAGGTCCATGGTTTGTCGTTTGCTCGGTACGCGTTTACGTGCCTATTACGTACGATATGCAATGTACGGTCCCCAATGCTGCGGTGATTTTATTGAGTCGCGGGATAGCTTATACGTACGGCAATGATCGGTGACGTCATTGCCGTTGGTTACACTGAACTATATGCTAGGAAGGATCATTCCACAATAAGGTTTTGAAGCCATCACGGAGGGTCACGTGATGTAGGTTAGCTTACTCAAGTCGCCAATGCCGTAGAAACGCGTACCTAGAAGTGAAAACGCTTAGGCAATGATGTACATGCTAACGCGCCGTAGTCGGCCTTAGCGTCTCTTCAGCCTCTTGGACGCTAATTTGCCGGCTACCACGCGTTAGCATGCACACCATTGCGCAAAAGTAAAGTTGCCTTAGCAACTTCCTGAAAGGCATACATCACAATAGCCGTATAACATACAGAGCACCAAACGCTTACCGTGTAGGAAGCTTTGAGGCACATCATTGGCCAAAATGCACGCGTGCATGTGCGCGCGTGTTACTTCCCCTTCGTGCGCCTTTTTTGTCAAGAGGACGCGTTCGACGCGTTGTACAGATTATCTGTGCACAGGTATGGACAGTCAGTAACAAGCGCGCCTACTCTATGTACTGTTCAGTGACGGTGCTATCGCGAATGTTACGCAGTCATCGCGTCTCGACGCACCATACGAAATGCGGTCACACGCGCTGTCCTTCAAATAGGCAGGACCACTCCTAAACACAAGGAAAGTTTGTAAAAAAAAAAACAATCTTTTGATCACACAATCATGAATCATAGTGTACAGATGTCCTACTAAGTAATTACAACAAAAGCAATAGCGACGTAATGAGTAACAAAGGATTGCTTTAGCGTGTACATCAATGATTCTGCGTTACATTATTTTCACTTGTAGCTGCGCGTTTCTAGGGCAATGGAATCGACTTGAGTAAGCTAACCTACATCACGTGACCCTCCAGGTCGGCTTCAGTTTCGTCGCGTATTCCGCATTGACTTGCGTCCTCCAGTTATATAGCTCAGTGGTTGGTTAGTATTTACTAACCAACGACCGTGGGTTAGTATATACTAACCAACGGTCGAGCACCACAATCTTGATGATAGTGCCGAATCACCAATGGCATGTGACCACCAGTCCTCCAATCAAATGTAGAGAAATTAATAAGGTGTTATATAATTTTAGTTATTTAACGCAGTTGCGCGGTTTTTTGTATTTCACGCAGTTGCAATGTTTCACTGCGTTGCTTTATTGTGTACATACACACTCTGTGAGCGCGTCAATCGTTTTAGGTTGCGTCATTACAGCTTTTAGTTATTTAACGCAGTTGCACAGTTTTTTTGTATTTCACGCAGTTGCGTAGCTTTACTGTAGCTAACGCAGTTGCATTGTTTTACTGCGTTGTTTCATTGTATACATACACACTGTAAGCGCGGCCAACGCACGTGCGTTGGTCGAGTTGTGTAGGCACGCGTTTGTTTGTTTCATTTGAATCGCGTTTTACTGATATTTTGCCGCCTGATGAAGGGTATGTACCCGAAACGTTGCGGAGTTTTCTCCTAAACTTTAAGCACTTTTTTACTACTTTCTTGATCTATACATTTCACAAGTGCTTCGCAGTAATCGACCTTATATATACTTATATATATATATATATATATATATATATATATATATATATATATATATATATATATATATATATACATATATATATACATATATATATATATATACATATATATATATATATATATATATATATATATATATTTCTCTAATTCGGCACTTAGGGGGAAAGTTGTTGTTGAAAAGTCGACCGTAAGGGGAAAAAAAAATTCGGGTGAAATATAAGTTTCGCCTTAACGTTTCCACACACTTTTTCTATAGGAATACGTAAACTTACAAGGGCGCCCTCTTAGATTTACAAACTAGATGCCATTACTTCAAAGTTGTCAAATTTACGGACACCTAGCTGTTAACACGAACGGATGGCTGCCCATTGAAATAACGTTAATTATATTTTTAGACGTTAGGGCGAATTTATTTCTTATGTATTTTATTATCTTTTTTTCGCCCTATGTACAAGCAGATATAACAATTTCCCCTTAAGGTGGGAATTAGCGTTATATATATATATATATATATATATATATATATCGCTAATTCCCACCTTAAGGGGAAATTGTTATATCTGCTTGTACATAGGGCGAAAAAATGATAATAAAATACATAAGAAACAAATTCGCCCTAACGTCTAAACATATAAATTAACGTTATTTCAATGGCCCGCCATCCGTTCGTGTTAACAGCTAGGTGTCCGTAAATTTGACAACTTTGAAGTAATGGCATCTAGTTTATAAATCTAAGAGGGCGCTCTTGTAAGTTTACGTATTCCTATAGAAAAAGTGTGTGGAAACGTTAAGGCGAAACTTATATTTCACCCGAAAATTTTTTTCCCCTTAAGGTCGACTTTTCAACAACAACTTTCCCCCTAAGTGCCGAATTAGAGAAATATATATATATATATGCAGTAGTAAGGTTGCCAGTGTTAGACGCATATTCCACAGGTTTCAAAATTATGCGACTGTATCCGCTACCTACCATTCTTCAGTTTATATATATATATATATATATATATATATATATATATATATATATATATATATAGGTAGAGTGATACGTTACTCTACCTGCTATATAAATTACATATATATGTATATATATATATATATATATATATGCATATGAATATATGTATTTAAAAGTGTGTAGATACATTGCCATATAATTTATATTATATTGGTTTAGTTATTGAGGGATGGCCCACGAAGTCACCTGGACTGAATCTTGAGCATGAAGCATGTTTAAAAGATGCATGGGAGGGGGGGTTCATAATTTAGTACGAAAAGTAAATATTCATCCAGCTGCTGATAATATGCATAATTTCTTTCGTTATACACCTTCTGGTCCATAGATAATCACCCACATGTACATTAAAATAGAATGATAAATCGAACAATGGGCCCCTGGAATATAGATTAAGTAGCTTCATGACCTACCTTGGCTTCACTAAAATCGTTGGTGCACAAATAAGTGGGGTCCATATGGGTTAGCTAACCTACGTGGGGACCACAAGAGCCCCCCATGATTGCCACATAGCCTGCATGCTGGTTAATGCTACTTTTAACAGTGAACAGAATATGTTTGAAGGGGAAATGTAATTTCTTTAGCTTGCACGATGATTTTTCGTCGTCTCAAAATGTATTCTGAGCGGGAAACCAAAGGACGGAGCTCCTCACTCCTGGCTATGGGCTATGGGCCATCTTCTCAAAGTTGAACTGAGAACAATCAGCATTAATCGTATTCCATCAGGCACGTTAGACTGTTACTGATGCCGTATGCATACTGCACAGATGCGAATTTCTGTTGACTACGACCAGAAGCAGGGTCCAGGTTGCGGAATGTCCTGAAGATTCCATATTACTTTCCCTGTAAATGGACCAATGGGGTCTAATATCAACAATGGGCTGCAAGAATATAAAGCACAGTCACCCAGTTGATTACAATACACAAAGGCACCTTATTCTAACTTTAAAATCAACTACCTGGTCGTGTTCTATCTAATGAGAACTTTAACGTTGTACACAGTCTCGTACAATCGTATCGACTGAAAACCCGTATTTTGGGGGTGGGAAGATGGCGGACTAGGTGACTTCAAAAGTCTTGCCACAAGCTACCCGGATATATTTATGGATAGATCAGTGAGTGTCATCAATTCGTTCAGACCGTACATTCCAGTTAGTACTTTTCACCTTACAAAGCAGAAAGCTCAGAAGGATTTTATTCGAGGAGTGTGTGAGTCGGCGAGGGACTGCCACAAGATAACTGAATGATGTCCACGACTAACACACATTAAAGAAACTAATGTTAAACATTAAATTAACATTAAAGAAACTAACACATTATTATTCGTACAGTATATTAGGGCTCGTCTGTCGTTTTCATCATTTCATATGACACTTACGTCTAAGTCCCTTTACCCTTCCCCTTGATCTCTTATATGCATGTATGATCTACAAAATGAAGAGTTGGAGAAATATACCTGCATGCTGTCTGCAAAGGGCCTCTACTCTATTCTTCTTATCTTTCTTTCTCTAAAAACCGTCATCTCTTTCTCTTTCCCCTATTTCCTTATCCTTCCTTTCGTCCCGCTTTTGAGCTTGATATAATTGTAGTCCCCCGTGGGCCCTTCAAGGGACACTTCGCCCCCTTCCCCACCGACTAACCATGTACAATATTATGTTCTTAAGTTTAATTCAAGAAATAATTTTTGAAGCGCACTCTTTAAAAAATTCCACATAGTCATAAAATGTTGCCCTGAAATTTAGACTTAAAATTGTTTCTTGGTAATGCCTTACAATGTTCTTCAAAATGAGACCACGATTCTCGTTTCCGTCTCTAACAGAAGATACACTGTAAACACAAATTAGTCAAACATTGTCTGATACGCCTAACCCATTTTAGTCACTCATTTTGACCAATTTCTAATGATATTTGACTAATTGCACAATGATGGACCAATAATTATTAGTAAAAAATTGGTCAAAGACGTTGAAAATTGGTCAGAAATCTAGTCAATTGGTACAAAATTAGTCAAACGCCTTTGACTAACTTGGGTTAGGCGTATCAGACAATGTTTGACTAATTTGTGCTAACAGTGTATCTTATTTTTCTTCAAAAGTTAGGGGAGTAGATCGAAATATTATGACTTTTGTGCACTACTTGGTTTAAGAAACCACTTTGGTAAAGTTATTCGGGGAGGGGGGTGGAACTTCCCCTTTCTCTGTGCGCATGAGAAGTTACTAAACTGATTTGCTAAAAACTGAATATATAATCATACTTCAACCACTTTAATAAACCTACAAGTATGACTTCAAAAGCTTGCCTAACTTACACAATGTGTGCGACAAAAGTGGGCAATGTGTGTGACAAAAGTAGTGTCCTGTAAAATTGTGACAAATGTGGGCAATTGTCTTGACAAATGTTGTGACCTCAGTTGTAACAAAAGTGTGCGACGATTGTGACAAAAGTGATTGTTGTGACAAAAGTGGGCAATAATTATGAGGAAAGTGGGTTGGTGAGACAAAAGTGGTATTTGTGACAAACTGGTTGTTACAACCACTCATACAGCGCATTCAGAATGACACTGAGCTGACAA
This sequence comes from Holothuria leucospilota, assembly GCA_029531755.1. Taxonomy (NCBI): domain Eukaryota; kingdom Metazoa; phylum Echinodermata; class Holothuroidea; order Aspidochirotida; family Holothuriidae; genus Holothuria; species Holothuria leucospilota. The sequence continues at coordinate 30,957,021 of CM055971.1, forward strand.
GTAACGCGTGAAAATTGTGTGGCAAAAGTTCCAATACCACACGTGAATACTGTATCAAATTGTGCAAAACTATGGCAGGGTGTGGAGAGGCGTGAAGTTTCTGTGAATTTTTGCGTGACATGGTGTGTTATTAATAATTAGTTGACACACATTTCCAAAGTGCCATGCATTGACCTGCATTTCCACAGTTTGGACATAAGGCAACGTGTGGAAAACCAAAAAACACGCTTTGACACAGGTAACAGGAGGCAAACTGGGGAAAAGGAGGCAAAGTGTGGAAATGTGTGTAGAAGTGTGGTTCTGAGTAAAGAAAATTTAATAGTTCGACTTCGCTCACTGACCTTGTTTGTCACATTTTGCCCTGGTTTTCAACATGTGTCAACCTGACACAGCTTTCCCCACTTTGACACAGATTTAAAGGTGTGGCAATCATGCAGGGAAAAGCATGGTCCTGTGTGTCAGATTGGTTCCAATACCACATGTGTCACCACTCATAACCAAACTTGTTTCCTTATGTATTTTCATACGTCCTGCCATAAGTGATTATGTGTGTTTACATGTGGCATGCCACACTGTGGCATGCCACACCTTTTTGTAAGGGTAGTGAAGTTTACGGCTCGTCTTGCGATCTAGGCACCAGACCTTGATGACGCCTACGTTCATAGGAAGAATTTGATAGCTATCTGATAAGGAGGGTTTTATCTTACTGTGCGCTTGTTTTCTCAAGTGAAAAGAGAGACCTTATGAAAGTTGACTGAAGTAGTAATAAACATAGCTTTGTAAATGGGCCTACCCTTGCAATCTGTGCGATGGTGCCAGTTTCATTCTACATTTTTGTAAATACGATAACAACCAAGTAGATTAAAACAAGCACATACATGTTGTGAACACCCGTTGGGATTTTTGAAGTAAAAAACGAAACAGCCAATAGCTTTTAGCCTTGTAAGGATAATTCATTTGTTGAATCAGGGTGATTGCAAGAAAGAAACAACCTATTCGACGGTCATTGTAACTCTCAGACTTTGAGAGGATTAAGGGCGATGCTTTGTATAAACGAAAGGAATATCTGGCTTTATTCTTTAAGACACAATCTGAACTTATAAACTTTGCTCAAGTCTTAAGGGAGTTAGGTTGCATTGTAGAGACACTTTAGTTACCAACTAACTGTACACAAGGCCTTGAACACGCCTTTTATTTCGATTCACGCTACGTCGCATGGTGCGTTATCCGCATGGAGGCTCATATACTTATATATGGTACATAGGAGTTGCCCAAGTCCGAAGTACAGTACTACACATTACAGCTAAATTACCACTAGAATTAAGACTCATCAGTGGTTTCATTACGTACTCATGTGATTAGTAACACCTTTTAAATGCTGCTCAATGTTGTGACTAATTGCCAGTTTTACATATTATAACTCTACTTTAAGACGATTTTACAACAGTGTTCGTTAAATACAAGTATCAAAATCAATTATGAGTATTTTTACATTTGAGCAATAGTACTGACTGACGAGAACGAATACTTCATTTGACTTCTAGTACTTCAAAACTTACTACAGTAGTACCGGGGTACCGAGTACTCACAACTCAGCAATTTACGTCGTCATATTTTCAATGATGGTCATCATACAGTTCTGTATTGTCATTAACTCCAATATAGCGCAGTAGTTATATTAATTTGTTTCCAACAATTTAATTCGATATCAGCGGTGTTTGTAACTTCATTGCTGAGAGTATTTAGGACGTCTTTATCAAATAGTACTTCGACTCATTATCAAAATACTGGCAACTATTACAAGAAATATCTATTGTCATTATTAGAATAACAGTTAACAAATTTAACAGCTGTCAGCGTCAAAACAGTTTTTTTCTGAATAGAAAAATTGGCTATCAAATTCATAAAAGTCGTCATAGGCGTATCGATCGTGTGCTTAATGAAAGTCAATATAGAATACACGTGCAGTACGTATAATACACTCAGTTCAGGTAAAGATCGACTAGCATAGCCCTCGCCCAGTATATCTTTCGTAATTGAAATATAACTGAGAATGTGAACGTATAGTATACTGTAGTGCTGTAGTGATACTCTTGAACCACTCTTCTTTAAACACCGTGACATTCAAGTGCGTTGTCAGTCGAGGCAAGGGGGCAATACTGTGCCGGAACTGGAAGATCGACTCCACAATTAATTTTTACTGCTATGAACAGTGGTGGCGGTACGTTGTGTACGCGAGTAAATGCCGCAAGCTATTGTCGAACAGAATTTATAATGATCCCCAAAGTTACGAAAGGTCTGTGGGCAACGGGGTAAGTTTATTTTTTAAAAAAAAATGAGCTGGACGTATTTTAATTGTTTCCTGTCACAAATCTTTCATTGACCGTGAAAAATAAGCTCTCGTTCACCCTCCATTCCTTATTTCTTCAACACCACTTCATACGTATTGGCTTTATTCAACGGGAAATGTCTCACTCTTATTATTTTTCCGCACAACAGTGATTATGTTGGAACTTAGATTTCATGAATGCAAAGAAGAACTTATTCGCTCTTTTCTTCCTCTCTCAAAGAAGATTTGTAGTTAGTTACTGGAAGTGCTTTTTACGATGCTAACTTATTTTCATTGCAAACGTTCGGCGTGTTTCGCACATTTAAATACGCATGAACTACTCTGGCCCCATTATAAGTTGATCCCACAGAAGGCACAGTCGTACAAACCAATAAAATACCCATCTGCCTAGAATGTAACTAGTCATAAAGCAGAGCTAATAAAAGAGGTGTTCTCTATCTGCACATATTCCCTCACTTGACTTTTATTTACATAGCAGATCGTTTTTCAATATTCCATTTTATTTACCAAGTCGTCTCTTGACGGCAGGGATTAAGTTTAGTAGCTGCCGAACAGGTGTTAAGTTATTGCTATTTTATGTTTACTTTTCTTCTACTATTTATAACGTTCTGGGGGCTTGAATTTGACAAAATTTACATCGAGGAAGGTGTGAATGTTTCAAAGAATCTGATTTTTAATAATAGTATTGACAAATATGTTCTTTTGAAGAAACCCCTGTGTCATAACACAAGTGGCAGTGAAGGGCATATCTGTAAAAATCCGTTGCCAGACTTTTTCAATTCATTACCAACTCTTACGACCCTCAGTTCTGTGGGATCATCTTGGCATGCCCAAACTCCAAGTTTAGATGATTCCGAAGTGCATCAAGAAGTTTTCATGTCGCATTTTAGTATTTTGAGTAACACTAGTAGGGCAATGACTATAATTTTGCTTCCCTAGCTACACAAACTTATTCAAACAATTACCGGTCCATGTCCATTTCTTTAACATATTTGCTAACAACAATCATTTTGAGCCAGTGCTTGTAAGTCCTATCCCCATTTGATTCTTAACCCACGTCCTTCACTCTAATTCTTTGGCAAGGTGTTCGGTTAGATTTTCGTTCAAAGTTTGTAAAGATTCGATAACTGTGACCGGGAGCTGATTGGCGTGCTCTCAGTGTCATCATGAGCACAGCTAGAAATTTACATGCAAGTATCCCCGTTTCGCTCAGCTTCCAGGGAATTAGCCTCCTGGATTCCACGGTATATGTTACTCCTGGACCACGCCGAGGACCCTATAGACAATTCATCCCTCGCTTGCATTACCTAGCTATCTGGCCATCCATTAACAAAAGATAACATCGTGTGGTTCAATAGTTTGAGAGAATTTGGTACTCAAAAATGGCCCAAGTGCTAAAATTGCCAAAATTGCTGTTTTTCGGGAGAAGAGGACCACATTTGACAAATCACTACAAAAACCGAACAATACTTTGGGAGCTGGTTGGTGTGCTCTCAGTGTCATTTGGAACACAGCTGGAAAGTTACATGCAAGTATCCAAGTTTTGTTAATAGCTCAACATCCAGGGAATTACCGTCCCGGTTTCCACCGTATATGTTACTTCTGGACCATACCAGGACCCTTTAGACAATTCATCCACTCTCTTGCACTACCTAGCCATCTGGCTATCCATAAACAAAAGACAACATCGTGTGGTTAAATAGTTTGGGGGAATTTGGTATTCAAAAATGGCAGCAGATGCTAAAATTGCCAAACGTGCTGCTTTTCGGGAAAAGAGGGCCACATTTGACAAATCACTACAAGATCCAAGCAATATTTTGGGGAGAACCTGTAGTTTATTGTGGGACACTGTGTTAATATTATCACTATCAATCCTTAAAAGGTTTTAAATGCCACATGTTCGAGCGAAAGAGCCTTAAAGGGGCTAAATCAGCCAAAATGGTCAAAATGGAGGTCATTTTGAAGATGCATGGCTAACCCCTTGCACATGAAAAAATGGAGCACATACGGTACTTTTCTGATTCTCTAATCTCTACTCTACATTGTATCAAATATTTAGCAAATACAGCAAAAAAATGCAACTGGAAAATAGGTTACATTTTAGCCTGGACTATTACAATGGCTAGCGCATGCACTGCATTCAAACACAGCCAAATTTGTGTCACATGACTTGTACGTAAGTCCCACTGTTGATCATTGACCAGTCACAAAAGCAAAAAAGCAGACTTCCACGTCTATTACGGCTGAAGCCTTCCTTGTATTACTCTTAAAAATTTATCATAAGAATGTTCAAATCATTTATTAAAACAATACTATGATGAAAATATCAACAATTGAACTTTATTGTGAATTTTATGAGATAATTTCGTGTCAACTTCAGTGAGCTTCGTTGCGTAAATGCCTGGATATACGCTGGATTCCGTGCTATTACTGTTTACCGTCTGAATGCTACTCTGAACACATCGGGAGAGATTCGCATAAGTTTCAGTTAATTAAGTAAAAGCTTCCAGCACATTTGATAGACTAGTGGCCGTTTCATATTTTCTCCAGTTGTACGTTTGTTTGTCTGCATTTCTACCAATCTACTGGATAGTACAAATAGACTGACCGAGAGAAGGAGGTCGTTATTTTCGTTGCACATGGATATTCGTTACAGCATTGAAAGGTATGGCTTGGACCGATAATTTGGCGGTATCCATCTTTCTCGCTATTATTTCCGTAGTTGGTGTTCCGGGTAACGTACTCGTCCTTAAGGTGTATTGTCGAAAGGCCAGAAAGCTAAGTACATATGTGTTTATTTCGTTCATGGCTGTATCGGATCTTTTTCTTTGTGTTTTGACTCCTTTACATACAGCTTTCATTTTAGTTACTGATCCTGGCAAGAAGCAAGTATTGTGTAGTATAGAGTATTTCATTTCGGCCTCGTGCAGAATCCTGTCATTTCTCACTAGTGCTGTTGTTGCGTTCGATCGTTACGTGGCTGTATGCTGGCCTCACACCAAACGACTTTCGGTTCCAACGTCATTAATTCTATCGATGACTTGCGCGGTATGTACTGTCGTTCTGTCCACCCCTGCATTTTTCGTTGTCTCCATATCTCTCGACGAATATGACTTCATTTCGTGTAAAAGCCGTTTGGATACTCATCCGTTCTTAAGTATAGTACACATCATTGTCTCCTCAACGGTCTTTACATCTGCTGTTGGTACTGTCATGTGCTATACTCTTGTTTGGCGATCTATCCGAAATCAAAGGAAGGTGATAAATCTCGCTCGACAAGTACCAACCAAAAAAGCTGGTAATAACTTTGCAGTGGACGTCAGGTATACCACTGGGGGTAAGAAATATACCAACATGTCATCAAAGGTAGAAACCCTATCAATTCATTTTGCTAACACAAATCAGAACATAAATGGGACAGGACCAATTGAAGCCGGGAAGTTGGCAGGTAACGACTATGAGTTGAAAGTAGGCAAGTACAAAGCAAGCAACATTAATGTTTCTGAAGAAAGCACATCAAAATCAACTTCACTAATCCCGAATACATCTTTGATGCTACCACAGACCACTGACGTTCCAAAAGACAAAAAAATCCTTCAGCACTCTCTAGAGAAAACCCCAAACCTCGGAATGCCCTGTTCCAGTTGTGACCCGACACATGGGATTGAAGATGTTGAGAAGTCTCCTGCTATCACAGCATCAACCACTAGAATCAAACCGTCAAAGCTGACAGTTATTGTACAACGGAGAATTACAATTATGCTTTTTCTTATTGCCACTATATCATTAACTACAATGCCAATTGGGATACTTGCAAGGTTGGTACCAGACTCAAAACTCAGGGATGTGAAGTACACAAGTGAGGTACTGTTTGTAATTATTCGTGTAGCAGAATATGTAGGGTTTATTAACAATGCTGTTAACCCCTTTATTTACAGTTTATTCGATAAAAGGTTCCGAAAAGAATGTTTTAAGACGTTCACTTGTGTACCGCCAGAAGAATGTTAAATATAGCTGTAGTTAAGCCAAGCTAAACAATCGATCTACAGACGTACGAAGGAGCTGCTCACGTATGAAATGTAATATACACCTTATGCACATGGCATCACAAGCCATAGGGAGTAAAAGTGTTTAGAGGACATGCAAGTACACACTTCTGTTCACCCAGTAGAGTCCTTTAAGATGGTGGTTATTATGTACGCCTTAGCGATGCCGTCAATGCATATGTTGTACAGGCACAGGCAGTGGCGGTATCGGCAGCTTTTAAAAAAGGGTGGGGGACGGATAACAGAAGATGATAAAGCAATTCCACATAGATAGTCACAAAGTTGGCGTAAACTATGCATATGCGTACACCTACGGTCATAGGCGTAGAAGGCGGGGGCTGGGGGCTGCAGCGGCGCCCCAACCAAAAAGTTTGGTGAAAATGCGGGCAATATGCTGAGGATATTTCGGGCACTTACTGAAAGAAAAATAATGCAATGGTGTAGCTAAAGGTAATCAATAGTTTAAAAACTTCCTTTGTTAAATTAAAGTAAAATTCTGAATTGAATTGCACCAGTACCTCTATATTCGGTAAGAACTCATGTGGTATTCCCGTTATAAAAAAAACTACACGAAAAGATCAGTAAAGAATCTTTATAGTTGCACGTCTTATCTATTGTAGGGCTAAATCACAAGTGGTATAAAGGAATAATTGGAACATAAACGTGTTAAGAAAATGATGATGCATTATGAGTAATCATTATACTTAAAGAGCCAGTCGCCTATGGAAATACGAATCTACGACAATTGAAAAGTGTATTTTTAATGGTTACACTTATGTTATGATTTTCAGGGGGGCATTCTGCCATGCCCCTCCCCTCATTGATGCCGAATTTTTTGGGGGGATACATAAAATACCTTAATTTTTTAATACAAGTTTTATTTCAAATGTAGCATATGTAGCACTAGGCTGCATGTAAGGACATCTAATTATTCAAAAAACAGACACCCCTCCCCTTAGACCCTGCCCCAGGCTGGCGATCACACAACATACTGCATGCCCCCAACCCCATGAGAGAAATCCTGGCTACGCCACTGATTATTACCATTATTGTTGTAACGACTTCCCTAAAAACTATAAACAATATGGGAGGGTAGTAACACGGCAAATGTAATTGGCATGCGGTGTGAAAACCTATGCATGCCTATATGATATGTACATTAACATGTTGAACGCGCGTGGAGCGCGCGGAAATTTTTGGGGATATTTTTCGGGCAAGTCTTTACAGTCTTCCCTTGCTCAATCAAATTGGGCTGGGGGGGGGGTCCCTCCCTCTCCCCTTTCAGAAATTTTTGTTCATTTAAGGTACCTTATATGTAACATGGTGCTACGATATGTGGCAAAGTTTCAAACTTCTCATAATTTAGTAAATTATTTTTGGTTGGAGATACTGTGAGAATGGTGTGTTGTCAAAGTTGTCAAGGTGGGGGAGGTAATAATTCATCCTCTTGAGAACGTTTTATTTATGTTAAGTGGTTCAGATGCAAAATGGTGTCGTCTTTCGCAAAGCTTTTAAATGCTTACATGTCAACAGCAAATCTCATTATTTAATGATACTTTGGCTGAAGTATGACATTCCTCCAAGACTGATACCTGAGACCGACACTTAAAGTTCCTGGAAGCTGCGGAGGAAATTACAGAAATGAGTTCAATAGCATCATGATACATTCCATTGACATCCAAATAACACTACAGTAGAACACACAACTCATTTCACAAAAAATGAAGTGTTGTTAATTTTGAACAAGTCTCCAGTAATGGGCAATGATTGAAGGGTGAGTACTGGTATAACAGAAGGGGTTAAGGACTGACTCTCTGTAAATGCATGTATTAATAAGCAGTTAAATACCTGTAGATTAACTTGCGTAATGAGTAATATACTTCAGATCATTTATACTACGCTACAAAATGTTGCTTATAATGTGAGGTTGCTATTTTATTCCCTTTGAAGTTAGCCTGAGGTTTGGAGTTGTACCTCTAGCTTTCGGGGAACAGTTTTCGTTAGGATGGTTCCGTGCATTGATATCCTAATAATGGTCATCAGGCAAAGAGTGTACACTCTTAAAAATGCCTATTCAGATTTGAACAGAATCTTATCAGAGGGACACTGAATAGGAAAACTAATCAATTATTTGAATAGATTCCTTTCAGAAATGATTAGAATTGATTCATTTTTGAACCGAATCTAATCACATTTTTGAATAGGTTTCCTATTCAGTGCCCCTTTGAATAGGCATTTTTTAGAGTGTATAAACTATGGCAATAGTACTTGGAGTGGGCGAAAAGTTTGCAGACATTTATTGTTAAACTCTTACCATCTTTCAGTTGTACAATGAGAATGCGTTTGAGACGGTATTAAAGAAAACGACGAAACAAAAAAAAAAAATTGTTGAACTGATTATATATGTTACAGGTCACGCTAAATAATAATTCATTAATCGAGGGCACTGCCCGGGGCTCTCTTGCAATGTTTGTTTATTCCACTGTTTGCAGTCAGTGAATTGCAAAATGTCGTGTTTTGTATGTAGCATGCGAAATAAAGTACACGCTTGACTGACTCATTCTACAGTTAAGTTAACAGTATATTGATGTGTGAAGGCTAGAAGTGACATCATGATAGAAACGAACTCTGAGGCAAAAACTTTAAATTTGCCTATGAGTAGTTCGATTTGAATATGTTTGGCCCAGTTTAGAATAACAAAGGGTTTAGAGCTTGCTTCTGGGAGAGGTAGGCATACCGAAGGTGGAAAGAAGGGTGTCACTTGGGGGAGTGTAGGGACTGAGTTGTTAATTACAAAGAGAGAGCAACTAGCAGGTAGAGGAAAATGGTTTTTGCCAGGGAAAGGCAGCCGGCATTAATCCAAAGTTGCCTCGCAAACCGTACTGCACGAAACCAACGAGACTGTTAAACTCTCGTCCGAAATGTCTTGAGAGGTGTTATGTTGCTGTATTTTGGTACTATGGTGGACTGTTTAACCGCCGCATGGACTATGGACATGAGTCTTTCTGGTACCCTCTATAGTCGCTCGAAATGGCACTGAACTAAGTTGTTGTTACTATACACGCCGCTTTCATGTACGGTATTTGTAATTAATAGAGGACTGTTCCCTATTTCACGTTCTTTCCTTACGATACTAGGTTACACTCCTGAGGCAAAGAAGGAACTGTCATGTTTGCTCAACATGCTTTCTCTATGGCATTGATGTTATGGAATGCATCCCTGAACTTTGGAAACAGATATTATGATAATCTGCACTTTATGTTCCAGTGTTTTTATTAGACTAAATATTACCTGTAATTTGACTAATACGCCACTTATATCTGGAGGGGAGTTGCTGTTACTCGTTTGTCTTGTCCGTCCAAAGAGTACATGGAGAAAATTCTTGAAAGTTGGAACGAAGTCGGTGAGCTGAATCTGATTGGTTTTAAATTGTACTTTAAAACGTCTGAGCCATTGAAACTACTAAGAAACCTCGCGGAAGAATACATAGTCGCAAGCGACTTGCGGTTTTGCAAGTCGGGCTTCTTGCCCAGACGCCAACAGAGGACAACACCAAAACAGGATAAGTGAAACTATACCTTAGTTTTAAAGTTGTATTGAGTAATTTCTTTAATTGGTTTAAGTATTTGAAGGCTTATCACTTATGAGTATTGTTAAGGTGGATGTGTAAATGATAAGTTGATTTTCCTCAAGCAAACTTTAGTGTGTTGAGTCCTGTTGGTGATCATGCAATCCTGGTTCTTGTCTTGTGCAAATTTTAGACACCCTCCTTTTAAGCGAACTTCGTGAAAATATGCTGAAAGATTCTTATAATTCAGCAATTTTTTATTTTTGGTTGGTTATAAGGGATTGGTGTGTTGTCTAAGTGGAGGGGTGACAACGCCTCCCTTTGGAAAATTTTTGTTCCTTTAAGGTAGCTTATATGCAAAATGATGATTTTTGGCAAATTTTCGAACTCATTATATGTTGAAAGATTCTCATAACTCAGTGAATTTTTATGTTTGGTTGGTTGTAAGGTAAGGGTAAGTTGTTCAAGGGGAAATATGACGACTTCTTCCCTTGAGAAACCTTTATGTTAGGTCACTTAGATGCACAATGGGGCTATCTTTCAAAGAAATGTTTGAACTACAGTAGTTACATCTTTAGAAAGTCTTATTAATTGGTGTTATTTTGAACGCAGCATGGCACCCCTTCTAGACAAAAATGTGTAAAGAAAATACATACGGTACTTCTACTCGTTAACAGCACGCTGCAAATGTTGCTGTATAGGGTAAAGTCGTGATAAAATATTGCTCTGAATACTCTTTTTATACGGGGTCTCTACATTTTTTGGAGTTGTTCCTCTATTTTTCTGAAGAGCGTATTGGTCCGAGTATTATTAACCTATGGCCATTGGATGCGGAGTGCAAATCGTTACGAATGCACTCTAATTGTGCCGAAATGTGGCATTAAAAATCCTTTTCATGACAACAATGTCATTCAGACTATGCACCGGTAAACACTCACTTCCCTAATAAAATTTCTCTGCCAATTAGACGGCGATACTTTACCCTATTAGTAAAAGCTTTCAGTTTTCATGACATTATCTTTTCTTGAATTCCCTTGTTTCGCATTATTGCAATGCCGTACTCCTTATATAATCACTTACACCTGTATACGGGCAGGAAGAATAGTCAGAGAAGCCTTCACTTATGAATAGGGGGAATATGTCTGAGGCGGCATTGAGTAGAGCGATGAGGTGTTGCTGGGAGAGCGAAAAACGCGCGAAAATTTTGATAGTTTGCGACGAATTTATGAAAATTTTGAAAGTTTTAGAACGACGGTGAAAAAAATTGATCAAAATAAATCTATCACTCAATCGAAAACGCACCTCATCCTACCCCCTACAGAAACCTGTAGCTTAAAAGCCTTTTGGGATAATTAAAAAAAAAGTTCGGAAATTTTCAGAAACCAGTGCCGGCGCCACTTGGTAGCTGAATGCATCATACATTCTATTAAACTGAACTGTTGCGTTCAAGTAGGAACTTTAAGATATGGCATCTTTCTGGTCCTCATTAGATATTGCCCAAGAGTGATACCCTTTTCATTTTTTCACTTTGATGCTATTTGAACTTACGTTCATATCAATAACTTCCATGACAAACGGCTATCACGGCAGTTATATCTCCTCCAATGTGTTTTTTGCATGTTATGATACAGATATAACTAAAAGGGCAATCCAGTACATAATTCTCCCCACCTAATAAACTTTTCTTCCAGCTCCTCTCCCAAGTAAGTTAAAAGAAAGCAACCTGTTTAGTTAGTGTACCTCATGCAGAAAGCTGCAGTGCCCTGTTTACAAGGCTATATTCTCACTCTATGCTGTGCCTGAGCGTTATGCTAGACCGAGTGACCTGACAAGGCATCAGTGACAAATAAGTACCACTTCCCATCAATCAGATTGTAGTCTCCAGCTGTATTTAGGAATGAGGGTATGCACAGTCCATTTCAGCAATTTTCGTCCTTTTATTAATTATGGTACTATTGCTTCTAAATAAGTGGATGTAAGACGTATAAGGCTAAAGGAGATAGACAGGTTTTGGAAAGGGAAGGCACAAGTAGAGAAAATGGCTGAAGAAGTAGAAGGAACTAGTCGAAGAATTTCTCCAAATTGCGTTACAGGACAATACCTCAAAACGAAATTGCATCTTCACCTTAAAATGCAAATTTCGTCATCTCAGACAGTTCGGATGCTCCCAACAATAAGTTACTTCTAACCCAAACTGTCTTTAGCTTTCCTTGTGTAGACGCTTGCTTAGTTTGTTGCTTAACCACGCCCAGGTACCACGCCCTAAGTGTAATCAGAACACTCTCTCTGCATTTTGTGAATGTAAGCGACTCTGCATCTTTTGAAAATTCGAAGCTAGATGTCATTCAAGGGGAAGTCAGCAACTGAAAATTTTGATAGCCCCCAACAATAGATTTACTTGGGGTGATGAGTGTCTGTCTTTAAGACAAACATTAACTTATTGAAGTATGTCAGCAATTAATTTGCCACTGTTCCATAGGAGTAGGAGGAGGGAGGCTGCAGCTCCCAACCAATTATTTCTGTGAAAATTCGGACAATATGATGAAAATTTTTCGGTCACCTACGGAAGGAAAAATAACGCAATTATGTAGCTGAAGGTAATCAATAGTCTAAAAAACTTTCTTGGAAATTGAAATGAAGTTCTGATTTGAAAGCACCAGCACCTATATATTCGGAGTTAATTCACCAGTGTGTTTTTTAATGGTTAAACTTATATTATGATTATCATTGGTGTATTAAGGGGGCGATTACGTATGCCCCCTCCCTCTCACTGATGCCGATATTTTAGTACCTAAATACGTAAATTTTTAACACAAATTTTAATTCAAAGCACTTGTTGCACTAGATTCCATGAAAGCACATCTTATTGTTCAAACCCTCCCATTAGACCCCCTCCCAAGGCCGGCGATCACATTACATAATGCTTGCCCCCATCACCATTTAAGAAATCCTGACTACGCTACTTACTATTATCGTTATTACTTCACCCAACATTATAAGTAATATGGAAAGGTACTAACACGGCAAATGATTCTATGTAATTGGAATGCGGTATGATATAACGGATGTCTGCGTATGTGATATCTACATTAAAATGTTATTATATTTGTTGTTTATGTTGTTACATTTTTCGGGCAAGTTGTTACAGCCCCCATCCCCCATCAACTTGGGCTTCTATGCCCATGACCTTTCCGAGTCACACTGATCTTCATCTGTCCTGGGTTAGCTTTTCTTTAATTTGTTCCTACAAAAGTATGGCGCATCTACTCTAAAGGCAAACTTAACCAAATACTATTGATCCCCTGTGCAATTTTGTAAAAGTTGAAGACTACCCTTAAAGTGTTCTTTAGCTTATTAGCCCAGCTTTTACTTGGTTGTGCTTATCATTTTTTACATTGAACAGAACATAGTGATGAAGAAGGCTAAAGGCTACGAGTTAATTTTCAACAAGCCTCCAGTGACCTTGATACAATCATGTCTGCTCAGCCTTCAGTTTAATCATGGAGTACTTTCATTAAGTCTGGTATAGTGAAAAAGATTAATATCTTAAGATGAACATTTCTTATTTAAAACACTGCACAGAAACATTAACGAGCCTATCAATTTTAATAACAGTCACGCTAGTGTTTTACTGATTTATTTTATTCTAGTTTCAAAACTAAAAAGTTATATTTTACGATATTGATGAACGTGTGCATGTAATTGCAAAATAAAGTGTTCGTGAATATTAAAGCAAATAGAAAATTGTTTTGTTTTCTAAAATGCAGAGCAGTGCTGTTGGTAAACAAAATTTGGCATGCGTAGCAGCTCTGTTTAACTTTAGCCACCCAGGGCTACCGTTTTTCCGATTGTTTAGTGGTAGCGATAAGCTGAATGCAAAACTTCGTCAGCTCGGCAGGTTAAACAAAGAATAAAAGGTATTTTGGGACAAACTTGTTTGAAGTACAGAATTTTGCTTGATTGTTGTTAGGCTATTATTTACTGTACACACAATGACACATTCTCCATTGCTGAATTTTCTGCTCAAAGTTTTAAGTCTTATGAACATCAAATGAAATACAGAAGCCATAACTTTCATTACTCTCTATCTTAGAGAAACGAAAAACCAGAAAGTTCATTACCGTAAATCCGGAAAACATGCAAATAATTAAGGTTTATAGTTCATGACTTACAATTCGAGTTTCCTTCATTAAAAAGAAAGAGGCTCACATTTAGATGTTGAAGGCAATGTTCTACCTCCAATTTCCTACAACAATCTTGCCTTATGAGCTTCCACCAAGTACATATTAACAGTATTGTTTGCTTTTCATAAGAAGAAACATCTCCGACCTGCTTGTACATAGAAACTTGTTTCATCTAGTACTGATCAGCATCAACGCCCTCCCTGTCAATATCAAACCGGAACGGTCTTGTGCTTTGTGGCAATAACAACGATGATGATGAGTGATTGTGATGATTTGGTTTTTATATAGTGCCTTATCCCCGAGGTCCCAAAGCGATTCACAAATATTACCCCTGGTCAGCAGTAACACATCCTACAGAAAATCTCCTTGAAGACTGCAGTAATCAGTGCCAGTGACAAGTTACCTCAAAGGTACCTATTTAACTACAAGAGTGGCAAGTAGCCGTTGAGTTAAAACATCTTGCACAAGGATGCAAAATAATGAACCCGGTAGGGCATGAACCAGCAATTCTTAGATTGCAAATCCAACCCCTTAGACAAAGTGTACCACGCTCTCGTAATCTACATAATGAGTAAACATCTTTCGTGAGTCGGTTTGATTACCCACAAGCCCACAACGAGGCAAGGTGTTCGGAAAGGGGCGAAATAGCCGTGAAGGGGGTCTTTTAAAAAGTTAAGGTGAGATGTAATAAGGTTTAATTATTTTTCCTATTAAGACTCTTACTGGACAAAAGTTTCCTACTGGCGCCGCTCCCTGTCTACAATTTGACCGATTCCAGTAAACCCATTACAGAGCACTCACAAAAAGCAACAAACAGCACTGTTATGTAACGTTTTGTAATAAGCTTACGTGGAGAGCAGATCATTTCTCTGTTGCACTTACTTCAAGTCAAATACTCATCATCCCAGACAGTTCTGATTTTCCCAACTATGTTACTTCTAGCCCCTCTCGCAAGCTTCTTCCTGTGCAGACACGACACGTTTATTATGGTGCTCAATGTGATATCCTGGTGAACACACAAGGCTCTAAAGTGTACTCAGAACACTCTCTTTGAATGATGTGTAATATGAGCTATTCTGCATCTTTTGAATTTTGTAACTCTGATGTCAATCAAAAAGCAGTCACCTTTTGAGAGTTTTGCGTACCCTCAAGTAAAACGTATACTTGGGGTGACGAGGTGACGAGTATCTGTCTTTAAAGCTTCATCCTCTGTCAAGAATATGGTGAAAAAACAGCATAACCTATTAAATGTCATTATGTAACTTCAACGAAAAACAGGATTTTTTTCAAACTGCAAAATAACATAACTTTGGCAAAAGATCTTAAAATTTTCAAAAGATTTGTGTTCGACCGTACTAGGTAAAGTAAACTTTTAACATAACCTGTAATTATAAACACAACTACTCAAATATTTAACAACAAGACTATAATCCTTCCCTCGCCTCTTGAAAGGGTTTACAAATACGATTTAAATACGATACAGAGGACTACGTTAGGACAAAGCCTTTAGTAATCTTTAGCATGGTCATGGTGACCTAATCGACGGCAGCAATTCGGAGGATTTCTTTCAAGCAACCAAATTGGAAAACTCGTTAAATTTATCAAAAATTACAAAATGTATTTTGTAACCACCAAAGGCAGAAAAGTTAACTTGATCCTTTAAAACAGGGAGCTGGAAGACACCTCCCTGCTTAAAACTACTTTTCTATAGTCCTAAAATCTTTTGACAAGGAAGCCAACTGGAGCGTAGTAAGGGCATGACACCTCCCAGGGAAAGGTGACAAATATTTCTATACTAAATTTTTCTAAATATGAAATCGAAGCCATCGACAATAAAAAGTAAGGGGCAATTCTCATCATCCCAGACATTCTCCCAACCTTGTACAGACACAAACCTATTTTATTACACCAGGCTGTGTCCCGGTGAGCATACAATGCTATAATGTGTAATCCAAACACTCTCTGCATTGTGTGGAATGTGAGATACTCTGCATCATTTGAATTTTCAAACTTTTATGTCAATCAAAGAGCAGTAACCAACTGAGAATTTTGATATCTCCACACCAGAAATTTGCGTTGTGGTGATGACTGCCTGTCTGTAATATATTAATACAACATGAAACATAACGTAACAAAGGAATCTAATTATGTAACACTTAGTCCTGGCCTAATCCCAAAAGTGTGTCGTCAATGAGAATCCACTTTCATTTATTCGAACCCAAAATAATTACAAACGGTAATTTTTATCCTAACAAAATGCACAAGACAGTCTTGTTAATCACCGGCAACTTTTTTAAGACTAATGAAACAAATTTTTGGGGAACCTTCATTTGCAGTCTATTCTACTGTATCTGGACTATGAAATTGTGTGTGGCGGACACTAGTCGAGGAGAAGCTGGAGGAGGTATTCACTCCATTGAGAGAGGCAGGCCTAAAACTGTACCCAAAGAAATAAGCCGTATTCCAACATGAGATCGCATACCTAGAGCATATTGTTTCAAATAAGGGTATCTCAACAGAACCGAGAAAAGCGAAAGATATCAGGGAGTGATCCAATCCAGGGTCTGCAACAAAGTTTCTTAGATTCCTTGGCCTTTGCATTTACTATAAAAAGTTTGCGGGAATCTTTTCTACCATTACAAAACTCCAGCACAGCTTGACAGAAAAAGACATCAGTAACTGTTGGTCTCACGATTGTGAAGGAGACTTTCAGTGCTTAAAGGAGAAGCTAAAATCAGCTCCGATTCTGCTTCATTCTAATAAGAACAACCCCTGCATTATAGACACGGATACTAGCAACCATGAAGATGGCTGAGTTGTCTACCCCAGGTTCAAGATGGAATTAAAAGGGTCATTGTTTTTAAACCAAGATTCTCTGCAAGCAGGAAAAAAATCATTGTACAACGAGAAAAGAACTGCTTCCATTGTCGCATCTGTGAATTACTTCCATCATTACCTATATGGGAAAAAGTTTCCCACCCTTTCCAACAGGTGGTAAAAAAGAATTGCAACTTAAAATCTCCCTCTTAGCCCATAATCTAAAATTAACCTGTCATTTTAAATCTAGAATAACCGTCGAACGCCTAAGGAAAAACCTGAGAAATGTTGGAATGGGTACCAAAAAGACACCACGAGATGGTGTAAAGAGTACAATTTGTGTGCTTCAAGATAAGTCCACAAAAAGGGGCAAGGGCTAATTTCAAGAAGTCCACACCAGGTGTTCCATTGCAGAGATGTGCCATTGACATCATGGGTCTCTTACCCATGACGGATCGTGGTAACTGATACCTACTGGTCTTAGGGGGTCATTTTACCTAGACGAAGGAGGAAATTCCAATGTCATATCAAGAAACTACCGCAGTGGTTAAGTTGCTGATTATGGTGTCCCAGAAGACATCCATACTAATCAGGTGCGTCAACTTGAGCTTGGTAAGCTATTGGACATAAATAATACTCGACCGACTCGGTACAGCCCCCCCCCCTCCCGTGGATGGCATGATAGAACGCTTCGGCTTCCCCTTGTACAGATGAATAATTGCTCAGCGGTCCACGATATCACAGGACACCTCCCTCCTTTGAATTGTTCATGGGCAAGACTCCCAGGGTTGTTGATAGTTTTAAACCAGAAGAAACCACAACCACCTCAACAACAATATGTGGCCAAGCTACTGGAAAAATTCAAATGTATCCACGCTTCTGGCCGGGAGAATTTGCACATGACGGACACCTGGAAACAGATGTAAGACAGTTCATCCAATCAGTACAACTTTCCCGAAGGTGGCAATATCTGGCTCTATGTTCCAAGGAGAAAAAGGGTTTGGACTCCAAAACTTGAACGACAGTAGACAGGGCCTGACAAGTAGTGACAAACTTCAGCGACATCACTTACCCTGCCCAGATGGGAACTCAGCAAAGCAATCCATTTTGCAGCACATCAGGCTGTTGCCATTCAAAGATAACGTCCCACCAACCTGGAGTGTCGAGAAAATAAGCAGCCACACAGAAGTCCCCGATGTGATGTCATTTACCCAAACGCCACCAGTCGAATCCCTTTCATCGGAAGATTTTCCTTCCCCACCTGGTGCTAACAGCCAGAAACCAACGTTAAAGGGAGAATGCAGTCACCCCAATAAAGAATTGTATAGTAGACTATCCCATTTCCTGAATGGATCTTGAGAATCATGTGACAGTATTTTTCTCACTCAACTGTAAAATTTACAAGGAGCAACTGCTTGGATTACCTTGAATATGCAATGTTTATGTCCGAAAATATTATGAAAGATACGTGAAAGAAAAATAAGAAGAAATTTGTGATATTTAGCTGACGTTTTAAAATAAGTTTGGGGACTGCCTTTGACCTTTAACAATGAATTATCAATCCAAAACCCCTCCAACGTCATCCGACAATACCACTGCATTGAATGGGTCAACAACTCAATCCGACTCGGCAGAATCCGAGCACTACCCTTACAAAAAAATTGTGTGGCAAAAGTTCCAATACCACACGTGAAATACTGTGTCGAACTGTGCAAAATTATGGTGCGGAACTCTGAGTGAGTTCTTACTATGAGGGGGATAGTAAAACGGACAGAACTCATGTCCTGGTATATCTCTGGAATATTATAAATATTCGACGATTTCCATTGTTTGGGCAAACTTGGTATTTAGGGAAAGTTCAATAGTCCTAGTTCTTCAATTACATGCTGTTTTGCTGTATAAATATAAGTAAGTCCCATGTTTTAAAACCTAGAATTCCCGTCATTACTGCACGTGAGCATGTCCTGCAACTATATAGTTTCTGTTCACCTGTTGCTTGTTTTCGAGCTAAGGAAACCCAGTGCTCCTTACATTTTTTCTTATCTTTTATTCGTCTTCCAAAAATAACACTTTACAATTATCTTAATTCTCTGCAAATGTATTACTACAAATACCACGGGCCATCACAAACGTGTACGTGGATTATTCTGATGCAACAGAAAAAAGCTCAGATTAAGAAAAACAGGAACGTTGCCAAGGTTACTCGTCTCTGTAAGTGTAGCAAGGATTAGAACGGACTTAGAAGGCTAGCTTTTGTAATCCGTTCTTATCAAAATTGTATCGCACGTGATTAATCCCATAAAGAAGCTTTTAATCTTCCATATTAGAAGAATAATATGTTTAATGTCTTACAGTTTTGTGAGTGGGAATATAAGGGCTTGTTTTTGATGTATTTTGACGTTAATTTTATTGATCGATGAACATATGTTGTAATTTGTGCTGTTTTCAGTGGCAAATCCCTCATCTTCATAGCCAACACCAACCCCCTCAATTCCCAATTTTGTGGTATAACTTTGCATGCGGGGTAATTGTTATGGTTATAGGAACTCCGTAGTGGAAATTCTGCTTTCTAGCGGGCGGGGGGGGGGGGGTCCAGTCATGCTACCTTGAGCCACAATGCCAGTCATAGGCTGGCTAGGATTCCGGCCTCTAGAAGAATTCCGAAAATAATGGCAAAACCTATTTCATTCTACTCACGGGTAGTCTCGTCATCTAAATACTCAGAAACAATCAAGGTGCCAGAACACTTTCAAGACTTACTAAATGTGGCATAAAAATCGAGGGTTCACTTTGATTTGTGAAGCATATTCTTCTGGAACCAGCAAAGTTGGTGATTCCGGGATTTATTTGCCTCTTGAACTACCCTGGAAACTAGCAGGCGTCGTGCTTTAATCTCATTTCATTCATTCAAACCAGTATTAGTAACAAGTATTTATAAAAAGAAGTACAAATGCCATCAGAAAAACAAAAGAAACAAAACAATAAAGTAATTAACATAATGGAATGAACTCAGTAGGTAAAAGAAAAACTAAAAAGGTTAGCACATAAAAAGATGAGCTCACTCACTGGCTATATAAATATAAATATATAAATATAAATATATATATATATATAAATAAATATAAATATATATATATATATATCATATATATATATATAAAATATTATATACATCTATACTTATTTATATAAATATTTCTATATATGTATAAGGTCAAAGGACTGCGTCGCACCTGTGAAGTACGTAGGTCAAAATGAAGTAGTAAATAGTGCTAAATGTGACGTTTCGGACCCAAAACGTCGTGGACTTTTTCACAAACATTTAGCACTATTTACTATTCCTTTTTGATATATATATATATATATATATATATATATATATATATATATATATATATACTAAAGACGTATACGAAAATTTCTGCCACTAGTCTGTGGTTTTTGTTACGGCTTGTGGTCGCAAGTCAAAGCAATAACAGCGAAAGATCACAGAAGAACGAGATTAAAATCCAACAACTTCATTATTATTTACAGTCTTCTTATCTTACTTAAATTTACAATAATTAATTAGATTTACTCACAATCCTTTACTTAATGTTATTCTGGTCTGGTCCAAGGGTTGGTAGTGCATGCACGTCGACGATGGTGACCTGCAGCTTGCTGTAGCGTAGGAACTGGTTCCACGAGCGAATAATGACAAGGCCAGGCGATGATGGATGATAACAATCTCAATACACAGCGTAGAAACGGCGTAAGGCAATTTATCACAAATGTGCAGTGTCAGTGGCTGGCTTCCGGTGATTCGGTCAGAGAATAACTTCTCATAGTATTATGATATCTCTCCCACAACAATTGTTGAACTGCCTTTTATACGCTAGGCTTTTAATCGAGAACTCTCCAGAATTTAACAGAAACTTCTAGTGTACACAGTCGAGTAATAACGAGAACGTTCCTTAATAGAAACTTCCAGAGCACACAGTCGAGCAATTACGAGAACGTTCCTTGCATGCACGGTAGTAAACAAACAATGCCAATATTTCTTAGAAGTGTCGCATTACGTAAACAGTTCCTTCGAGAAAATTCTAGAAAGGCTGCGTTGAAGTTGAATTCTCTGGAGCTTTCCATTCGCTCGTCGATGAATTCAATCTGGTGTTCCTGACGGGTCGTCTTGTAACATTTTGTAAAACAGATTATGTGGCGTGGCCATTTAATTGTTGTGTACAAGAAAATGGTAAGTGTTTCGTAACTGCAACCCCACGTAATTTGTTCAAACCTTGAACAATGTTCATAACTGATTGAATGATGAAAAAGTAGGCAATACATTTCCTTCCTTAACAACACTTCAAAGTAGACTTAATCCTATACTCAAAGTTTCGCTAAAATTGCTGTAATCACTCTGATGATGAGAAGTAACAAGAAAATGGTAAGTGTTTCGTAACTGCAACCCCACGTAATTTGTTCAAACCTTGAAAAATGTTCATAACTGATTGAATGATAAAAAAGTAGGCAATACATTTCCTTCCTTAACAACACTTCAAAGTAGACTTAATCCTATACTCAAAGTTTCGCTAAAATTGCTGTAATCACTCTGATGATAAGAAGTAAAGGTGAGAAAGCCATTGGCAGTTTTATTTAAGTACTACAAAATTTCAGATAGATGTTCAAAACAATTTACATGCTTGCTTGCTTCAAACCACTTCTTCGTTGTAACATCATTAAAACAAGTTAGCATAGAAACAACTTTCAACATGATTGAATAGGTCTATAAATCCTGAGGCTTTTACCAGTCTAGTTGCCCTACGTTCGCATGGGATAACACTCATAAAACTGAAGCTTATCAGACTGTGATCTTATTCTGTGAATGAACTTAGTATTTAACAGACGCGCTGTGCGAATTAAACGACTTGCCCGACTAATCATCAGTATCATTCGGTAATTATCAGCTCACCATAAAAACACGTAACCACCATGCACCGTCTGCTACATGGCAAACAGATAGGTTACAATTTCAAGTACTGCTCACTTTTGTAAACAGGAAGTTCGGGTACAGTGACGAAACGTATAATTATCAACTTGATCGCTTGTTTGTCGTTCCTTGAAAATTTTACTATCGTTTGTTG
This sequence comes from Holothuria leucospilota, assembly GCA_029531755.1. Taxonomy (NCBI): domain Eukaryota; kingdom Metazoa; phylum Echinodermata; class Holothuroidea; order Aspidochirotida; family Holothuriidae; genus Holothuria; species Holothuria leucospilota. Next base: position 30,979,106 of record CM055971.1, read on the forward strand.
ACGAGACACCACAGGAAGTCGGTGTGATCTGTCGTTATAAAGAAGTTAAGTTCGTTATTTCATATGAAGTCAAAGTCACTACTGAATACATAGAAAATGTCTTACCAGGTACTCAAATGCTTCCATCCAGTTACATCAAAAGGGAATTTTAAGTAATTAAACAGTTCGATCAAACAGACTTCGATCTAGAGCAGTAGGCAATTAGATAAGGAAACATTCTTTTAAACAAGAAGACTGAACATATATACAGTTTTGTATGTTAACAATGCAAAGTAATCGAAAGAAATAGAAAATTACTTGGATGAAAAAGTAATCGGTCACTAAGATAATAAAATGCCGCACCATTCTCTGGTACTGGTTTCTCGCAACCATAAGTACTCAGAAATATTTGAATAAAACTTCTTAACTACAACACTGAACAAAATAAGAGTTCAAAAAAGGTCAAACAAGTTAACAACAATAAAACGCTTTATAATTAACTCCATGTCAACAATCAGATCCAGGGGGTAACCCAAACTTTCCTTGTATGGAAGGGGAAGTGGCAAGAGGTCGAACGTGCCTTGCAAGTTTTTTCTTCTTTTGCTCACAGAGTAATTTGGCGCAATTTCAATTTATTTCAGGCACCACACACCTCACCGTAGTATACATGTGGGCATGCTAACAGGCAGGAAAATTTATGTACTATCTTGATATTAAGTAAAGGCGATGGAACGCCAGGATATTCATCACAAGAGATTAAGATGTAGCATCATAATCATGACACTGATGTAAAATATTGTAAAGAATAAACGTCCACTCAAAAAGTTATTGGCAACACAATGACATGGGGAAGTTACTTTCATGTCCCCATCCCAGCACGAAAGGACACGCACCTACTCGCATAAATTCTTAAAACACATTTCAATATTTTCACTCCCACAGAAGCAAATAATCTATCAGGTTGGTCTGATGAGGAAACATCGATAAGTTGCTACACAAGTGCTCCTCAAAACCATATCTCGTTCATCTCAAGAATATATCAACAATTGTGAACAAATATAGCTGTGCTGCTTTTAGACGTAACCACCCATTAATCCACTGTTTGTTCTAAGAGAACAATTTGAAGATTCGATGGCTAAGACCGCTGTTTCTTAAGCTACTTTCCGGAGTTTCCATACACTCACCACGTGGATTTCAGTCACTGACAGACCGACTTCACTCTTAAAGCTCTCTGAAATACGTACAGATGGATGGAAACGCGAAAATTTGACACTCAATTTAAAGGGGTATACCATGCTGTCATCTTATTGCAATGAATGTTGGATTATCTTAGAGAAAATTTCCGACGGAATTGGAAATACGCAAGTCATATCATCATCTCGGTCCTTGAGTAACTTCTGCACCATCGATATTTGATTAGTCCCCTTTCGGTTGCCGCGTATTTACTTCCACAATCATTCACCTCATGGTAATCAGGAACACGTCTTTGGAAATCCAGCAACCGACCAGTTATGCTCACATAATCCTCTCTGTTACCCTCTGGAAAGTGTCCCAAGATTACGGTGAGAAGGGAGTTATCATAGCCGCCTGTAGGAACTAGAACCCTCGCAAACTCTGGACCACGAGGAGAAATGACAACGCAATTTAAACCGAATATCTCTGTTATTCGTTGAAGAGTCAAATGATCACCGTATGTGCCAAAATTTGTCATGTGCCTTAAGTTCGAATCCATGCTATCTTCGTAAAGGAATTCTTCCACAGGTAAAAGCGCTGTTGACATATGGATTTCTTCGAAAGTCTTTAGTGACTTCTGTCCTCAATATTGTTGCCGATCTGTGTATACCTAGTACTTGCAATTGGTCAGCCACTGCTTCGAAATGGCAATTTCCCAATCGAAACCGACATGATCGGGAATTTAGACGTTTTACTACCTTCTCTAACGTACATCCGAGAGGTCTGTCCCACCTTTAATTTATACCGGACAGAAACCCCTTCCCCTATGGCATATTTCAAAGGAAGCCCCAGAGTTTTTGTTCACCGTCTTATAGCACGTTCGGAACATCTTTCCGATGCTTGCTTAGCGAGTTTGTGTATCTTTTTTATCCTTATCTCGGTTTTTACCTATTTAAAAATGTGGAATCTAACGGAAGGGTATTTCCAGACTAATCTTTCTTCCGGTTTCTGTTATTTGATTTGCCGTAATACACCTGAAATGGTGATTACCATCTCAGTGTTTCTTTTGGATCGTTAAGACCGGGCCTATTCTCCCAATTGTTCAGCCCACTTGTGACCCGTCTTATGGAACTTTCTTAATAAATTAAACATTATTTTCTTTCTGAGGGTACGATAGGATTTTTCAACCTTGCTTTGAGAATGCGGGTGGTAAGGTTGAATTTGGACGGCTCTCATCTTGAGATGACTGCACAATTTTGCTACACCTCCGTAGAATTCAGTGCCTTGGACAGCTTTTAGCTGTCCGTGTTCATCAAACATCTCTTTAAGTTAAGGAGATAATTCCGAAGGTCGCTTGGAACAAAGCGGTCAAAGAAACGTGAAACGTAATAGACATCAACCAGTGAAAGAATGTAGCGGTAGGTTAATCCTTTGTGGATCACTTCTTTGTTCTTTATATGTATAAACTCTACCTGGTTGTGTGTCATCACCTCCTCTGATCAGACAGGTTTCAAAGGGAAGCGGTTCGAGAACGTTACGTTCAGTGATTTGTATAGCTTCGACTAACTGAGGACAGACTTCACATTCCTCTCGCTGATCCCGGAATAATCTTCTCTTAGCTTGACGTTCAGTTTTTGGATACCAGCCCCCGCTTTATCATGGAAAGCATTGGAGACTTCACGTTTGATTTCGCTTCTTTTAAAGCACAATTTCGTCGCCGATGAATAATTTTCTGTTTTGAAGGCTCAGACTATCTCTGGTTCACCTATTATAACCTCGAAGAACAGAAAAATGGTTAGCGGTGCGTTCATTCAGGGGGATGTTGAGAGCACCGTCATTTTGGACCAGTCACACAAGAGTGCATGATTGTTTAGTGGTATGTGCAGCCATGCACGCTGACAACACCACTATTAGGACCTTCCAACACTTCATGGCTGACCCATATGTAAAAGAAAGAAGGATAGTTGCTAAAGAAATGAAAATAGCAAAACGCAGATCCAGATAATACTGAAAAAAACCAAAACAAAATCAGGATCATGTGTGGCAAAGAATATATTCTCAAGACACCAAATCCCACGCGTAGCAAATTTCATTAAGCCTTTTGTGTAAAGTTGGAAGCGGAGACGCATTGAGCGTATAATTTTACAGTTATAAAATCCTCCCTACTACCCTTTGATGTCTTACTAGTCGCTGTAAATGACCATAGCTATGACACGGCTATCGTCTTTTGTGAATAGCTTCCTGGCAAAGGATTAAGCTAGAACACGTAGTGACGTAGTTCCCAACAAATTCCCGCCAATCCCTCAACAGGAACACAATTTTTTGGTGCAGTTCCCGTGCTGCAGAGTTTCTTAGTTTTTTTGTCTCCTAATTCTCTTTCATGTATAGGTTATATCGCCCTCCATGATGTGATAGAAAGACAACAAACAACATACGGGTGTTTTTATGTAGTTCTTTGGCACACTAAGTAGTCTGTGCGAAATGGGTCGTATCTCCATTTGGGAGTAGTTTCAGGATGACCTGCAGGAGGAGATAAACTCTAGGCCTTTTCTTAGAGTATGTAAGCACTACCTCGAATTCCGTAGAGAGACTATTATCCTACCCATTAGCGGCTCTCCGTAGAGGAACTGGGAGGCACTCGTCCCCCCCCCAAAGAAAAAGTTTGCAAAGCATGGTCTTTAATCTCCCCCTCCAAATAAATAAATAAATAAAACATGTAATTCGAGATGGTTTAAATAAAGAGTAGGCCTATTTCTAATTTGGACGAAATCATCCCTTACATCTCACAAATGTCGTATATTATTCCTGAAGTTGAATATACTACTGCAAAATTTCTCCGCAATCGGTAATAGTCAAGTATGGATTTTGGTGATTATTCCAAGATTCAGCCAAGGTTTATTGGGTCTTTCGACCACGGGGTCAAGTGGATTAATTGAATTGAAATCGTCATGTTTTTAATTTATTTTCAAGCTCGAATGTAGTTCCTTCAATGAGGTGATTCTAGTTTGTGATAAATAAAAATGATAAAATGTCGCACTGTCTAAAAGGGAAGCTTTCAAATGCAATGCGACGATTAAACATTGATAACCTGTCATGAAAGCGACATGTTGGGGCTCGCTTCGCACGCGTTTTCTTAGTTGCTTGTTTGCTATTACATACACTTCAGACATCACAAATGGACCCGCATCACTGAGAGCTAAGAATAATTATAACAAATGATCATGTTGTGATAATCGTAATCTGATTAGCTTCGCGTATCATAATGTCATTTGTGTAACCGTACTAAGCTGGAGTTAAATGTCCATAATTTTGCATACACTTCAGAGCTTTCGAGAGTCATTAAGTACACGACCCATTAGCTGTGTTGATTATCATCCACGACAGAAAGCAGTTTTACCAGGGCGTCACTTGGCAGGATTAACATAGCTATCTGTCTACAAAAAGGTTATAAACAAGTTGTAACGGGCATGTAGCCTAATCGTATTGTGTTTCTCATAGGAGGAGAGGTTCCTTTCCCTTGTCCAAATTGAACTCGCCGTTTGCCCACGAGCGGTCTTTTGACTGTTGAATGGCCCGTTATAAGCAAAAAGGTTCTCCACCTCTGTCATAAAGTATACCCGCATTTCAGTTGATTTATAATAGACACACCAAACAGTCAATCAAAGCTGTAGTGAGAGTTTTGACTAGTGGCCTATTTATTTAGAATGAACTGTAGTTCTGAGTAAGGGGAATTTCCCTCCCCTTTGAAAGATTTTGTTTCGGAACGGTACTGAGATCTAAAAATGTCGCTATCCTTTCATCGTTTTCAAGTGTCTTCATGATCGAAATTTTCGTTAGTTTAAGAATACATCCAGGAAACCAACATTTTGTGGCTTCTTGGCATAGCTGGAACATATGGTGACACAATGAAAGAAACAACAAAATATTTAATGGTGGAGCTTATTTTATACAAATTTATCAAGCAGCTTTGCTTGTTGCCCCTTCTTCTTACCTCCGCCCCTATATGGAGTGGTAATTGGACGTTAAGGTTGTGTTTATTTTTGAACTAAGTAGTCAGCTCATGCTGACTACCTGAGATGGTTTTTGAAGAGCTTTTAAAAACTATATGGGGCATCACTGTAATACATAATAATAACCATACTCCTATTGTATGTCCGAAGTGGACCATTAATATTGCCGGGGAGGGGCTGGGGTCGTCCAAACCTCCCTGAATTCGAACTTGAGTTTGCATCTCCAAACAAAATTTCTCAAAGCCGCCCATGGTCCTACCCCCTCTTCTAGTAACCTAGATATACTAGGTTATTCTACACTGTACTTTAAGAGTTGGAAAAATGAATCCTCAGTCGAAAAGTTGTTCTCGTGTGTGGCACGATACAGTATAAAAAGTTGCCCCATCAAGGCAGGTTTTCTTTTTACTCACGATTAATACAGATTTTTTCAACAGGTATTTAAATTGTGCTGCCGTGTGCAGTTCTGCAGACTTTATATTTACAAACACTCAGTCGGCACTCTACTTTAAGGCACTGTTACGGAACAGGCTGAGTTAGTCTGTGGGGGTTTAATTTTTCCTATCTACGTTTTGCTTTATTTAACAAAATATGTTGGTTTCCTTGACACTAACAATGAAAAAGTCGAGTAAATAAACACACGTTAGTAGAAACAGTATTACCAATTTAACTCACCATGTTACATCTAAGCTCTTTTTACGTTCTAAGTGCAAAATTTTGGCCGAAGGAAGGATCACACTAACCATTCAAATCCGTTTCCAAAGAAAGTAGACCAGAATGTCTATGTTTTCATATTAAAATTTCCCCCCAGCCCATGGAGCAAAACATTAAATTACTTTTCTTTTGAAAGTGCATTAAATTTCTATCGCAGAAGATTCAAAATGAAGAACTTTTAGATGCACCTATAACGTACAAGGTCTAAAGAGTGCATTTCCTACAATATGGGAGCCATTTTGGGTGAGCCATTTTGGGCGAAAAGTTTCTTGGAACACTACACGTGAACTTTAATACGGTGGTGCTCCAGTAGTACCACAAGGCCTTCATGATACACTGGACCATACATATCCATTTCTCCATGGCACTTCAAGATATAGTCATGCACTATTATACAAATAATGAATGTTTATGAGTGCAATAGTATGAATAATTTCATGAGTTGAAGACTGAACGTTCTATTCAACGAGGCGAAGCCGAGTTGAATAGGACGTTAAATCTTTCAGCGAATGAAATTATTCATACTATTGCACGAATGGTAAACATTCATCTATTTTTTTTATATAACACCTAACTTAATGTATATATTTAGGCCTATATAGATCGTGGTCAAAATTTGATTCAAGGAGAGGATACGGCCTAACTTAGGCCCTACGTTAGAATACAGTCCTATCCTATATGAAAAAATAGGACTAGGCTATACTTACATTCAAATATTCTCTGCAATTCTCCTACGTAACCTGCTCTCATTTAGGAGTAGTATAAATCGACAGTAAATCCAATAAATCCAACATTAGGCCATAAATCCAACAGTATTGAACGAACGCAAGATATGCAACATACCACGCCCAATGCTGCAGTGATTTATTGAGTCGCGACGCGGCATGGCTAGCTGTATACGTACCGCACACAATGATAGCTGACGTCATTGCCGTGGGTTAGTATATACTAACCCACGACCGTTGGTTAGTATAGACTAAACCACGGTCGATCACAACAATTGTCATGTTAGTGCCGAATGACGCATGGCATGTGACCACCAATCTTCCAGTCAGATGTATATAGAGGAATTAATAAGGAGTTGTATGAAAATTTTTATTGTATATTTTTTATAGAAGGGACTCGGACCCGGTCTCGGACCCTATGACTCAGACGCGGAGTCAGAAGGTGGGGACTCGACTACATCACTGGTAAAAGCAAAACTTCTTTTTCAAAGCGGTCAAATAAAAGAGACCCGATAGAAGGAATAATAGCACCAACTGCGAACGACATATGGTAAAAAGCACATTTTATTCTTTCTCTTTTCCCGGACCGAAGTAGCTCAACTAAGCTAAACTTTTATCATTTGCAACTGCAACCAAATGATTTCTTGCACCAAGAGACTATTTGCTGTTTCAGTGGTGGACTTCTTGCAGACACTGATGCTTTGTACACAATTAGGATGCATGTGAAATGTGTATTTAATAGAAGCCAACAGCTTCGATTGTTATCATGGTTCATTTTTTCACGTTTATTTGGCCTTCTTTTGTTGCTTCGCGTATAAATATTTTCAGTGTTTCTACAAAAATACCAGCGTACTTCACCTGTCACGCACTTATTTTGACTATTTCATAACTTTTGTTACCGTCATCAACATAGTCGTGTTTTATTATGAATTAATAGCCAATGTAAAGCTATGAGACAGTCTTTGACTCAGGGGCGGCGCCAGGGTATTTCGATAGGAGGGGGAGGGGCAAAACGTGAGATGCGTGATCGCCGTCCTGGGGAGGGGTCTAAGGGGAGGGGGTGTCCTCTCCCCATTGGGAAATTTTTGTTAATTTAAGGTTGCTCAGATGCAAAATGATGATGTCTTTAGTACATATTTTGAACTGATCATATATGGCTGGAAAGTTTATAATTTAGTAATTTGGATTTTTGTTTTGGGAAAGATGCTTTTCTGTCGAGGGGTGTCCCCTCCCTTTGAAATTTTTTTTTTTAATTTAAGATTGCTTAGATGCAAAATGGTGATACCTTTGGTATATTTTTGAACTGATCATATATGTACGAAAGTGTTCATAATTTATTGAATTTTAATTTTTGCTTGGGGGAAAGATGCTTTTGTGGGGAGGGGTCTAAGGGGACGGGTGTCCCTCCCCTTTGAGAAATTTTTATCAATTTACGACTGCGTAGATGCAAAATGATGATGTCTTTGGTATTTTTTGAGCTATCATATATGGCTGAAAAGTGTTAATAATTTTATTGAATTTTAATAAGTTTTGATTTAGTGAAAGAGGAGATAGAAGTAGCCTTTGTTGTCTAAGAGAAGGGTATGTAGTCAACAAACCTCCTGAAGCCACCTCCTTTTATGTATGGGTATGTTTTCACTCAAAAATACGTTCGCTGGGTCGACAGAAACACTACTATTACGAATATTTCGTTGCTTCATATATGCATTATACAAGGTATCTAAAGGCTGGCAGACACCGGAATAGGGCCTCCTGCAAGCACTGGTCTAATTATATGGATCAAATATATGCCTACGCCTACGCCTACGCCTACCCCACCCTCCTCCTTTCTTCTTTCTCCTTCGCCTCCCCTTCTTCTCTTTTGTTTTCTCCTTTTCTTTTTTCCTGTTCTTTTCCTTCTCTCTTTCCCCTGTTCTTGCAAATGATAGGAGGCGGTATCCCCCTGCCCCATGTGGCATCGCCGTGTTTTTCTTTGCTCTTTTTCTGATTGACTCAAGGTCTCTTCATACAGCAAAGATTGTGTTGTGTACGGCCATGCACCTACTATTTAAAATTCGTTTTCTATGGATTACTCAGTCGAGACAACACCAAAATAAAGCACAATAAGGCATAGGCGTAGGAAACTTTTCGAGACGGGGGCTGAACCTTTTTTCGGATGGCTGCCCTAGGGAGGGGTCTAAGGGAAGGGGTGTCCCCCTCCCCTTTGGAAAATTTTTGGGTATTTGAGGGTCCTCAGATGCAATTTGGTGCAACATTTTGGTCAAATTTTAAGGAAAATTACTGCAAATGTTTTACAGTTTTTACTGAAGAGACAAATAAGGGGTTTTTGACCTTAGATATTGGGGCAAAAGTATGCTTCTGCCCCCCAGAATTTTGACTGGGGCTTTAGCCCCCAGCCCCCGCTTCTTACGCGTATGCAATAAGGGAGACATATAATATTTCTTCAAAGTTTAATTCATTTTATTAAATGTTTTTTATATTTTTATTGTCAAAATGTTCGTTAAGTGATTGACTCATGATACCCCCATTATATATGTTCACGTTCTAAATTTTAAATGGTCACATGCTGAGAATGGAGAGACAGTAAATGTTTGAGATTGCCAAACATTACATAATCCGGACAGGGGGGAATACCCGTAGACGAAAGGGGGTTCACTTGGTCGAAGGTTCACTAAAGACCGAAGATTGCGCTGTCACAGTTAGTCTACTTATTTCAATGCTTACCAAATCCTCCTAATCAATTTATTAATCTTCTAGAGAGCACTATATTTTAGTTCATTTGGTCAGGAAAACCAGACAAAGTAAGTCGTATAACAATGATTAATGGAGGTTTGAATGCTACTCATATTAAGAGCTTTATTGATGGGTTAAAGTGCTCTTGGATAAGGCGTTATTGTGATACTAATGAGGGTTTCTGGAAAAATTATTTTAGTTTCTATCTAAAAAAGTACGGCAAAACGTTTTTATTTTACTGTAATTTTAAGTGTAATGATGTTTGCACTAAAAACGCTTTTAGCAATGACGTTCTGCAGGCTTGGACCTCCTTCTCCTTTTGTAACCCCACCAAGAACTTTAAAAATCAAATAATTTGGAATAATCATAGTATTAAAATTACAAATAATGTTATCTATTACAAATCCTGGCACGACAAGGGAATTTTGCATATTTATGATCTACTAGATGTAGACAACTCTCTCTTAAGTTTTGCCGACTTAAAAACGAAATTTCGCATTAACTGCCCTTTTACTGTTTACTATGATGTTATTCACGCTATCACTTCGCATTGGAGGAGGTCACTGAGTACCGTTGTTGATAATAGCGACATTCCTCCTATTGACACAATTTGGAATACCAATTACTTCTCCCGTTTTGTTTGCAGACAGCTCACATTCAAAAACTTGTAGCTGTTCCTGAGTCAATTGTAAAATGGAATTCATTCTTCAATCTTGACGATTGTGTCTGGAGTGTCATCTTTCAAGCCCTCTTTCAGTCATTAAGAGAAACTAAGTTAAAATATTTTCAATTTCGTTTTCTTCATCACATATTAGGCACGAATTATTTACTTCATTTAATAAATAAAGCGGATAATCCTCGTTGCACTTTCTGTGGGCAAAAGGATGAAACTTTAGATCACATTTTCTGGGAATGTCAGTATGTTTCTAATTTTTATCTTGATAGAGAACAAACAATTTTTGGCAGGCAATTTCTATTTTCAAAGTCCGATATTTTTTTTTTGGTTATCAATTTCTTCTGAAACATCCTTTTAATTTTCTTATTTTTAATATGAAGTGCTACATTTTTCAAAAGAAAATGTGTGCTGAACTACCGAATACGAATGAATTTCTACATAAGTTCAAGTTTCTATTAAATGTCGAGAAGCACCTTGATCGTAAGAATATACGAGGTCCTTTTTCTTTCAATATTTTGAAAGCCGCCTTCAGCTCAAGTGAATTACTACTTGATTAATTGTAAAATACATTTTCATAATATTGTTATTACCTATGGGGAAGGGGGGGGGGGCTGTCTTTATGTCATGCACGTTTTCCTCCTTCGTTCAGAGTACATTGGATTTTGTTAATGAAACCTCGTGGTACGTATTATGCGACTTACTGATATTCTTTATGATATGTAACTATATTGTATTATGTTATGATTTTGAACAGGTATGTTTAAAATGTTTTTGTTAAAAATGTGTGTTAAATGTCAATAAATGATGGCAAAAAAAAAAAGATTCCCCCGGACTAAAAATATATTCCGAATTACGGGTAGGGTTGGGGTTTTGGTTAGACAGAGATTCATGGATCAGGCGTATCCCCTGATGCACAAATTAGCTGTCTGTATTTTTTGGTGTAACTTGCAATGATACACACCTTCTCTCCAAGAGAGGGAAAACTTTCTGCTCTGTGACACCATATGTGTAAGGTCTCACAATAACTTGGCTTTACGTTCGATTCCTATGCCCTTTTTGTTTGCTCGTTATGTATAATGGCCTTAGTGTTTATGTAATTAGTTAACCTGCATTCACGTAAACAATGGAGAAAACAGAAAACGTTTTCCGTGCGGGGATTGCAAGTTTCAGGTATTTTGTAAAGATCAATTTAACTAACATTGTGATAGATGGGTGACGTACTGTAACACCTCACCCCACCCCCTACAAAATTATGTGTCTTAAAACGTTTTAGACAATTTTATTTTTCTGGGTTGAAAAACCATAGGGGGCAAATGCCTGCCCTGCCCCCCCCCCCCGTTGCGCCGCGTCTGCATTGACTCAAAGGATGAATGACCCGTTACGCAGTTTTATCGGCTCTCTTTTCATGTCAATACTTATTGTGATCCGGCTACTAAAATAGTTCAAAACTTTACAGCCACTACGCAGGCTAACTCTTACATTAGAGACGTGACAACGCCTTTGAAAATATCCATATGTTTTAAGCAGTTAAGTCGGTTTAGTACACTGTCTTTCAAATTTCCATGCACCTTAAAGCTAGGGAGCCATATATGGTTTTATCCCCTGCTCTTCCTGGTCAATTACGGGCATAGCTCAGAGTTGAACAGTGTTTAACTTTCATTATAGTTGTATACAGAAGTATGCTATAAACGGGGCCTTAAAGTGCGGATTTCCCGTTCAACTTTCGTTCGTACTTCTTACCTTTAGCTGCACATACACAAATGCTCAAAACTAGGGAAGAAAAATGTTACGGCCATCTGTTGCCTGCTCGGAAGATTTATTTGTTGCAGAGCAGTGGCGTAGTGTCCATATGGTCAGGGGGTCCTTCCCCCCTGACGGACTCAAATAGCCTTTTGGCTCCCTTTTATATTCACCGTATTGAGTCAAGTTAAGTAGATAAGCATAAAGCGGTTTGCATGTCACAATGTAATACTTTGATTAACACTAGCAGGGCAATGACTATAATATTGCTTCACTAGCTATACAAACTGATTAAAACATATTTTCGGTCCACCGTGACTTTGCATTTATTTAACACATTTGCAAAGAATAAACCGGTTTTGAGGCAGTGCTTACTAGTCCTATACCCTCTGGTTATTTACCTACTTTCTTCACTCTAATACTTTATCAAAGTGTGCGGTTAGAATTTTCTTCGAAGTTTGTACTGGTGTGCTATCAGTGACATCATGAGCACGTCTGGAAATTTACATGCAAGTATCCCCGTTTCATTAATCAGTTAATAACGCAGCTTCCAGGGAGTTACCCTAGGCTCCTGGATTCCACCGCATATGTTTCTCCTGGACCACGCCGAGGACCCTGTACAAAATTCATCCATCGCTTGCAGTACCTAGCCATCTGGTCATCCATAAACAAAAGATAACATCGTGTGGTGAAATAGTTTGAGAGAATTTGTTACTCAAAAATGGCCCAAAGTGCTAAAATTGCCAAAATTGCTGTTTTGTTGGAGAAGAGGGCCATATTTGGCAAATCACTACAAAAACCGCCAAGCAATATTTTGGACGGAGAACCTGTAGTTTATTGTGGGGCACTATGTTGATTTTATCACTATCAATCCTTAAAAGGTTTTAAATCCCAAACGTTGGAACGAAAGAGCCTTTCTTGAGCTAAATCAGCCCAAATGGTCAAAATGGCGGCCATTTTGAAGACGCTAACCTGTTGCACATGAAAAATTAAGCACACCCTTTTCTGATTCTCTAAAGTCTACTCTGCATTGTACTAAATATTTAGCAAACATAGCAAGAAATGCAACTGGCAAATAGACTAGATGTCAGCCTTGACTTTTACAATGGCTAGCACACGCACTGCTTTCAAATACAGACAAATTTGTATCACATGACTTGTACGTAAATCCCACTGCTGATCATTAACCAAACGCGAGAAATGCAGACTTCCACAGCTGTTACGGCTGAAGCCTTCCTTGCGTTACTTTTACAAATTTATCATAGGAATGTCCAAATCATCTATATAAACAATACGATGATGAAAATTTCAACAATTGACCCTTCTTGTGAATTTTATGAGATGATTTTGTGTCAACTTCAGTGAGCTTCGTTGCGGAAATGCCTGTATATACGCTGGATTCCGTGCTATTACTATTTACCGTCTGAATGTTACACTGAACATAGCGCGAGAGATTTGCATAAGTTTCAGTTAATTAAGTAAACGAATCTAGCACGTTTGATAGACAAGTGACCTTTTCATATTTTCTCCAGTTGTATGTTTGTTCGTCTCCTTTTCTACCGATCTGCTGGCAGTACAAATAGACTGTTCGAAAGAAGAAGGTACTTTTTTCGTTTTACATAGATATTCTTTACTACATTGAAGGGTATGGCTTGGACCGATAATTTGGCGATATCCATCTTTCTCGCTATTATTTCCGTAATTGGTGTTCCGGGTAACGTACTCGTCCTTAAGGTGTATTGTCGAAAGGCCAGAAAGCTAAGTACGTATGTGTTTATTTCGTTCATGGCTATATCGGATCTTTTTCTTTGTGTTTTGACCCCTTTACATACAGCTTTCATTTTAGTTACTGATCCTGGCAAGAAGCAAGTATTGTGTAAAACAGAGTTTGTCATTTCAGCCTCGTGCAGAATATTATCATTTCTCACTAGTGCTGTTGTTGCGTTCGATCGTTACGTAGCAGTATGCTTGCCTCACACCAAACGACTTTCGGTGCCAACGTCATTAATTCTGTCAATAACTTGCGTGGTTTATTCTGCCTCTTTGGCCATCCCTACATCTTTCGCTGTCAGGGTATCACTAGAAGAATATGACTTCATTTCGTGTAAAATCCATTCTGACACTCATCCGTTCTTAAGAATGGTAACAATTATTGCCTCCTCTACGATCTGTACATCCGCTGTTGCCACTATCATGTGTTATACTCTTGTTTGGCGATCTATCCGAAATCAAAGGATGGTGGGAAATCTCGCTCGACAATTACCAACCAAAAAGGTTGGTAATAACTTTACAGTGGACGTCAGGTATACCACTGGGAGTAAGAAATACACCAGCATGCCATCAAAGGTAGAAACCCTATCAATTCATTTTCGTAACACAAATCAGAAAATAAAAGTAAAAGGACCAATGGAAGGGAAGTTGGCAAGTAACGACCATGAATTGAAAGTAGGCAAGTACAAAGCAAGTCATGTTTCTGCAGAAAGCACCTCAAAATCAATTTCAGTAATCCCGAGTACATCTTTGATGCTACCACAGACCACTGACGTTCCAAACGACAAGAAATTCCTTCAGCACTCTCTAGAGGAAAACCAATACGGCGGAATTCCCGGTTCCAGTTGTGCCCCGATCCCGACACATGGAAATCAAGATGTCGATAAGTTGTCTGCCATCTCAGCATCAACCGCTAGAACCAAACCGTCAAAGCTGACAGTTATTATACAACGGAGAATTACGACTATGCTTTTTCTTATTTCCGTTGTTTCATTAACTACAGTACCAATTGGGTTGCTTGCAAGGTTTGTACCAGACTCAAAACTCAGGGATGTGAAGTATACAAGTGAGGTACTGTTCGTGATCATTCGTGTAGCAGAATATTTCGGGTTTATTAACAATGCTGTTAACCCCTTTATTTACAGTTTATTCGATAAAAGGTTCCGAAAAGAATGTTTTAAGACGTTCACTTGTGTACCGCCAGAAGAACGTTAAATATACTTGTAGTTAAGCAAAGCTTAACAATCAATCTCCATATTATCATACAGATGAACGAATGAGCTCCTCACCTTATGCACATGACGTCACATGACCATAAAGAGTAAAGCTCAACTGTTCAGAGGACATGCAGGTCACACTTCTGTACACCCAGTAGAGCAGCATGTCTTTTAAGATGGTGGTTATTATGTAAGCCTTAGTGATGCCGTCAATGCATATGGTCTATTATTGTCTATTTTATTCTTTTAATGTGGCTTAAATGCAAAATATTCGTTTAAGGTTTCTTAGATACAAATAGTGCTTTTTTTGTCAAATTTTCGAACTGTTTACATGTTGAAAGATTCTTACAAATCATCGAATTTTTATTTTTGGTTGGGTGTAAGGGATAGGTGTGTTATCTGAGTAAGGGGGTGACAACTCCTTCCTTTGAGCAGATTTTGTTCGATTAAGGTGACTTAGATGCAAAATTGTGCTACCTGTGACAAATGTGTGAACCACAGTTACTTACATCTTCAGAAATTCTTATTAATTACTAATACTTTGGCCGTAGCATGTAACCCGTAAAAAATGGATTAGGACAAATACGTACACATACTTTCATATTTCGCTACAAGTGTTACTGAATAGGGTACCTCGTGATAAAAGATTGCAGCTCTGGGATACTCCCTTGATGCGGGGTCCCTAAATATGTTGGAGATGCACCTCTATTTTTCGGAAGAACGTATTGGTCCGAATATTATTACCCTATGGTTATGACATGCTTAGTGCAAAGTTTCACGAATGCTAGCTAAGCGCGCCGAAATTTGGCGTTAGAAACCTTTATCATGACAAACATCCCATGCAGGTAGTGCAACGGGAAACTCTCATTTCCCTAATAAAATTATCAGTCTGCCAATTAAGCGGCAAGACTTTTTCCTGGTAATTCGTAAAGCTTTGATTCAATTTTCATGAATTTTGTCTGAACTCTTGAGTTCCCTTAATTTGCATTCTTACAATATTGTGCTCCTCTTTAATCACTTATCAATCAATGGTAAGCCCTCACCAATGAATAGTGCGAATACGTCTGGGACGGAATTGATAATAAGTAGAACGATGAGGTGCAGCTGGGAGCGAGAGAAAAGTTTGATAGTTTGCGAAGAATTATGAAAATTTTGAATATTTCAGAACGTCTTGTGACAGAAATTGTTCAAAATAGATCAACCGCTACGTCGAAAATTCATCTCACCCCACCCCTACAGAAGAAATCCATAGCTTAAAAGCCGTTGAGGTTCATTGAAGAAAACGGAAATGTCCAGCAACCAATAAGGAGGGGGGGGGGGCACATTTCCCCTATGCCTCGGTGCCGGCGCCACTGTGTACCTCAATTTATCATACAACGGATTAAATTGACCTGTTGTGTTCAAGTATGAACCTAATATAATCAACCTGGCACTGACCTGAATCTGATGAATTATTTGCCTATATTATATGTTGCTCAAAATCTGACCTTGACAGATTCATTTTTCCTCCGAAACTATTCAAACATTTGAGCTGATTCTAGGTTGGTGTCACGTTGATGAAGCCTTCTGTTAGAATGTTCTATATCTGTTAACAACTGTACGTGCATAGTTTCAGTTCTTCATACGATATTGCCCAAAAGTGAAAGGTGATGCAACAGTTCATTTAAGCAATTTTCGTCATTTTATTACTTTATGATGTCATTGCTTCTAAATAAGTGTACTTAAGACGTATAAGGCTCTATGATATGTGCAGGTTTAGCAAAGGGAAGGCGCAAGTCAAAGTGGTTTAAGCAGTAGGAGGAACTAGTCAAAGAATGTCTCCAAAATACGTAACAGAACAATCCCTCCAAAAGGAATGCATTTTCAACTGAATATGCAAAATTCGTCATCTCAGACAGTTCGAATCCTTCCAACTA
This sequence comes from Holothuria leucospilota, assembly GCA_029531755.1. NCBI lineage: Eukaryota > Metazoa > Echinodermata > Holothuroidea > Aspidochirotida > Holothuriidae > Holothuria > Holothuria leucospilota. The sequence continues at coordinate 30,995,756 of CM055971.1, forward strand.
TAAGCTACTTTTAGCCCCTCCTAAACCGTCTTTAGCTTCTCTTTATGTAGACGCTTACCTAGTTTATTGCTTAAGGCCATGCCCAAGTGAGCACACAAGGACCTAGGTACATTCTGAAAATGTCCGGTTCAAATTGAACGGGAAACGGATCAAATGGTCACTTAACCGAAAAGAATTAAATATTTGACTAGTTTCGGTTCAAAACTAACCATTTTCTATTCAAAATGAACCACATCTAGTCAAACATTTGACTAGAGTTCGGTTCAGTACCCACTTGAACGGATTCGGCTCAAATCTGGACAGTAACGTTTCTAGAGTGTGCAATAAGAACACTCTCTCTGCATTGTGTGAATGTGAGCGACTCTGCATCTTTTGAATTTTGTTACTTTGATGTCAATCAAAGAGAAGTCACGAACTGAAAATTTTGATAGCCCTCAACAACAAATTCACTTGGGGTGATGAATGTCTGTCTTAAAGACAATTAACATAAACTTATTTAAGTATGTCACCAGTAAATTTGCCACTGTTACGAGTCACACTGATCTTTATCTTTCCTGGATTAGCTTTAAAATTTCTTGAGTTTGTTCGTATAAAAAATATGGCTCATTCACTAAAGGCACACAACGAAATATTATCGACCTCTTGGTGCAACTTTGTAAAGGTTGAAAGCTACCTTTAAAGTGTTCTTTAGCTTATTAGACCAACTTTTATTTGATTGTGCTTGTCCTTTTTTACATTGAACAGAACATAGTGATCAAGAAGGTTAAAGGCTATGAGTTCATTTTCAACAAATTTTAATGACCTTGATGGAATCATGTTTGGTCCCATTTCAGTTTAATTGTGAGATATTTTTATTACGTCTGGTACTGTGAAAATGTTGAATATCTTAAAATGAACATTTTGAATTTCAAAACAATACACAGAAACATTAATTATAAATTTTAACAACAGCCGCATCATCATCATCATCATCATCATCATCATCATCATCATCATCATCATCATCATCATCATCATCATCATCATCATCATCATCATCATCATCATCATCATCATCATCATCATCATCATCATCATCATCATCATCATCATATGTATATACCATATATCTTACGGTAGTTGAAAAATCGTGTGCATGTAATTGCAAAATAAAGTATCCGTGAATATACATAAAGTAAATGGAAATTGTTTTGTTTTCTAAATTACAGAGCAGTGCTGTTGATACACAAAATTTGGCCTGGGAATCAGCCCTGTTTAACTTCAGCCAAACACGGCTACCGTTTTTCCGATTGTTTAGTCTTAGCAATGAGCTGAACGAAAAACTTTGTTAGCTCGGCAGGTTAAACAAAGAAATCAATAAAGGGTATGTTACGGTAAACCTGGCTAGAATACAGAATTTCGCTTGATTGTTGTTTGGCTATTATTTATTGTAGACACAATGAGACACTCTCAATTAAGTTTTAAGTCTTATGAACATCAAATGAAATACAAAAGCCATAGCTTTCATTACTGTCGGGCTTAGAGAAACAAAAAAAAACCAGAAAACTCATTACCGTACATCGGGAAAACATTATGCAAGTAATTAACGTTTATATTTATGACTTAACATTCGAGTTTGTGATTGGCGTCAATCATAACGATGACGATGGGTGATGGTGATGATTTGGTTTTCATGTAGTACCTCATCCCTGAGGTCCCAAAGCGGGTCACAAATATTAATGTTACCGTAGTCGGCAGTAACCCATCCTACAGACAACTCCACTAGAAGACTGAAGCTATAATCGGTGCCAATGATAAGTTACCTCAAAGGTACCTATTAAAGGTGATCAGTCGTCTTGAAATATTCTTTGTGACGTCAGCCTTTTCTTGACATGTTTCTGCAGTCGTCACTGTTCAAGGATACACCGTACAAGCATGGTATAGCTAATCGGTAAGCAAGAAGAGACGGCTTGTAGCTGTATACCTACTAGCTATACCGATGTCATCATAGCTACTTGTAAGGTGTCGTGGCCTTACTACTAGTAAGGCCACGACACCTCCTAAGGCAGGGTGACAAATATTTCTATGCTAAATTTTTCTATATTATGAAATCGAAACCATCGACAATTGAACTTAAAGGGCAATTCTCATCATTCTAGACATTCTCCCAACTTAGCAACTTGTAGTTCCTCCCATAACTGTATCAAGCTCCTCCGTGCGGAGACACAGACCTATTTCATTGCTTCAGGCTATGTCCTGGTTAGCACACAAGGCTATAATGTGTAATCCACTCTCTGCATTGTGTGGAATGTGAGATACTCTGCGTCATTTGAATTTTTAAACTTTGATGTCAATCAAAGTTCATTAACCAACTGAGAATTTTGATATCCCCACACCAAAAATGTACGTTGGGGTGGTGATTGTGTGTCTTTAATACATTTATATAACCTGAACCATGACGTAACCAAGGAATCTAATTATCTAACACTTAGTCCTGGCCTTATCCCAAAGGTATGTTGTCTTGGAGAATCTACTTTCTCTTATTTGAACCCAAAATAATCACAAACGTTTATTTTTATCCTTACAAAATGCACAAGACAGTAACGACTGGCACAAAATTTGTTTTCATGCCAAAAGAAATCACAAGAGACGAATCTGTTTCCTAGAAGGGAAACAGGACATCCTTCACGTAATGCTCCATGTAATTATTTATATGAGTAGATCTACTACTCAAGGAGGCATCGTCATTTATTACCACCTGTATAACTTTTCGGAAAGAAAAACGTCCCCTGTATGAGATTTCCAGAGTACCAACTTAGGGAAAGGGAAATATAGCGGAGTAGAGGCTAGCCACGGTGGAAATGTCTGATTATTTCACGAATAAACGCACTTGCATTAGTTGCGAGGGCTCTAATAGATCCATCTGGTGGCAAAGTGTTTCCACGGCTCATGAATGTAACAGTAGAATCAAGGACCATTTATAAGTGGTCGACGGTAGAAGAATGTGTCCCAGTAGGGCATTTGGACAAAAAGACCTGCAATATAATAGCAAACGACAGTGAAATCAACAATCCTAAGAGTAAACTTGATAAAGTGAAATAACCTCAGCACCTTACAAACTTTTAAGACAGGATTTGCTAGTTTCTTAAGAGATATGACAAGAAGAGTGTGGACCACGATCTCCAAAGGTTCCAGTACGTATTTGTGAGGTCACCCACAGGCATAAAGAGTTCTACCTAGTCAACCACAAAATTGGCACTTTTAATGCCAAAGCAACAAACAAGCAGCTCAAAGACTTCCATTTCATCAAAAGAGGGAGGAACAATGGAAAATGGAATTCTGAACCAGGGTATAACAAGCTACTGTCGTCGAGTCCCTGGGCGCCACCAATTGTGCTGGTCCAGAAACGTATATATATATATATATATAGATATATATATATATATATATATATATATATATATATATATATATATATATATATATATATATATATATATATATAATATATATATATATATATATATATATATATATATATATAGCTAAGGGGTATCCAAAATGAATCTCAGAGGAGCTTATATATGGACCCTTTTGAGCATTAAAACAACAATGAATAAATACACTAAGAAAGCAGAGTTTCGGGTAATTAGTTAAATTTAGACAATAAAAAAAAGTTTAAGTTTACGTTTGAATGATCCAAAAATACGAATGTCCTTCACAACTACAGGGAGTGAATTCCTGATCTTGGAATCTATGTATTTAATGAAAAGCTGGCTCATTGTAAGCGATAAAACTGGGGTATCAAATCAGACTTTTGTATAGTCACGTAACTATGACTTGGTTATAACATAACGAAGTTATGAAATATATTTCGGACTTTACGTCTATCATATTGAAACATAACATGTACTGCCTGATAAACAATAATATCAAAGATTGTTAGATTTTTTAAACTGTGAAATAACGGCATAGAAGGTGAAGAGGTAGCAGAACCAAAGATAATCCTTAAAAGTACGTTTGTGTAGAATATGTGTACAAATGTTGTTAGTATTGGAACGGTATCCCCAGGCAAGCACATTCTGTGAGCAGTACGGAAGAATTAAAGTTTATATTGTAGATAGATATAAGGGCTTTCCTAGAGACGCAATGTCTAATGCGGCATAGAACACCTATTCCTTTTGCTACTTTGGGGTAAAAGTAATCAAAGTGGGGAATCCAAGACAAATTACTGTCCAGGATTATCCATAAAAACTTAGTATGAGACTTAAACGGAATGAGGAAGTACTGAACATTAATTAATGACTTTTAGCATCAATAGCCTTTTGATAAGGGTTAAATGTAACTGCATTGGCTTCTTTAACATTTTGATGAACCCTATTAAAACAGAACTAGTCAAGTAATTTGGATATTTCATATTAACAACTCTAATAATGGTGCTTAAATATTTCACAGTGAACAAAAGACTTATGTCGTCAGCGTATAAGCTAAACGAAAAATCAGATGAAGAATTGGGTAAATCATTAACAGAAGTTATACAGAGAATGGGTCAAAGGATTAAACCCTGGGAAACACCAGCTTAAATATATTTTAAAGAAGACTTCACCTTACTACAGGAGTTGAAAACGTATTGTACACGGTTGTTAAAATAACTTTTGAACCAGGTAAGTGGTGTGCCGCAAAAACCTTAGTGTAAGAGGTGATTAAGAAGTATACTATGATCCAGGGTGTCAAAATCTCTAGAAAGGTCGAGACAAATTCCACAAGCAAGATTTTTACTTTCAAAATAATCAGTAATTTTATCTAAAAGCTTTATTTGGCATGAGTCGTAGACCTACAAGGTACGAAACCAAACTGTTGATCAAATAAGAGCTTTTGTTTACAAAGGAAGTCGTATAGACGGTTGAAAACTATTCCCTCTAGGATTCTGAGAAACAAGAAAGGACTGATATTGGTCTATAGTTCGTGATACACTTCTTGTCACGATTTTTAAAGATAGGAGAGACTCGGACAATTTTTAAGGAAGATGGAACTATACCACAGACTACTTTTTTTTCATCTTCATAGCAACTGCAATTTTGCGAATAATCAAAGGAAAGGTTGAGGTTTGCATTTAAGATATTCAAGTGATCATGTTCATTATAACTGAAATTGTATAAATTGACAGACATAAAGTTAAACTAGACAAAATTGAACAGACTTGGAAAAAATAAATGAAAATTAGGGACAAAAGATGGTTACCTGTTGATTACGAGTTACGATACTCTCAAAGAGGGCTAAAAGAAATTGCAACCCTCAACTTTTACATTTACTTCAATATAAAACCAAATTTTTAAATTTAATTTAATTAAAAATACCAAATTATTGAAATTTCTCCACTGAAAGCCCCAAATTTGTGCCGCCAAAATAGCGCCGAAATGTTTATTCACCATCCTTCCAGTAATCCGTCGCTTTTGTCCTGGTTTTGGACTACGGCTTCCGCCCCTACCATTGTCGAGAACTTGCAATCCTTAAAATTAAGTGGGAGATAATGAAAATATCTATAGGCCTACCATGAAATGTAGGCTATTTTCGTAGCTGTATCAGAGAAATTTGAATTTTTGTTTCCGTAGTTGGTATGTGTGGAACCATTGCATTGATTAGATTAAATGTGCAAATTCACATAGCCTAACTAAATTCATTGACTTAATTATTTATTAAATACATTACAGTGTTTCTGTCATTGCAATTACTATTTGCCAACATGAACCAGATTCAGCTAAAAGGTGTAGTTGTAGTAATATCCCTTCCAAAACAGTAGATATTTGTTTAAATGTTTTCGGACGTGATGGTAAATTTTATTAAGGCACAAAGCGTCTTTGCTCGGGAAGGCATGCAGCTAATACATTTTACCGCTACAAACTGACAAAGTACGCTTTTGGTTTGTTTCAACACACATTTTTCTGGTATCTTTTATGAGAGAGAGAGAGGGGGAGAGGGAGAGAGAGAGAGTTGGAACTTAGTCGCAATGGAACTTGATCAGCCGGAGTTTGGAAAAAATCCTATGTCTCTGGCACATTTTGTGAAAATCCGGCTATTGGTCGGATTATTACAGTTTTTCGGGCAAACGGCTTAGCCTCCTCCTCACCCTACTAGAACGTGTCTTTACACACATTGTAATTGTTACATGAATTTACTCCATTTGTTTACTGGTAAATAAACCTTTAATAATTTGTGGTTATAGAGTAACAGGGGCGGATGCAGGTTTTGACCAGGGGGGGGGGTTTGCGATATAGTCACTATCTAAGCTAAGCGCCACCATGAGTTGGCGCGAAGCGTACAGAGAAATTTTTGGTCCAGAAGACCCCCAGATTGCAGAAAATGTCATTTCCCACGCGTTTCCTAGGCTCTTTGATCCGTATAAAAACAAGTTCTTGTGCGAGATGCATGCTCTACAGCCCGATTACTTTTGGCGTAGCCAGGATTTTTTATTTGGGTGGCCAACCGCAGGACCTGATCGCCTGCCTGGTGAAGGGGTCAAAGGGGAGGGGGTGTCCCCCTTTGAAAAATGTTTGAATATTTAAGTACCCTCAGATGCAATCTGGTGCAACATTTAGCATCATTTGAAGTCATTTTTTTGTTCCATTACAAAACAATTGTTCTGCAAAGAATGGGGGGGGGGGGCGGGGGAATGCGTACGCACCCTGGATCCGGCCCTGAACTGTCATAAGAAAAATTATGCTTAGCAAATCTAAGGTTGTCAGTACATTTGTGTAGTTGTGTAGTCAGGCCTTTCTCGAGGTAGGCACTAGCCTATATGCAGATTTTTCGGAGGCTGTTGGTGTAAATCAGTCATAAGAAAATGTCAAACACATTACCAAAAGTCATAGGCGTTGTAACTGAACATAGCCAATAGTTTTCGCTTCAGAATGTTAATAAAGCCATGGGTTGAGCACTGGCATACTTAGAGGAAATGGTCGGCTCTCCAGAACTCGGTGAAGTGACCAAAGTAATGATATATCGGGATAAAATAATTTGATATAGAAATAGTCAATCTATATCTCATGGTGTATAAGAGTAAATTTTCATTAAACCAGTGTAGGGTCTAATTTATGTAGTTGGTTGACTATGCGATTGTGCTATTGCTAAAGTTTTTACCTTTTAACAACACAGAATTGTTAGTCCTTACGAGCACTACGCTTCCATCCCATCGGAACACTAGTCGTACTATGCGTTTGTAACAATTTCATTTAAAGTGCCACAGCAACTTTACCAAATCTCTTCCGAATACAAATACACTGAATATCGGCGTTTTCTATTTTCATGGAAATATCACTCGTATCGGAGGTGTGCTTTGTTTATCTGAAGAAATTCACATCGTGAGTATTTTTCGCCTCTCTGGTCATACCGATGAGACATGTGTATTATCAAAGCTAATATAAAAATCCCAAAAGAATTTTTTTATACTTTACCAGGGAGAAAACCAACCTATCAAGGTTTATCTGCACTCGAGAAACTTCTTAAAACTGAAACATATCCTTCTGTAAATTCAGAAAACTTTCGACACCTACAAAGAATTAGCCCTATTTTGGAAAAATAATTTTACATACAGTTACATCCTTGCTTCTTTTTTTCACCGCAATTTTCTCCTTTGTAAACCTTTCATAGACGCAGTTTTGTGCTACGTAAATATCCATTCACCAGTGATATTTCTAACCGCTACTGGCACAAACTCGACATACAGTACCCGAAAAGAAGCATTGAATCGTAACACTCTGAAATCATCCCATCAAGTGAAGTACTGCTTTTGGGAGGGGGTCTTGTTGTTATCATGCAACCGATTTGTTTTTCTCTATTGCTAGCTGTGCACCAGCTTATCGAAAAATAGGAGAATTCAGATTTCACGATTGGTTCACCAAATTTCTACGTCAACTCGTTGGTATTCTATCTCCGACTTTACCTTAGCGATACTGATGAGACCTGGTACTTATCTTCCATGGTCGAAACGCGTCTAGCAATAGCATACCAGCTATGGCTTACTACCAACAGCGGCGTAGGAAGATGTTTTGACATTTGGGGGGGGGGGGGGGGAGACAGACAAGATGCGATTTCTCGACCTTGAACCTCGACCCTTTCCACACTCCAACTGAATATTTGCTCAAAGTAGTATATTTAAAGAAAAAGGAAACAACAGCAACAACAACACATCGGCAGTGGTGTAGCTTAGATATTTTTTGGTGGCTCTGGAGGGCTGGGGAATTTTGTTGGCGTTGGCTCTCGTTTACTATCTAAGCGGAGCGCCACCATAGGTTGGCGCGGAGCCTACCAAGAAAATTTGAGATTTTAATACAGCCCAGATCGCCGGAAATGGAACTTGTCGGCCTTAATAGCAGCCATCAGGATGTGCAATTTTTGTAGAAAATTTTTGAAGGTTGATTTGAATTTATTCTAAAACACATTAAGTTTGTAACAATCTATCGGAATTTATTCAAAATTATTCAGAGTGGAGTTATCCCCATGGATTTCAGTGGATTAATTGGACTGGAAATTTTCCACAGCCAGAGTCTATTATCAAGTTGAGTAGCGGTGGCGCCAGGATTTTCTCGAAAGGGGGGGGGGCAGCGACCCGAAGCTCCGACAGCCCATTGCCGTCGGGTATTGGTGAGGTGGAATTTGAAAAAGACCTGTGTACTAAGACAATGTCATTCGGGCATATATATTGCATAAAATTTGTGTAAACTAGAAAAGCATAGTAAGTTCCGCGTTCTTTAAATGTTTTTCCCGGAATCTAAAGTGAAAAATTGCAAGGCGCTCGAAATTTTTGGTAGGATTTCACAAAAAACATATGTTATCATTAAGAATAAAAAAGAAGGAAGAAAATCTCTAGGGGCTGACAGGTTGTAGACCATATGGGAGATAATATACATTAGTATCGAAACCATTCCGACTACCCGATGAAATGCCGGTAGCCAAACATTGCTCCGTGAGTCCCTCACCATCTGAACGTACCGCATGACACACACAAGAGAATAGTAACTAAGCTTTGAGATATGAGATGAATTTTACGACCTCTACATAAGCTCATTCTCTACATGTTACTTGGAAAGATGGAAAGGACTTGCGCTATCTAGTTATGTAGAATGGAACTATTGAAAAAACTAGGGTCGCTCTATAGCGCGCGTAGAGCGCAGAAAATTTTGGGTTCTTATTAGAGAAATTGTTCTCATGAGAGCAAAAAAACGGGTAAAACGAAACTGTAAACTATCGCTATTTTTCGGGGGGGGGGAGGCAAAATGACATTTGGCCCCCTGTCAAAACACATTGGGGTCATGGCTCCTCTGGCCCCCGGTTCCCTCGCCACTGTGACAGGTTGTACGACCATATTGGAGATAATATACATTGTATCGAAACCATCCCGACTACCCGATGAAAAACCGGTGGCCAAACATTGCTCCGTGAGTCTCTCACCAACTGAACGTACCGCATGACACACACAAGAGAATAGTAACTAGGCTTTGAGATATGAGATGAATTTACGACCTCTACATAAACTACTTTCTCTACATGTTTCTTGGAAAGGTGGAAAGGGCTTGCGCTATCTAGCTATGCAGAATGGAACTACTGAAGAAACTAGGGTCGCTCTATAGCGCGCGTAGCGCGCCGAAAATTTTGGGTTCTTATTAGAGAAATTGTTCTCATGAGAGCAAAAAACGGGTAAAACGAAACTGTAAACTATGGCGATTTTGACATTTGGCCCCCCGTCAAAACACATTGGGGGGCCATGGCCCTCCGGTTCCTACGCCACTGACCAAGTAAGGTCACTCTATACCATTTAAACCAGACCCATCCCTGGTATCATGATTGCCTATTTTAGTTATCATAACACGGTAACTTGACGGTTCTAGGATACCGTACATTATAGGTATCTTGTATATCCCGACATATCATCACTTCAGTCACGTCACTGAGTTCTGGAGAGCCGACAACTGTTTTTAATTCCTATTTTTTCAGAATTCGATGGGGGGGCATGGCCCCCGTGGTCCCCCTCTGGCTACGCCAATGCCGATAACGATCTTGGGCGTCAGGAGTTAGGAGTATTGAGTCCTTTGTTGTGCTCTCTCTAGGCACTCACAGTGACTCACTGAAAGTTACTCGCTTGTGCTCAATAAAGAAAATTTGGTTTCTCCTTTTGAAATCTTCTGCAAGTATTTTGATATTGGGGCCTCAAAATTCAACTGGTATAGGCTTGATCGCATGCATGGGATTTTTGGTTGTCTCGTTATCTAAGCGGAGCGCGACCATCGGTTGGCGCGGCGTGAACCAAGAAAAATTTACCCTCCTCAGACCTTAGAATCTATACTTAGGCCATCTTCATGTTTCATGTTTTGTATGTTTGTCGTTTCCATGGAAACATTACGTTTCTTTGGTGAGATAATCATAGAGCTGGACCACCTCTTGAAGGACGCACTGACTCTATAAGGATTTTGAACGAGAGAGAATGGGGACGATAGAAGGAAAAATGGGTGTTTATTTTAATTAGGGTGCCAGACTGTGACATGACATTTATAGCCCTAATTTCATGAATCATAATTTTTGATGTGAAACCATGGGTGGAATTGTTATATTTACTAGTTCATTGTAGGCTTAGGCCTAAATGATGTTGTACAAGTTGTTTTATGAATGCTCAGATGACGTTTGACCTCAAAATAGCCCCATTGCACGGAAATTATAGGTTTCACAGTGTGAACACCAAAAATATGTTTGTCCCACTAAGACTACTTATTGAGTTATTATCATTTATGGGTTTTCTATGGTTAATCTGAGCAGTCTGAAGCTAAAACCTCTTGTGATTACTTAGTCAACGGTTTCATCTCAATTCTGTGGTACAAACAATATGTTCCACGTGTAACCTAGATTGGGAGAACACCAAAGTAATATTGTATGATATTTCAAATCATAAACAAGGTGGCACAGTTTTACTACCTGTAAGTTAAGAGCTATGTTAAATACTATAGTTCAGCTAAAAATGACAACATATCAAGTTTAGGAAGTAGTAGTATTTTAACTGCAAAGGTTCACTATGTAACATATTTCCGTGACACCAAAGAGGCCTGTCAAAATGCAAAATGGCTATGTTTTTCTTTTCTGTACAATTGCTTTTGTCCAAACCTATATATGCATTAAACAATTGCACAGGCTTCAATCAACCACTAAAACAAGAAAGATTTAGTATTTACTGTAGGTAATTTTTGGAAAATAAGATACTGAAATTTCACACTGTAACGGTAACACCAAATGTTACACGTGGAACCTCTCTTTCGTCGAATCCCAGGAAAGAGAAAAATGTCAGTTTCTCATAAAATATGAGTTTCAAGGGTACAATTGATACCTCATTAACCATTTAAGTTAAAATAACTGAGCAAGATAAGTGTAAAAATAAGGGAAAATCTAATTTCTGCTATGGTAGTTTAAATGTCACACTTTTTGCCCCCAAAATTGCTAATTTTAGCCAATTTTTCCATCAAAATTGTGAGGATTCACTACAATGATACTTACTTTTTGGAAGATATGCACTTACATAAATAGTGAGGACAAAATGAAAGCATAGCAAAGACCATGTGGATTAAAATAGCAAGACAGTTGCCTTTAAAAGCATATTTTACCATTGGTACCCTAATTTAAATAATCATCCAAATACGCTGTCAGCACACTTATTATGGCATGTTAATTGCATTGTTGTAACTGAAAATAACCTTCAAAACATACCGGGGAAAATAAACAAAATATTATACAAAATGAAAAAATTCCTCGAAAATCAAAGGGGGGGGGTTAAACCCCTAAAACCCCCCTTGGATCCGCCCCTGGAGTAATATAATTAAAAGTTGTTTCCCTGTATTGGAAAGCCAGTGAATGAGTCTCGCACCGGTCTATGTTGTTTTCAAGTCTATACATGGAAATGGCACATATCCATAACAAGACTTGATTTTACTTGGAAAAAAATACTTTAGTAATCACAACTAGGGATTACGTGTTTAATTCCAGCCACATCTAGCATCGTGAGACGGATATTTAGAAAACAGGTTTCTTTTTAAGGACTGATATTATGCTTTTCGTCTAGCGCAATATACGTTTTTGTCGACAAATGATTGGATGTAAGAAGAATTCAGCAAACTCGAGGGTTTTTGGGAGAAGATGCGTTGCCACCAGTTATTCTTTTAGCCTGGCAACAAGCACATAAGTTGGTTGGCTAAATCACGGTTCAACCAGATTCAGATATAGCCTTAAAGCAACCATAACAAGACTTGATTTTACTTGGAAAAAAATACTTTAGTAATCACAACTAGGGATTACGTGTTTAATTCCAGCCACATCTAGCATCGTGAGACGGATATTTAGAAAACAGGTTTCTTTTTAAGGACTGATATTATGCTTTTCGTCTAGCGCAATATACGTTTTTGTCGACAAATGATTGGATGTAAGAAGAATTCAGCAAACTCGAGGGTTTTTGGGAGAAGATGCGTTGCCATCAGTTATTCTTTTAGCCTGGCAACAAGCACATAAATTGGTTGGCTAAATCACGGTTCAACCAGATTCAGATATAGCCTTAAAGCAACCATAACAAGACTTGATTTTACTTGGAAAAAAATACTTTAGTAATCACAACTAGGGATTACGTGTTTAATTCCAGCCACATCTAGCATCGTGAGGCGGATATTTAGAAAACAGGTTTCTTTTTAAGGACTGATATTATGCTTTTCGTCTAGCGCAATATACGTTTTTGTCGACAAATGATTGGATGTAAGAAGAATTCAGCAAACTCGAGGGTTTTTGGGAGAAGATGCGTTGCCATCAGTTATTCTTTTAGCCTGGCAACATGCACATAAATTGGTTGGCTAAATCACGGTTCAACCAGATTCAGATATAGCCTTAAAGCAACCATGTGTTGACCAGTTGAACAATCGGGAGAACTGGTACTCTGTTCGAAAATACAGGTCCATAACTTAACAGCAGTGGAGGGACCCACAAAAATTTACCCCTGGTAGAAATTGTAGGAACAAAAATTACATGTGCCTTTTATGTTAACACATCTCGTGCCTTGAAAATGATTTTCCCTCTGACAGTCTGGGAGTTTTCTCACCCCCTTCAGCACGTTATCTGGCTAAGGGCCTGGATGAAACTGGCTCTAAAAGGATTTGGTGATTGATTTTTCTTATGCAGATTAATGAATGCAGTTTCAATTGACAACTCAAATTGCTGCTTTTTATGAAAAGCAAAGAATTTGTTAACTGTTTACCGCTTTGACCCATTTAGAGCAAGATTTTAGTGACACATTTTGATAGTGGAGCATTGCATTTTATTACTCTCACATCTGATATGGAATTCGCAATTTTCATAATGTTCACTGTTCACTACTTTTCCTACTTAGAAAGTGTATTCCGTTCGTAATGACCATTCTGATTTTTCGCCTTCAGTAGCTCAACATGAAAACTGCCAGATGTATATTTTTCAACGCCATGTAGTCTAAGGGCTTTAATAAAAGTATGGTCAGAAACCTCGTCTATATGAGAAAATCTTCATTTGTTTACCACAAATGATAACTTGTAAACACTGAAGCGAAACACCATAGCCACATTTTTTCGTTAAACTTTCCAGATATGGTTTATAAGTTTGACTAGTCTGCACATAGCTGACGGGGTTTTTCGTTTAGCCTTTCGTTACGGTTATCCTATGTGGCAGAAGTTAAAGAGAGCCGATATGCCGCTATGCAGTCAAACATTCGACAGAAAACTTTTATCCAAGAAGAGTATTATATTGCAATGTAGAACTTTTGACGATCTTACCTTGTCTTTATTGAGAGACGTTTTATCTCCAGGTGGCAAAACATGCATAAGATGCATTAAAATATCATAACGTGTAAATTTGTAATGGGGAAAACTAAAACAAATTAATGAAAATATTCAATGAAACCATAGTAAATATTGATAATTAAGGGTTTTTTACATTGACTGGAGTTGGGATGTTTATTGTAAATTTATCCAAAATATTTGCCACACTAGACTCAAGGTAGAGCCTCCCCTGAAGGTGAAGTACACATGTATAGTACCAAGATTGTTGAAGTTTGGGTGAGGATAGACTCGTGACCTTTGACCCTCCTAATAACCATGTTCAGGTAAATTGGAAAGGTGACAACCAACAGAAAATGAAAGCTGACTTCCTAAGGAACATTTCAAGGGTAGGTGTCAACTTTTACAAAGTTGACAGTCTTCGCCGCTAGTCTAGTCCTCGCAGACCTGAAGGAGGCACCGGTGATTATAATATTTATAATAAATGGACATTGCCCTACACTGTAAAGTATTTAATTGCTGTCTTATTTATTGGATATACGCGGTCAAACAGGTAGTACAAATTACATTTTGTACAGTTTTCGAACATAAAATCTGACTAAAAGATACTCGATCGGAAAGTTGTATTGAAGTAAGATTACCGTAGGCGTAGGAGGCGGGGGGGGGGGGGGGGTGGGGCTGCAGCCCCAAAACAAATACCTTTTTTTGGAAAATTCGGGCAGTATGCTAAGAATTTTTTGGTCACCTACTGAAAGAAAATAAGGCAATGATGTAGCTAAAGGTAATCAATAGTTTAAACAACTTCCTTGGTAATTATAATAAAGTTCTGATTTGAATTGCACCAGCACCTATATATATATGGTATTAATTCACCAGTGTTTTTTTAATGGTTAAACCAGGGAGCTGTTATTTGGATGGAGATATAACGAAAAGTTTAATTTATGCTAATACTTTAAGACCCACTAAATCGAAGGGAGATTACCAACGATAAGCCGTTTATTTGGCGCAAAGGCATTTTTTCCCTTTGTTTGGTGGCTCCAATTTCATGGCACTCACCTAGCGATGTCATTCAAGTCACGTAATCCTTTAACAAGTGGCCTGCACAGAACAATACTTTGATGTGTAGGTTTGCGCCGCCAACATGTTTAGAGCAGGTGTTAATAAACTCGAAACGGCTGTTCAGTTGAACTTAAAAGAATACAGTTAGCCCCTTCCCATACAAAATACCGTATGCAAATGAGTTGACGAGGTATAAGTCTAGCTTTTGTTACAACATATGAAAAGTTTCCCGAAGTTTCCTAAAATAACCACATACAGATTCTTGTTCATATTTCAACATAAAACCTAACTGATATACCGTCATGCGCGTCGCCGAGCGTCGAAAGATGCAATATTTTTTATTTTTCCTGTGGCAGTGGCAGTCTTACTGTAGATTTAGCAGACGACAAAAGATTTGTGCTAATCCAGTGTAAGTCTTATAGAAATGTTAAGAAAGATACAAGCGATGGATTACTGAGTGACCTTGGCGGTACAAACCTCACTTCAAAGCGATCTATCTCCATCCAAATAACAGCTCCCTGGTTAAACTTATATCATCGTTATCAATGGTGTATTTAGGCAGGCTATTGGGCTATCCCCCTCACTGATGGCGATTTTTTAGTACCCAAAATATGTAATTTTTTTACACAATTCTACTTCAAAGATAGCATATGTGGCACCAGATTGCATGTAAGGACACCTAATTTTTCAAAAATTTTCAAGACCCCTCCCCCAGGCTGGTGATCACACAGCATATAGCATACCCCCAACACCATGAGGGAGAAATTTTGGCTGCGCCACTGATTATTATCATTATTACTGTAACGACTTCCAAAAAAAAATCATATTAATCAATATGGAAGGGTAGTAACACGGAAAATGATTGTATGTTATTGGCATGTGGTGTGATAACCGATGCATGCCTATATGGTATGTACATTAACACGTTGAACGCGCGTGGGGCGCGCGGTAATTTTGGGTTATGTTTTTCGGGCAAGTCGTTACAGCCCCCAACCCCAATCAACTTGAGCTCTTACCCCCTATGAAGAGTACTAACGGCTGCAGTGAGTTCTATAACTATTGACAATAAATGGTGAAATGATAGCTTATTTCATCTCCTACTGATTTGGCAGCCTTTTACATCATTGGAAAAAGATGCGCGCAAAGCGCGCTGCAAAACTGAACTTTTCAGAACTTTTTGTGCTATTTCAGCAGCATGAAGAAGTGACAGTGAATCTTCGACGTTCAACCACGTATGGAAGGTTTATTTGTGCATAGAGTTGTCATACCCAGATCTCACGAGGTGTGGGGATACACATGGGGCACAGCCAGTGTTGGGGTAACGTGCCCCTGCCCCCTTAGGGACGCCATTGGTACATGCTGGGCCTTTCAAACCTCTATGTTAACATCAACAACAAAACTACACCAAACTAATTTAGAATTACCATCTAAAAGTCAACACTGTACTACAAATGAGAGTTAACGTCAGCATCAAATTAAACATCCAAATTATTCCAAAATTTGTCGAGTCTACTTTCAAAAGTACCAACTGAGTTTCATTACACCACAGCAAAACTATTCCATGCATCAACAATCCTATTTTGAGCAGTAAATTGCTTCTTCAAATCTGTGTTACAATGATGTTTCACAAGGAAAAGGCAGTCCCCCAAAATTTGCTTTGAAAAATCAGCAAATTCTTGCAAATCTCGTCTTAATATTGCATTACAAGCACCTCTAAGACGTTTTGAACATAATTGTTACAAACAATAGAAAAAAAAAAACAAGGAGAAATTCTCCATCAGTTTCACAATTCACTAACAAAAATATTGTATCAAAATAGCCATTCATGAACTAGAGTGACGGGGCATACTAACTCTGATTGGGGTGACTGCATTTTCCCTTTAATGACCGGGGAATATCTTTTCTAGTCCTTAAACCCAACTTGCTGTCATAAACGCCATGGATATTTTGAAAACTTCATTCATATCTCCCTACAGCCTTTTATACAAGGTCGTACGAAGCGGGGGGGGGGGGGCGGGGGGCGCCTGGATAAAGTATCATTTTAACAGTAACCCAAAACTGTCATGGCGACCTCACTCTCATCATCGCCGATTAACATTTCATTCGTTACACTTCTATCTCTAGCTAAGGCCTGTCCACACAGGATGCGTTGCGTCGCGTCACTATCCGTCTACGTCACGTCAATTTTATCACTTTGCACGTAAATCAATGGGGCCGTCCGCACAGGACGCGTTGCGTCACGTTCGATGCGGAAAAAAGTTGACGTATCCCTCCGGATGCGTCAATTTTTGGCAAAGTCCATGTGTCTTCAGAAACAGAGTTGACGTACGTCAACTTGCGTCAACTTCGATTTCTTTAATGTTTTCCTTTTATGAAATAAACATTAACGGGATCTGGGTG
Source organism: Holothuria leucospilota (assembly GCA_029531755.1). NCBI lineage: Eukaryota > Metazoa > Echinodermata > Holothuroidea > Aspidochirotida > Holothuriidae > Holothuria > Holothuria leucospilota. The sequence continues at coordinate 31,013,017 of CM055971.1, forward strand.
CAAAATGATGACATGTTTGAGCTCAAAATTACAATAAAACGCCTGTAAGGTGGGTAAGAAGCTCATTTCTTGCATTTTCTTTTACATTAGGAATGTATACGAATATGATTCTTTGGGTAACCACCCTCGAGATATTATTGACTTCGATAGTGGTAAAATTGTTGTATTCATTGGTAGTGTGGTAAACAGAAGTAGTCCGGACTCTAGTGGCTGCACAGGGGCATTTCGTGGTACATGAGAAGATTTAAATATAAAATGCAGTGCATATAATCAGTTGCGTAACTACGGGGGGGGGGGGCTTAGGGGGATCGAGTCCCTCCCCTCAACCGCTGCGTCCCCAAGCGACCCCACTGGCGATCGGGGCAAAAAAGTTCACTAGACTGGGCAATTTAACTTGATAATGATGACTCTGGCTGTGGAAAATCTCCATTACAATCAGTCCACTGAAATCAGTGGGGTAAAAAGGAGGAGACAATTGGGCGATCCCCCCTCACTGATGGAGATTTTTTTTTAGTTCCTAAAAATACGTTAATTTTTCAACACAAATTTTACTTCAAAAGGTAATATGTGGCACCAGGTTGCATGTAAGGACACCTAAGTTTTCAAAACTTTTCAAAGGGGAGAGTGACACCCCTACCCTTTCACCCCTTCTCAGGTCGGCGATTACGCAACATACTGCATGCCTCTTCCCCCTTGAGATAAATTTTGGGTACGCCACTGACTGAAATCTATAACTCCATTCTGCTTAATTTTCCACAAATTTGGATAGATTGCGACAAACTTAATGTGTTTGAGAATAGAATGAAATCAAATTTCACATTTTTCACAAAATATTGCACATCTTTATGGCTGCTATCAAGTATGGCCAGTGTTAAGTGCGGCAATTTAGGATGTATTATAATCTCAAATTTACTGATATGCTCCGCGTCAACTCGTAGTGGCGCTCCGCTTAAACAGTACACGGGAACCTCCACATAAATCTCCAGACCGCAGAGCCCCCTTCAAAAACAAAAAAATCTAACTACGCTACTGTATATAATGCAGATGTAAACTACCTGCATTTCATGAGGGTCATGGGTGCCATTATACGTAGGCCTACTGTGCATGATCTTGTCATGAAAATCATGTTCAGTGTGTTGTTTTCTTTTTTAAAGAAAAAGGTATAATCAATCGTTCAAATACAAGTCTCATTCGGGAGACTGGGGAATAAAATGTGTATGCACCTGCTGGTGACGACTCCCGAGTTGTTACCAGCAGGGCATGTGTTGAATATGTACTGTGAAACTTTCTATGACCTACATACACTTTATTCGTCAATCAGCATGTTTGTCATTGGAAACTACACCCTGTATCTCAAACTGACGCATCCAAATTGTCGCATCCTATACAGTATCCGGAAGGATGCGGAACAAAAAAACGTGACGTGACGTATACGCAACGCAACGCAACGCATCCTGTGTGGACAGGCCTTAAACGTCTCGGCGAGAGTTTACATACTCTTTTCGTAACGTTTGTTTCATTTTCTTCGATAATACTCCCCTGCCGTTAGGACAATCAATTGATAAGGAATATTATCCGGTCGGTTACGCTACTCGCAAGTAGTTTCTCCGGCCGGTTATTTCACTACCGAGTGGTTTATTCGGGCGGAGATTTCACTCGCGCGTCGTATTGACTCTGCTACACCGGTTTTGCCATTGGTTTTGCGGCGTATGCTGTTTTTAGAGCCCAGAATACTAGCCTATGTTTGACGTTGTGGGTCAAAGTAGGGTGAAATTACCCTTCGAGGGGAGCGTAGAATTCCGGTAGAAACTTTCCTGCCCATGGCAATTAACCATCAAACCCCACCCCATAGGATATTTTTCGAGGGACGGGTTTGTTGTTTTCTTGGAACACAAAGCAGAAGGGGGGTCTTGCCACTGCAAACAACATAATCACAACAAATGTCATGAACGAATGAAAATTAACGAACTTAAAATACGTCAAAACAAGCCTACATATTCCCACTTACAAAACTGAGTAAGAAATTAAACATAATATTTTTCTAGTTTGGAAATTCAAATTTTGGAATTAATCACATTTCGATAGATTTTGGAAGGATTACAAAGTCAAGCCTTTTAAGTGGATTCCAATCTTTGCAAGACTTAGAGAGAAGAGTAACCAAGGCAACGTTTCTGTTTTCCTTAATTTGAGCACTTTTTTCTGTTGCATTAAAATTAGCCATGTACACTTATGTGATTACTTGTGATCTTTGTAGTAATACATTTACAGTGAATTAGGACATTTGTGAGGTGAATTGTTGTTAGACGAAAAAAGGTCAGTTGATAAAACAAGGCAACTATCTTAACTGTGAAGGAATTAAGGTGACTATAGCCTTCTGTCATATTCGTGATGTAAGGAAAACGAATTACTGTGACTGTAAAAAATGACTGAGTCTTCCTCTTATCTATCACACAAGTGATCATTTATGCAAGTAAACCTTTAGCGTTGCTTATAAATGCCTTTGTCTGGGTAAAATTTTAAATTTGCACTTTACCCCCGTAGCAGCCCGGAAAAACATATTACCATGTGGGGGAAATGTGTTATTCGAGGATGTTCAAATTAAGTATCAAAAGATTATAAAGTGAAGAAGAGGTGGCGCTAAATGGAGGGAGGGGGAACAGCCCCTGTCGAGGAAGCCTGCTCTCCCCTCAGCTTGCTCTCCCCTCCCCCGTTGGGGAAGTTTCCTAATTTTGTCCGACAGTCTTAATGGGTTTGATAAAGCTTACCATCAACGACTGAGTTCCGTCGCCCCGATGGTTTACATGATTTTGATCTCAACTAAGGCATGCTTTCAAAAAAAAAAAAGAAACATAATTTTCCGATTTTCTTCAATAAAGACCAAATATTTTACATTTTCTTCAGTACAATTTCCAAATTTTCCTCAACGAAAAACCATATTGTTCAATTTTTTTCAATAGAAACCCAAACTTTTTTAGCGCCTTACGCACTATCACTTGGAAATTTCTCTTCGATATCTTTTCGGCAACCCTTTGCCTTTGTCGTGGCATTATAGTTGCAGTTCTTCCTCAAGTGGGGGATGGGCTTGGACTCCAACCCACAAAGCATGGTGCCAGACCTACCGTGGAACATTATCACACCAGAAGATATAGCTAATTTTTAGGTTTCTGCTTCTTCAGTTCGTACATAAAAACTATCGAAATTTAATGATAAGCAAACTGTTGTTTATTCCCCAAATGTGTAAATATCTGTACCTTGCACATCCCAAAGAAAGGTAAATTTTAAATCTAAAATTTTAAAGCCTATGAATTTCTTTGCTAATGCTCGCAATTTACCATGGGAATCCTCTTGTATAACGTCTTACCGCGAAGTCTCACCAAATCACGCACACATAGGCGTAGGAAAGGGGGGGGGGTGATCGTCCCCACACTCTGATTGCTGGGGCGAAAATCTTGTTTTGCCCCCCACTTTGGATGATATGCTGCCAAAATATGACATTGATTAGAATAAAATTACTTCAAAGTTTGTCAAATATGGCATCATTTTGCATATAAAACACTTTAAATAGTAAAAGAAAAGTCCAAAGGGAAGGGAACCCCCTCCCCAGGACGCTAATCACTAATATTTACTTCCGCCCCCACTTTCAAAGAACTTCCGCTTATGGCACGCTGACACACACACGGACAAACACACAAGAACACACGCAAATATTGTGAACAAGCCACTTACGACCAGAAGCGCGATTATCTGATGATTGCAGGATTTTTTAAGTTGTAACTTGGTGAGCTGCATGCCACATCGCCCTACTGGTAGCAACCGCAGCAAGCGACAGGCGTCAAATATTCTCCCACGCAGCATGTTGCTCGTATATTTGACGCCCCAAACGATGGACAACACTACAAGTATAGACAACCACTTATGGAAGTGAAGTGTAAGTTGCAGCATCACTTTCAATTTTTGTGATTACCTTTTTGTAACGAAACTAGGCTTGCAGCAAACAAGGAGGAGGATTACTGTGTATTTTACAGCGCAGGCATAAGAGCAAGAGTTGGGCGGCATCACGCCCATTTGGGGAAGAATAAATGCAAAATGCTAGAGATGTTGAACAACCGTCGTGCATTTAGCAGCCAGATGTATGTACTATAATTCTCTGATAAGAAGTTGTTCAAAAGTTTTCACCAAAGTGATGCGGGGAGTCAAACTTTTTGCAATTTGTGGCGGTTCCTGCACATTTCTCGAAGAAAACTAAATACTCGTGAAGGTCACTTTTCCATGTATATACTTGGACAAAATCTAGAAGCAACTTGAATGCCATTACAGCAGTAATAGGCGAAGTGTAACGAGACCTTTTGACTTTCTGTTGCATTTTAACGGCGGCCGTCTTTAGAAATACGAAACTGAAAGTTGGTGGTGATGTGGCTCGGGTTTCACACTTTTTTGTTGTAAATTATTGTACTGATCCATAGTTATTTGTAGTCTCTGGAACTTATTTTAGAAATTTAGACTCAAATTCCCCCTTTTCCTAGAAAGTTTGGTACTGGTGTCGAAACTTTGCACCATCTTTCACATATTTTTCATACACAATCGATGTGTGGAAATAATTGATATGACGAAAAGCGATGCTTATTCCTGGGCAATTTTGAATCTACAATAGTTTTCCGTCCCGGATTGGAAGAAATTGCTCCTACTATATTATTATTATTAATTTAATAAAGCGCACTATCAACCAAAAGTTATCTAATGCGCTGTACAAAAACATTAACGAACAAGAAAATAGACAAGCCTTAGTGTAAGGAAAAAACACTAAGGGGAAAATACCACAAGATAGGACATAAATACTGAGCAACAAAAGCAACAACAAAACAATTAATACATGGAAAATAACCACGTTTTAAGCTTTGTCCTAAAAACCTGAAGTGTTGGTGCAGATTGAATATCACTTGGAAGATCATTCCAAAGACGAGGGCCGGCAACCGGAAAAGAACGATCGCCAAAAGATTTGCATTGAGTCTAGTTGGGTATAAGGAGGATTCTCCTGGCACTAACCTAAGAAAGCGTTTGTTAGTTCTTAATTTAAGCATGCCAGTCAGGTAATCCGGGGCTTGTCCATTTAAGCACTTCCAAACTAAGGTTAAGATCTTAAATTTAATTCGAAGTGTAACGGGAAGCCAGTGCAGTTCTTTTAAACAAGCTGTTGAACTATCTAGTCTGTTTTTATTCAAGACAAGCTTAGCAGCCATGTTTTTAATTCGCTGCAACTTTTTAATCTCACAGTTAGGGAGGCCGTATAGAAGAAGGATATTACAGTAGTCGAGGTGTGATATAATCAAACCATGTACAATTTGTTTGCAAGCATCAATGGTAAGATATTTTCCGATGCTTGCTATCCGACGATAATTTGCCATAGCAGATCTACATTTACTTTGTATGTGTGATTTCATCGTAAGGTTCTTATCCAAGTGAACGCCCAAGTATTTTATAACATTATCTTTTGATATCTCATTGTTATTAACAGACAATGTTTGAGTAACACATTTACATAATTGCTTAGCAGATCCAAACTGAATAAACTCAGTCTTGGAGTCATTCATCTTTAGTCTATTGTGTTCCATCCAGGTTTTGACTTGACTTATCGACATTTCAAGAAGACGTGTGGTGGACAATTCAGAGTCCCTGCATCCTCCTAAGAAACTTATCTTTAGTGCATGATCATCGGCATACCAGTGAAGTTCAACAATTTTAGGAATACATTTCCGCATTGTAGATGCATAGGCGGAATATAAGGTTGGGCGGGCTACACTTCCCTGTGGAACTGAAAAATCAAGATTCTTAGGAGATGAATATTCATTTTCAATTTTCACCTTGAACTCACCTGGTGCCAGGTAACTCTTGAACCACCCAAGGCAATGGCCTGACACACCAAAATTTGTGGCAAGAACATTTAGCAGCACCGAGAGATCAACAGTATCGAAAGCTGCGCTGAGATCTATGGACGCAAGAGATGTTACTTTTCGATTTTCCATGTTCCACAGTATGTCATGAGTTATTTTGAGGACTGGCGTTTCACAGCTGAAGAATTTACAATAGGCGGACTGGTAACTGGGAAAAAGATTGCGTTCTTCACAGTGTCCCATGAACTGTCCCAAAGCAACTTTTTCAAGTAGCTTTGACAGGAAGTTCAAGTTACTTACAGGTCGATAGTTAGACCGAGCAAGTTCGAGACCGGCTTTTTTAGTAATGGTCTTACTACGGCAATCTTCCACTTTTTGACAAATACTCCTTGACATAAGGACATATTCATGATCTTAGTTATGATTGGGACAAATTTATCAAGGACGTTTTTCAAAGTTTTGCTTGGAAGTATGTTTAGTTCACATGACTTCGTTGGCATTGACAGAACGATGGTCTTAATGTAGTCGTCACTCACTGGTAAAAACTTTGAATAGGTGAAATTCACTTGGTCATAGGCCTTGTACCTACTATAAACAAGAAAGCCCATAGGCCTAGCGAATCCTTACCGATAGCGGGTGATTTGTTCCACCGACAATCTTGGACAAAATTCGTTAGGACACCCCCACCCCGGCCTGTCAATGTTGGCCACAGTTATCCGGTTCACGGCGTACAGTCAATCTTTCTGAGCAACATTGACAGGGGGAGCGAGGGTGTCGTGAACTGCGATTCAAGAATATTAGAATAGTGTCCCGACAATTTAGTCCAAGATTGTCTGAACTCCGAGCGAGATATTTACGAGAATAAATTTAAAAGAAAATGATTAATTTATCGAGTCAGACGTGTTCGGGAAAATTCCTGTGGACTCACAAGTACGAGGATTCAAAGTTATTTTTAATGTTTTGTTTGGGATATTGTTTGTGTTCTACTTATTGTCAACATTGACAGGGGGAGCGAGGGTGTCGTGAACTGCGATTCAAGAAAATTAGAATAGTGTCCCGACAATTTAGTCCAAGATTGTCTGAACTCCGAGCGAGATGTTTACGAGAATAAATTTAAGAGAAAATGGTTAATTTTTCGAGTCAGAAGTATATATTCTCGAAAGTTCACGTGGACTCTTACAAGTACGAGGATTCAAAGTTATTTTTAATGTTTTGTTTGGGATATTGTTTGAATGTGTTCTACTTATTGTTGAGTCTCACGCCTAGTTTGGGTGGAAAGAAGACAAGATATTAAGTGAAATAGCGCCACGCTCTACCATGAAATGTTTAAAGTCAGAACTGCCATCAAAGCTTTTAGTATAACGATGGCAGATCGTTAGTTTGGGATGGTTTTGGACATATTTGGAAGCAAATTCAACGTCTGTGACTGCCTTTTTCACATTATATATGAAGCTGGTAACGCACCTATTATACATTCTTTTAAACGAAACAATTTCTTTTATTACGTTTTGCTTTCAAATTTCCTTTCGAAACAAATGGTAGAACGTTGGTTAACGTAGCCTTCACGGCCGGTCTCGTCAAGTTTGCATGATGGCATATTTGGTATATAGTTTCGGCTATACTCAAATGAAAGTAACTGCGTTAAGGTGGATTCATGAATATGCATTGAAAGAAATTCTTGCTAAGTTTTTCCGATTATTTGAGCTTTAAATAAGGCATGGTATTATTGTTGTTGTAAGGTAACGATTATTGTTATTTTTATCATAATTATAATTATTATCAGTAAGAGAAAACGGTAAATTACTTCAATGTGAAGTAATAGGCAGGATACAACAATATCTCTTTATACGGACGAATTCTCCAAAATGAAATGAGCAACACTTACAGTAAATGATGTCTAGGAAACCCTCAACATATCGCGCATACTTTACAGTCTAAACATGTCACCTTTACATGAATATGTATATAACTTTTTTATCTTGCATCAGGACATTTAGATTTTGCTTTCGCAATCTGTTGTACTCTATGTTATCCGTTTTGTATAGTTACATACCGAAAGAACACGTCACTATTTTGAATAAATTTAAATAATTACTAAATTCACATGTACTTCGGTTTATTTGTTACCTGTTCAGACAGTGTAAGCTAACTCTTCAATGCTTTCAAAATTTAAACTATTACATTAACAAACACTTCAACATAGACCCTGAATATGCCCATTATTCCCTTATACTGTCCTCCCATCTGAAAAAAAAAAATCACGCGACTCAACCGAGCACAAAGTGACAAGTTTTATTGTGTGCCGCGACTGTTCCTAACTTCTCGAAATTCTCACACAATCTTCGACAAAATTCGTTGGCTAACCCCGCTCCCCCTGTCAATGCTGGCCACAGTTATCCGGTTCACGGCGTACAGTCAATCTTTCTGAGCAACATTGACAGGGGGAGCGAGGGTGTCGTGAACTGCGATTCAACAATATTAGAATAGTGTCCCGACAATTTAGTCCAAGATTGTCTGAACTCCGAGCGAGATATTTACGAGAATAAATTTAAAAGAAAATATGATTAATTTATCGAGGCAGACGTGTTCGGGAAAATTCCTGTGGACTCTTACAAGTACGACGATTCAAAGTTATTTTTAATGTTTTGTTTGGGATATTGTTTGAATGTGTTCTACTTATTGTTGAGTCTCACTCCTAGTTTGGGTGGAAAGAAGACAAGATATTAAGTGAAATAGCGCCACGCTCTACCATGAAATGTTTAAAGTCAGAACTGCCATCAAAGCTTTTAGTATAACGATGGCAGATCGTTAGTTTGGGATGGTTTTGGACATATTTGGAAGCAAATTCAACGTCTGTGACTGCCTTTTTCACATTATATATGAAGCTGGTAACGTGCCTATTATACATTCTTTTAAACGAAACAATTTCTTTTATTACGTTTTGCTTTTAAATTTCCTTTCGAAACAAATGGTAGAACGTTGGTTAACGTAGCCTTCACGGCCGGTCTCGTCAAGTTTGCATGATGGCATATTTGGTATATAGTTTCGGCTATACTCAAATGAAAGTAACTGCGTTAAGGTGGATTCATGAATATGCATTGAAAGAAATTCTTGCTAAGTTTTTCCGATTATTTGAGCTTTAAATAAGGCATGGTATTATTGTTGTTGTAAGGTAACGATTATTGTTATTTTTATCATAATTATAATTATTATCAGTAAGAGAAAACGGTAAATTACTTCAATGTGAAGTAATAGGCAGGATACAACAATATCTCTTTATACGGACGAATTCTCCAAAATGAAATGAGCAACAGTAAATGATGTCTAGGAAACCCTCAACATATCGCGCATACTTTACAGTCTAAACATGTCACCTTTACATGAATATGTATATAACTTTTTTATCTTGCATCAGGACATTTAGATTTTGCTTTCGCAATCTGTTGTACTCTATGTTATCCGTTTTGTATAGTTACATACCGAAAGAACACGTCACTATTTTGAATAAATTTAAATAATTACTAAATTCACATGTACTTCGGTTTATTTGTTACCTGTTCAGACAGTGTAAGCTAACTCTTCAATGCTTTCAAAATTTAAACTATTACATTAACAAACACTTCAACATAGACCCTGAATATGCCCATTATTCCCTTATACTGTCCTCCCATCTGAAAAAAAAATCACGCGACTCAACCGAGCACAAAGTGACAAGTTTTATTGTGTGCCGCGACTGTTCCTAACTTCTCGAAATTCTCACACAATCTTCGACAAAATTCGTTGGCTAACCCCGCTCCCCCTGTCAATGCTGGCCACAGTTATCCGGTTCACGGCGTACAGTCAATCTTTCTGAGCAACATTGGCAGGGGGAGCGAGGGTGTCGTGAACTGCGATTCAACAATATTAGAATAGTGTCCAGACAATTTAGTCCAAGATTGTCTGAACTCCGAGCGAGATATTTACGAGAATAAATTTAAAAGAAAATGATTAATTTATCGAGGCAGACGTATTCGGGAAAATTCCTGTGGACTCTTACAAGTACGAGCATTCAAAGTTATTTTTAATGTTTTGTTTGGGATATTGTTTGTGTTCTACTTATTTTCAACATTGACAGGGGGAGCGAGGGTGTCGTGAACTGCGATTCAAGAATATTAGAATAGTGTCCCGACAATTTAGTCCAAGATTGTCTGAACTTCGAGCGAGATGTTTACGAGAATAAATTTAAGAGAAAATGGTTAATTTTTCGAGTCAGAAGTATATATTCTCGAAAGCACACGTGGACTCTTACAAGTACGAGCATTCAAAGTTATTTTTAATGTTTTGTTTGGGATAATGTGTGTGTTCTACTTATTGTTGAGTCTCACTCCTAGTTTGGGTGAAAAGAAGACAAGACGTTAAGTGAAATAGCGCCTCGTTCTACCATGAAATGTTTAAAGTCAGAACTGCAAGCCAAGCTTTTATTATAACGATGGCGGATCGTTAGTTTGGGATGGTTTTGGACATATTTGGAAGCAAATTCAACGTCTGTGACTGCCTTTTTCACATTATATATGAAGCTGGTAACGTGCCTATTATACATTCTTTTATACGAAACAATTTCTTTTATTACGTTTTGCTTTTAAATTTCCTTTCGAAACAAATGGTAGAACGTTGGTTAATAACGTAGCCTTCACGGCCGGTCTCGTCAAGTTTGCATGTATGGCATATTTGGTATAGTTTCGGCTATTGAAATGAAAGTAACTGCGTTAAGGTGGAATCATGAATATGCATTGAAAGAAATTCTTGCTAAGATTTTCCGATTATTTGAGCTTTAAATAGGGCACGGAATTATTATTGTTGTAAGGCAACGATTATTGTTATTTTTATCATTATAATAATTATTATCAGTAAGAGAAAACGGTAAATTACTTCAATATGAAGTAATAGGCAGGGTACAACAATATCTCTTTAAACGGACGCATTCTCCAAAATGAAACGAGCAACAGTAAATGATGTCTAGGAAACCCTCAACATATCGCGCATACCTTACAGTCTAAATATGTCACCTTTACATGAATAATATATAACTTTTTATCTTGCATCAGGACATTTAGATTTTGCTTTTGCAATCTGTTGTACTCTATGTTATACGTTTTGTATAGTTACATACCGAAAGAACACGTCACTATTTTGAATAAATTTAAATAATTAAATTCACATGTACTTCAGTTTATTTGTTACCTGTTCAGACAGTGTTAGCTAACTCCTCAATGCTTTCAAAATTTAAAGTATTACATTAATAAACACTTCAACATAGACCCAGAATATGGCCCATTATTCCCTTATAATGTCCTCCCATCTGAAGAAATTCACGCGACTCAACCGAGCACAAAGTGACAAGTTTTATTGTGTGCCGCGACTGTTCCTAACTTATCGAAATTCTCAGACAATCTTGGACAAAATTCGTTGGGACACCCCCGCTCCCCCTGTCAATGCTGGCCACAGTTATCCGGTTCACGGCGTACAGTCAATCTTTCTGAGCAACAAGAATTCAAGAATTCAAGAATATTAGAACAAAGTGTCCCAACAATTTTATCCAAGATTGTAGGTTCTTTCCTGAAGTTTGTACTTCTTGACTATAGGCCTATCATGTTTTAACAATTTGACCTCTACTGACCTCATATGACCTTTGACCCAGACCAGTAATTGAATAGCAAAAAAAAATGAAAGATATTGAAAGGGGTTGGAAACCGGGCGTCTGTGTGAGAAAAAGAGCACTGTTCCACTACGGCATCAAAGACTTCGTTAAGTGTATGGTATTTCTAATCATGCTATAAGCTAGTCACAGCATCCTTTACACTTGTTCATATTAAGTGTTTATAATTAGGTAGTTTAAGTTAGAGTTAACTACTGTAACAGTTTTGCTTGTGAAAAAGTGTATGTTATTATGTATTATGTTCTTTGGCATGGTAGGAAAATTCAGCCCTAGCTTTTCGTTAGTCATGAAACGTTGGATACAATTTGGAGGTACCGCACATTGTCTAATAAATATTTTGTTAACGGCGTGTGCGCAGTTTTTCCAAAAAGGTCTCATCGTTTGTCTATAACGCATCAACACGTCAACAGTGGCCTCCAGGATTTGGTGATGGGGGGGGGGCAGAACAGATGACGTCGTAATGCCACCTCTGTCCCCCGGTCTGCGTAAATTCTACCCTTTTCTGCGCGTGCATGCGATTGTATACAGCAGCGTGGAATCCTTTTGTCACTACATAAAGGTGCCATCCTAGGGGAGGGGTGTAAGGGGAGGAGTGTCCCCTCCCCTATGAGAAATTGTTTGTAATTTAAGGTTGCCTAGATGCAAAATGGTGCTATCTTTGGGGTATTTTTGGAACTGATCATATATGGCTGGAAAAATATCCATATTTAGTGAATTCTAATTTTTGGTTACTTGAAAGAGGAAAATGTACGTCCCTGCGAGTGTATATAGCAGTGGGGGATCCTTCGTTTGTCACAACATAAAGGTGTTGCTTTGGGGAAGGGGTCTAAGGGGAGGGTGTCCCCCTCCCCTTTGAGAAATTTTTGTTAATTTAAGGTTGCTTTAGATGCAAAATGGTGCTATATCTTTGGGATGTTTCCGGAACTGATCATATGTGGCTGGAAAATATCCATAATTGAGTGAATTCTAAGTTTTGTTTAGGTGAAAGAGGAGAGTATGTTGTCTTAGAGAAGGTTATCGTGTCAACAAACCTCTTGAAGCACACCCCCCCCCATTGGCTACTTTAATGCCTTCTATTCGGGGAAAGTTTTTACGTAAAAATACTTACACTGCATGCCAAGGTTGAATACCACCCATGTTTCCTAAATGGAGATATCATGTTTACAAGGTTTTCGGTCTTTAACCTCTGTTGACATCTCATGACCTTTGATCTCCACCAAATACTACAGGGATCGTTCTCTCATTATATTAATTCTATGTTCTAAGTGTGAGAAATATCCATAATTGCTATATTGAGATATCGAGTTTTGTAAGCCAAGCGTCACAAACACGCATGCATACAAGCATACATACACACCATTGCCAGCGTGATGGCATGGATTCCTTCGGAAAGGAATAAAGAAAAAAAGAAAAGAAAAAAACCGACCAGATCTCCAGTGTTGTAACGCGTCATAACTCGAGTCGCTAATTTTCAGAAGGGAAATGACTCGAGCAATTGTATCAGAATTTTCCTCATAGAAATAATACAGTGACTCGAGTCTCTGACTCGACTCGAGTCTCTGACTCGACTCGAGTCTCTGACTCGACTCGAGTCTCTGACTCGACTCGAGTCTCTGACTCGACTCGAGTCACATTGAAGTAGTGAATAACTTGACTCGACTGCAAAATTGAGTGACTCGTTACCTGTTCTTAAGATTTCGTTTCATTCCATCAAAGTATTATGAAGGATATTCGAAACAAAGTTGCATCTTCTCGTTCGAAGCAATCTGTTCTGCCGATCGCGAAAATGAATTTGGCATTTGAACTCAAAAAACCAAGCCTGTGAAATTAGAGGATAATGCCAAATGAAGTCATTGACCATTGGTTGTATTTACTGAACGTGTCCAAAAAGAGTACATCGGTATACCAGGCTGGCTCAACAGGGACAAACGGAGGCCGTTTTGCCAGCATCATGTTCCCTTGGTATTTAACTCTATACAGAATAAACCATCGTAACGCTCGTACTTGAACTGGCAAAACCAACAACTCTGTGGGCAAACCAATACACTTAAAAGAAGGGTTTAATTAAGCTCAAATTAAGCTTTGATTTTTCTAAGCATTCTGGTGAAATTTGCATTGAAATACGATGTGTGGTTCTCAAGACATTAGCAGTTATAGTTGTCATATTTTCAACACAAAGTGAACTTGAAGCGAGCACATATGATATCACAGCCTCACATTAATGAGCAGTCTTTTGCTTTTCTTTAAACTTTACTACCAAATTTCTCCTCCTCAATCACATGTTATCGGAATGTGATTACATACGAGACAAGAGAATTTTACAAACTTCACATTCCACATGGTGAGGTCCTATCCCTATTAACTTCAAGTTCAGCACAACAGACTAAGAAAACAAAGGAAACAAAGCATTTCTCATCAATGTGAGGAGGTGATATAACCCCTGCTTGCCTCAAGCTCACTTTGGCTCACAAATGTAGTAACTTGAAATGCTGATATCTCAAGTAATACATGTTCAATTTGAATGAAAGTTTCATCAAACTGCCTTGATTTAATTCCTCTTCTCATATGAAAATTAAGTTTTTGCTTAAACCCTTCCTTTAACTAGAGAGACCGTGAAGCTTTCCATTTTGTCAGATTATTTTTCCGCTGTCATGGTAATCTTGTGACTGTAATAAGCTGGCAGACGGTGTTACAAATTATTTATGCATGGCATTCTTGTATGAACAATATATCGCTGGAACCGGTATTTGACCAGCTTGTCCAAGTCGAAGTTTGCACCGTTGACACTCTTGTTAGTACAGTATTATATATCTTTCAGTGGTTCGAAACCTATTTAATTCAGTCACACCAGTTTCTCCAATATTTTTATTCTACATAGCTAATAGCATAAGTCCTGTCACCCTTACCAAGTAACACATAAGCAGAGTGCACAATTTATGTAGAGGTCGTAAATTTCATCCCATATCGCAAAGCTTAGTTAATGTTCTCTTGTGTGTGTCATGCGGTAAGGTCAGTTGGTGAGCGACTCACGGAGCAAAGTTTGACTATTTCAGAGGGTAGTCCAGGTGGTTTCGGTACAATGTATGTTATCCCCGATACGGTCTACATCCCCTACAGTTTTTGTTTTTTTTTCTTTTTGTTCTTAATGATGGCGTACGTTTTTATTGTAAGCCCACTAAAAATTTTCTCCCGCTTCGCGGACTTTGCAATTTTCGGTACGTTTTACCCACTCTTCCTCAGTTCCGTTACTTATAGCTAAATTTAGCACAAAAGCTTTCCATCTTTTCAAGTAACTTAATAAGTAAAATGCATGGATTTATGTAAATATAGGGAATTTCATCTTATTTCGCTGAACTTAGTTCATGTTCTCTTGTGTCTGTCGTGCCGTTCGGCTAGTGAGGAGGGAAGTACTGTAGGCTGCAATGTAAGTTGTGCCCGATAGGGCCCAACTGCCCGGACAATTGACCTATATATAAGCTTTTTTTTAGTGTGGGCTTACCCCCTCCCCCCCCCCCAAAAAAATTGCGCGCTTCGTGCGTTTTGTCAGTTTAGATTCCCGGAGAAACATTAAATCAGCGCGGAACTTTTTCTCTCTAGTTTATTACAAATTTCATGCAATATATGCCCCGCAATGGCATGGTATAGTACACAGGTTTTCCCCAAATCCTCCCTCACCAACCCCTCGACGCTATCGGGGGCTTTGGGTCGTTGGTCCTCCCGTCGGGGAGTCTGTCACTCGTCTGGCAAATCCTGGCGCCACCCCTGGGTGGATGCATGGAGGAAGGATCATGGTTGCGAGGGTGACTTGTTAGTGATAACCCTCTGAAAAAGTGTCGGTACATTGAATTTATGCTGTCGGTACATTTACCTTATTTTTATGCCTGCCCCCCCCCACTTTTGTCACCCCAGTTACGCTACTGGTAGGTGCCCTAGAGTTGAGGTGTCTGACAATATCTTGGTCAAACTGAAGGTATGATTAAAGGGTACAGGCTGCAACAATAAGAATTTGGGGTTTCAGAATCCACTTCAGTTAGAACGTCAGCTAAAAAAAACCTCACACCACCATGCATCCCCTAACTTATTCACAAGTGCACTGTACTATCAAATCCATACGTGGTTTTTCCGATTTAAGTAGGCCAGATTAGTGAGGGTTGGGTTAGAGGAAAGAAACGTAGGCCAAGTTGCACTGTCTTATGTATTTTGAGGAGAGTATGCTTTGTTGTAGAAAGTGTCTATTATAAATTATGAAATCTCAAATTTAGGTACATATTTTGCTTGCGGTTAGTGCCATTTCCAACAATCTGGGAGTCATTTTTAGCAACTATTTTCTCAGCACGCGACGTGCCAACCGATGGTGACAGTCCGGTCAGAAAGTGTCATAACAGTCTCCCGTTCCCTCCCCTACATATTCTTTTCACTTGGATTTTTCACCACTGAAACTGGTATCATGAGTGTATTACCCGCCATGAATGGTTCAGGATTTTCGCTATTGCAAAATATAATGGTAACATTCATGGGCGTCCGTAGTTTGGGGCAAGGGGGGCACTTGCCCCCTGGAAAATCAAAAACTTGAAAAAAAAAACTTGAAGAAAAAAAATAATAACTAAACCTTCAAGACAAATTCTGTCAAAAGTCGAAAATCTCGCACTATTTTGCATCTAGGCTCCTTGAAAAAGGCAAAACCTTTCCCCCAGGTCAGCGACAATCCTACATTGATGTGACCCCTCCAAGTGGTTACTCCAGCTATGGGCCTGCTGATCTGATCAATTAAAAGTTTTGCCTACCCACCGCCCACCCCCCCCCCCAATTTTTTCTACCAACGCCCATGATCATATTTCTATACTTATTGAAAACATGTTTTGTAACCTACTTTGCCCCCAGTTTTCCATGAAAGCGTTGTCCTGGACCCCATTAGAAGGCTTCGAATTCTGTGGCGTCGTTTAGTCATTTCAAAATGAGATACTACCCTCTTCAACAAATTTAAGGGCATGTATGTGGCCCACAAGATATTGCTAATGGAAAATGCGGCCCGCAAAGGAAAATAATTAAGAACCCCTGTACTACACGGTACAGCAAAATCTAATTTCCCAACTCGTCTATTGAAGGATCGTCTCTTTGTGATTGTCACCACAGGCTGATAAGTGAGGGCGTCATTCTAGATAGTACGATTGACTAATCAAGTAAACATATGAGTAAGGTTTAATGATTCATTCTTGACCAATCACATTTTACTAAGTCTTCAGTAAAGTGTAAAAAGGGATCCTCGAGTGGGCACCAGTGTGTTTCACAAGTGTGTGGGTTCAATCCCGCTTGAGGTACTTACGTGGGTTTTTCTCTGGGTACTCCGGTTTTCCTCTCACCTGGATCGGGCAGCTAAGTTGCCATCAGAATCGGTTGCCCGTCCGAATAATTTAGCTGTGCATGCCGGACTGAAGCGCCCTCGAATAGACCAGTTACTAGCCGACTTTTGCATACTGATATCGTTGTAGGGCTCTTTCTATGGAAAGGTGGCCATTGAATTCTACTTCACCTACTCTACCCATGTAACCAGAAGGAAAAGATCATCTAAATTTATTCAGCTCTTTTACTCATGTCCTTTGTTATAGCGATCCGAAATGGCGTGTCAAGAGGTATCTTCAGTTCCACCGAGAATATGTTATCCGAAGATCGCATACATCCCTGGTTCCACAACTGTTGCATCCCCTGAGAATTAAAATTACTTGGTGACGGACACCAATACTCACGCTTTGCTCGGCAAGACAGTTCAAGTTGCTCTCACTGAATTGCAAGCATTGTTTGACTATGCGTGTTACATTTCATTCAGCCTGTTTGGAGCAGGGCCATGTATAATGGCAGACTTGGACCTGTCATGAATGGGAGTGAAGACCGAGATGCAATCATATTAAGGCTTAGTGTACCATCAAGTCTGGAGATGCAGCTCGTAATTGGAGGAGCATAATCCCTTCAGGGGTAATGTTTGCTTCAACATCCCTTTCGGAAAACGTGCATTTCCGCTGGCCTGTTGTAACACCTTTACGACTTAGAAACGGAACTCATTTCTTTATCCGATCGTCAACAACGTCAAATTCATAATGGACGTACGATAAATGGGGATATTTTGACTTGGAGGTAGAGTTAGATGAGGTATTACGGCTCAGTTTCTAACCAATTGGTTAAGTCGGGCCGGCTACGGCCTTTTTGTCCAGTTATGGCTCATTGGAATGCGATCACACTGCCAACGGGCTGCCTTCCTCTCTTTTCATGAATGTATGCTACATTTGCCCAATTTTTTACCTTTCTGGATAACTATTTCATTTCAAATTTTATAGCAGTCCATGGCTTTTGTGGCTCTGGAAATTACCTAAATTTGATGACCAGGTCCAGTACAAGAGGGTGGGGGGGGGGGGGGGGGAACGAATAGGGTGAGATATTACAAGGGAGGGGGAAACCTCTGGGTGACGAAAATTTGTTAGAAAATGTCTCCGCCAATCCTAAGTTTCGTTCTATGGGCGTGAAAAGTTTTCGGGGGGGGGGGCTGCCTTCCTGGACAAAAGGTGTGCCAACGACTTTACCTTAATGTTCTTCAGCAGATTTTCCTTATTTCCCTGGAGACTTCTATTGTTGCATATAATGAAGAAAACAAAATAAAGTACTGGAACACACTTCTCTGACAAGGACCATGCAATTTATTGTCCTTATTCACTCAAAATAAAACAAAGATGATACTTTCACTCTTTCAAGTCACCATAAATCTCTTAAATTTAGTGATGCAGGAATCTTCACGTAAAAATGTTAATTACAATAGAAGCTAATGTTGGGAATAAACCTCTACCTTTATGCACCAAATTCAAACTTTGCAATCTGGTAGTTGTGGCAAAATCATTAATTGCACTTAAGTGCTCTTCAAAACGTTTCACTTGATCGTTCCTACTTCTTCAATATTTGAATTATTTGCAGATGACAAAAATTGACATTTTTGACTGGCAAGATAGAAAGATTCATGTAGGAGTGTAAAAGACATTGATACTTCTATTTTGAAAATAGGGGTAAGGACTGGGTGAAGAGAAGTTTTAAAGGGATGGAAGGGTCATATTGTTCGTAAGTCTCATGAAAAGTACACTGGGGTGGAGATTTCTTACTGCATGAGGCATGTTCTGTCAATGTGCCCCTTAAGAAAAAGCTACTGCCTGGCAACCCTACCCTCAACACTTTTGATAGGGCTAAGGGAGAGGGAAGGGGCATATATGATGGGTAAGGGAGACTATTATGACCAAGATCTACAATGTTCACAGATTAGGAAGCAAAAACCAATCACTGAGAATGAAATATATCTACTTGGACTCTCTGTAGAAAGGCTTTTCAAATGAAGTATGCTTTTGAGGCTAACTGTTACAAGACATTTCAATCTAAAGTCCTTGAAAAATTGAAAAAGTTATGAGTGATCTCCTGTTTTACATATAAGGCAGGTGGTCATGATGTTTCTTGATACACCTTTCTGCTAAAGGTGGTTACAAAGGACTAAGCAATGAAGGTACCCAACCTGATTGAAATGCTTTTGGTATGCTTGTCACTGCTGAAAGAGACAAGGAAATACTGCCACAAATTTTACCATTTTTTAAAAGCCTAGCCACTTTGCAACAACTGTTGAAATTTTTGAGGTGTGCCACCTATGTTACCTTTAAAAATCATTAAGCACACACATTGATGACAACGCCTGTTGTGGAAAGTAGATACGTGTAGGAGGCATAACAAAGAAGAGGAAGGGGTACTGTAGGAGGGGGTGAGGGTCTGAAACGCTATGCCAATAGTGTTTGATGACTAGAAACATTCAATATATATCTTTGTTTGCCTTACATAACACTGAGTTTAAAAGCACACAGCAATTAGGCTAGCTGCACCAAAACCGAAAGAAAACATGAAAAAGACAAACAAGGAAATACTTTCAAGTGACTTGCTACACCTTGAAAAAGAAAGGGCACTGATATTTCTCACTTTCAATAAGCTGTGTCAAATATCACCAAGTGAGGCTAACACTGTGCTGACCATTCAAAACATCTGCTATAACAGTGGGTGATATTTGTATCTGACAAAAGACTATGTGAGAAAATTACATTATATGCTCATGACAACCTATAGCATTCACTCAGGCTGAACCGTGGCTTGGTTAACCTACGTAGCAGGATTCCAGCCAGGCTATTTAAAACGTTGCTCACCAGTCGAGACTTAACTTCTAACCCCAGAGCCTGGTTTGAAAGTCTAGAAACCTCTGAGGATTTTCAGCAAACAATGATTAATTAAGAAACACTAAAATAAGCCCTGCAGATCTTTATCAACATTTCCATAAGTGACTGAGGCAATGATGAACTTTGGCTGTCTGGTTTGAACCGTACTGTACTCCTGGCAAGAAATCTGTAATCTCTAGTCAGGCTAGGCATTATCTGCCAAAGAACAAAGTTGTGAATCCCCTTGGCTGCCAACTTGGCTGACAGCAATTAGCCAATTAACTGCTTCTGGCTGATTTGAGACATACATGTGTATTGACCTATGTATTTTAATGTGACATACTGATGCTCTCAAATCAACTGATTTTGGTAATTTTTGTTACAAAACATGCACATAATAACCCCTCAACAATACATTTTGCTACTTAAAGTTGATAAATTTGGTTTGACATTTTCTTGACCATTTTTGCTAGTCATTCCATGCTTTGATGGCTTATATGCCATTTACACTGAAAACTTATCACTCTGTCCATCAGGTTGCTTTGTATCCTTGTCTGCAACATACTCAACATTTATTCCTACAGAATGTTGTAACAGCTTGGTCCTCAAATCTGGACTTTCTCAGGAATTTCTATTATTTTTGCGTTCAGTGCAGGTGGTATAAGTACATTTAAAGCATGTGATCTGAAACAGCGCCATCCCTTTTCCTCTCAGTACCTTCTATAGAGTAAGTACCAGTGATATGCTGCGGTTGTTCCAAATGTTACGACTTGAAAAGATTGGAGTTTTCATTGATTGTTTTACACACTCCAGAAAACAGTGTGTAAATCAGCTACAGCTTTGGTTCATGTCTCTTCATTTTGTTTCCATAGACCCTTTTCCAAATAACAATTACAAAGGATTGTGGGATAGAGTTTGGTATGCATCGTTTTTGTCAGTGGCATATTACTGTGGCGAAAAACGACGCATACAAAACACTATCCCACAATTCTTTGTAATTGCTATTTGGAAAAGGTCTATTAGGTAACCCTCAACCATGACAAATTTCAGCATGATTTCATTGCAATTTATGAATAAAAGTTTCCTCAATTGCCTGCCAGGAATGCAAAATATTTGTATCACACAAATATTACTACAGCTAAGCAGTTTTGCTAATTTTTAAATTCCAACATCCCCCTGCCACTGAAAGAAAAGATTTTAAATTTCTTAAAACTATATTTAAGTGCCCCCTCCAGTCCAACCTTAAACCCAAGCCTGTTTGTAGAATGATGTAAAGTATTGAGCCTTGCCTAACACTATTGAAGTCTTAGAGAGTATCAGCAGTTTAGTTTTAAGCGTGTGTGGTTTCCCTTGTTGATGACGGTGACTGCTATTTACAATTCATGCATCTACTTAATAATACTACAATATTTATCATCTCTGGAAAAATTTGCAAAAACAAAGAATGTTGATGATATTAAAAATGAATTCAAAGGAAACAAAATGCAGGTGCTGTAATGAACATGTGACTTGGACAAAGAACACTTTCTCAAATATTTTACTTGCAACAATAATATAACAATACAATATTGTCTTTAAAACAGTTTACACCAAGAACACCTCAATTCCAAGATGGCTGCCAGGGCAGTTCTAGTGGAAGTCGATATATGGAGGAGGAGGGGGCTTGAACATAGGATCTTTCAACGCATCATTGTAGCAGGGGGGCTTCAATGGTTCTATCATCTGTGGATCAAAGAAGAAAGGATTTATTGAAGGGAGTGGGTTATACAGGGAATGGGTTGCTGGTAGTGTGGTAAAAATTGCTACACAAACTCGATACTGTGTGGAATCTTTCTTAAAGGTCAACTGATGGGCTTGTTGAAGATTTTACAATAACTTCAGACCTCAGACCAGGGCACAATGTAATCAGTCACTTCAACCTTCATTCGACAAATCTGTCAAATCTTACAAACATTCCATATTTTACTCCCTTTTATCCCTTACAAGTCTATTAATGATATGTTACAACAAAAATTTTTATTACTGTACTAAAAGTTAACCAAGAAAATTAACTGTAGGAAGTTAACATTTCAATAACCACAATTTTGGTACATGATTGAAATTAATCATACATAAATTAGGATACCTAGGTGCAATAATTCAAAATGGGGTGACATCATTTGTTCTTTTTGCTTGACCAGTACATTAATTCATGAATCTTTTGTAAATATTCACTTCATCAATATGAATGCAAATGACTTTCCACCAATAATTTAACTACCATCAGGATTGTTGATACGGTAAACTTGCCTCCCCCCCCCCCATGCTTTAACTCTTGAATTGGTTCACTCATCAGCTTCTAACAGATCTTGCTGGTTTGCGGCATGACTCCTTGGCCAGCAAAATCATTGCCCAGCTTTTGTCTTACTTAACCCGAATGGTTAGACAAGCATTTTCTGACACTTCAACAACCTACAGAACTATCCTGTAGTAGTTGACAGTGCAACTCATCGCCGGCGGAACTCAACAAGTTCCGATGAGTTTTGATCAGTGCAGTGAGTTTAAAATTCCTTTAAACCACACACAAGCTGACCTTGATAAGTTTCTCGATGAGTTTTTTGATTGACAAGTGGGCCTGTGCATGCACACGGTCTGCTGTTAACAGTTGAATTGATCTCTATGTTTGTTTGTTGTTGGTATGTAGTGCGTGGCTGAGTCAAGAATGATTGGAAATATAATGAGCTGTACAGCGTTACACTGAAAATCTTGTTTACTACTGTCTGCATTATTTTATGGCATCCGCGATTTGGCACTCAAAGTCACCTTGGTGGATGCAATCCTGTATAGCAGAACAAGTATCGAGTGCAAGAAGCAGTCAACTCACCAATCCATACAGGTAGCTTTTTCGATCGAAGTTCCAAATCCCACGAGGCATATCGCAATGATTTTATTGATTTCAAGACTTCTTTTGTTTCCTAAAGCCACTGGCAATTATCAGTTTTCAAAGCTCAAAAGAATGGTCCATGACCATGACAAAACATTTTAAAATTACAAAAACATTCAATATTTTGGCACCTCTCAAATGCCAACCTCAGAGATACACCCTGTGTATAGATGTCACATTACAGATATGCAATTCAACCAATCAGGGCCAAGCAAAAGTTAGTATTTTCGTGGCAGTAGTAATTGTCATATATAAGCCAGAGTTTTACACAGAATGTACTGCAAGTCCTTTTGCGGCAGCCTCACAAAATGAACCAGATGTACGTGTGCTGCCTGTGATAATTTCTGGCGCCCCAAACAAATGTACAGCACAAATGTACACAGTGCTGCCACGTGGCATCTCTCTAGTACATACACACGGTACGGTGTGATGCACTTGTTTCTTCGTGGCCTGCAAGCTACAAATACTGTGCACAGCCTACTGCCACACATGTTTGTTTACAGCGTCATTCATTCACACTGAGTACGCCTACTATTGCCTTGTATGGAAAATACTATGTAGGTTCATGCACAAACCCTGATCTTGAAACCAGGCAACCAGTTCAACTGTTAACGAAATTTCTAGTGTGATCGTTCAACGACACTAAATGCCATTTTTAGGACTACATACTGAAGGATTATCACACTCTTCCGAAGGTATACAAGCTATTATCAGTACCGATACTTTCTCCGTAATATTCTACAAATGGCATTGGGTTAGTTTTGTATGTTTTGAAGAATTTTACCGGGAATTTTCAGCACTCAATTTTACGTTAGCAGAGCGGGCCCTAGTGAAATTTACCAACAAACGCAGTTGGTTTGGTTATTAATGTCAGGCTGTGCATGCACGTGTCTGTATCTCAAAGGTCCCGCAGTGCACAGTTTGAAAGCCGGTGGCTTGGATCGAGATTCTAAACAACATTTATGATCTTTCTAGAGAGGTGTCGTTGCCTTTTTCACTGAAAAATTTTTGATCTATGGGGGGCTATGCAGTATTAGCAAGAATGGTGTGTTGCTGGTTTTGAAAAATTACATTGATTCACTGATAAAAACAAAATGCCTATGCAGCTAGAAATGAGAAAGGAACCTTGGCTGAAGTGGCTGGCTTGCCGTAACACAAATGTGCTCATGGTCAAAAAAAATTTGGCGCTGGGTAGAATCAAAGCTGCCTAGACAAGAAAAGGTGCCTTTAGCTAGCAGAAGTTGTCATTAGTCATGTAAAATTATTTTTAAGGCCTACTAGCTACTTTGGTTTCACAAAAATATCACAGATGAAGTCAAAAACTACTTTCAGTGGTTAGTACTGTAAGCCAGTTACAAGCAAAGTAGAAACTGGTGGGGGAAAATGAGACCTAAATTATTTGGATCCTGTATAGGCCCAGGACCTACTATTCACTATCTGTCTGACAACAGTGGACTCATATATTTTTTACTGAGGTTACTTTGGGCTTAGCGGTTGTGCCGCTTTCACAGGTTACTGAGTGGGTTGTTTCAGGTTGTGCTGTGGCAACCCTTGGCTTACTTATCTTGTTTTAAATGATTCTGTTGCACGCAATACACATAGGATGGCAAATGAACACAAGCTGGAAAAATAAACAGAAAAGCAATGGGAAAATTTATTTTCTTGTATACTGTGTGAGACCTCACACAAGCCCTGCCCCCTCGATGGTTTCGACAAAATGATCAGCGAGTTTTTTGATGATTTCACATGCCACTTAAAATGTTAAACACGTTCCATGAGTGTGATGGGTTGCGATGAGTTTTGACAAGTTTTGATGAGTCCGACTCGATGGTTTTTCAACTATGATGGGATAGTACTGTATTATAGGTTGTGCCAAATGAGAATTAAAACCTCTGAAATATTGAACAATTGTGTACAAAAACACAGTATTCCAAATATTTTGTGAGTTGAGCTAGGGGTCCACAGACCTCAGTTATTACATCATTTGCTAATATTGCAATGTATTAGAGTAACTGATAGAGAAATGATACTTGCAAACTCATAAAAAAAATTGTTGATTCAGTTGGGGTTCCTCAAAGACTGGCTAACAGACATCACAGCCAAGCAGGCCTAATAAACAGACATTCCCAATATCCCCAAGGTCCAGACAAAGACTGCATCTTGGCAGGCCATTGTTCACCTATGAAAAGTTGGGGCAACATGCCACCCTAATCAAACATGATCTCAAATTAATCACATCTTTTAATGATGAATCTTTTATGCTCAAGGTTAACATTCCTTTGACAACGACTGCACTTTGCTGCCCTCTCATCCCCCCTTTTTTTTGTACTTTGTTCTCAGAACTTGTTTCCGAGAGTCAAGTTTACTTTCAAGGCTGTCTTGAAGTAGAACACTACCTTCTTACACTACCTCCTGTGATGACTACTCAATGTGCAAATTCTAACCTCAAGGCATTAAATCTCCTCATACAAAAATGAAAAACGAAAGTCATCATGTCAGGCATCATGTTCTTTTGTCATGAGCCCTTACCAATCATCAACTTTGAAGAGCGTATGTTTTATGTTAAATGCTTACATTTATCACAATGCCAACCCTACTCTTGCTGCACTTTTACTGTTAACCCTAAACCTGGTGAATACTAAATGACTAAGCACACTGCATCTCAATTAAAATGTTAAGACCTACATTCGAATCATCGCTCTGATGTTGAAAATCCTACACCATCCCCCCACACACACACAACTTAAGACTGAGTAACCTATGCAGATGTCATTGCACTAGGGGATTTACAAACTCCATCACAGCTTTGTGCACAATAGCCAATAACTGATTGCCTTCGTTGGTTAAAACCTCACCAGGGCTCCTTTTGCAAATAGAAATTACAAAGGATTATGTGATAGAGTTTTGGTATGGTCCTTTACGGCACTGACAAAACTGATACATACCAAAACTTGATCCCATGATCTTTCGTAATTGCTGTTTGGAAAAGGGTCTATTGTTGCAGTCTCCAGTTGTCAAACTTCACATGTTCAGTTTTCTCCAACTTTTACCAATCTGACTTCAACTTACCTTAAACTGATCTTCTGCTTGTCTGTCTCAGTGCTTGCCAGGGCATGCCCACTACAGGACTTTCACCAGGTGAGTCGCAATGTGCAAAGTTGCACAGCAAGGGACAGGCTTTAATCTTGAGTCTTCCTGAAATATTGCATACTGCTAGTGCTTCTACACATATACTGCTAAAAATGTAAGAAACTCATTGAAGAGGGAATAACAAGAAAAAACAAAACTAACCTCAGGATCCTCCACCAAACCAGCCTTGAATTCTCGAATTTCAACAGAGACAATGTGTTGATAGCAGGCCCACACACATACAATACAGTACACCTGTAATAAAATTAGGAATATCCTGGCATTGTACCTTAAGTCTTCAATTTCTGGCCTAAGGGTAACAAGGCATGTACAATGAAATCTATTGGTCCAACTCCCATATTCACAGGTCATTCTCCTGTAATATGTGATCACTGTCATATTGTAACAGTGCGGCTTGACGACACAAGCCCTTTTTTTACAACATGCTATGCAAGAGAACAGTAAGTTTCCTGAGGTGAATGAACGTTTTCATTTCAAAAAGAAATAAACTTTAAGCAGCCAATGTGAGTTGCTCAAGAAAGACATCACAACTTACTGTGCAATAGACTATTTCAAATTTTGTGAATAAAGTTGAATGTTTGACATCTCAGCAATGTAACACTGTATTGCTATGAGGAGGGGAGTTGGATGAATGATATTCATTGTTCAAACCTCTGGATAATAGGTTCTTATAATTCTAGCCTTTTCAGTTTCATTTAAACTGACAGCCTCAGTGAATCCACATCAGGGAATACCCAGAACTTCCACGAAAGGGTATTTCCATCTGATTTCAAAAATAATCAGTATATAGGTTAAGGAAGTGCAAGTGATTGTACACTGGACACTTGACAAATAAGGAAATGAGTAGATGTCCCAACAATTAAATGAAGGGTGAGTTGTACTGATAATTTCACATGGATACTATTTTCTTTGCACTTTGGTGCTCAGCATGAGAGATTAGAATAAAGATAATAATAGAAGTGTATTGTTTTAACTACTATAAGTGCTCCTCTAAAACTACTAGGCTGAATAATTCC
Source organism: Holothuria leucospilota (assembly GCA_029531755.1). Lineage (NCBI taxonomy): Eukaryota > Metazoa > Echinodermata > Holothuroidea > Aspidochirotida > Holothuriidae > Holothuria > Holothuria leucospilota. The sequence continues at coordinate 31,039,911 of CM055971.1, forward strand.
ATGGGCTTGAGAACATGTACCAAAGAAAACATTGTGGCAAACCTTTGTAAAACACTTTGGAACCTAGTGAGAAATGCCACGTACAACCTGAATATTATTCTTAACTAGTGTTATTAATACACAATTTTCATACACACTAAAAAACTGCAAAGGCAACATTTTGGATTGTAAAAGAATGTAAGTTTTCAGGGTTAAAGTACCTTCACAGTCATGATGCACAGAAACATGACCAGAGCGATGAAAACAAACCAACGGCTCTCGATGTCAACATGAGTGGGAGACAGATCCTCCTTCCAGTGCATGAATTCTTGGCCATGAGAATACTGGTCACCGGAGAGCTGAAGGGTGAAAATACAATAATATAAAAAGATGGCCTGGGGTAGAGGTAGATGGTGGAAAAATCTAGATCTGAGGTGAGTAGCCTACATACTGTACCAAACAGTGCAATATTTAAGTATGTATCCAGCTTTATGAATGGTAATTGCATATTGAATATTGCAGCTATAAGTATGCTGAAATTTATGCAGTGTTTACTGTATATGGTATCTTAATAAATCATGTGTGGTAAATGTAAACAAAGTCATTTTGTTAATTTGCAAACCTGTGCATAGTCTACTTTGTGGGACTTTCCGTCAGGTTTACCTCTACTTAACAATGTTGCTCAAATCAGTCCCCATGCTAAGGTGCAGGATGGGATTCCTGCACCTCCGTTGGATTACCCCCCCCCCCCCTTAAAGTAATTGTCTGTGGGAAATGTCCATACCTTTGTAGCGGCCTAAACCAGCCAGTTATATAGTACAACAGAAACATACGCAATGTAAAAAGTCCCTCATGACCCATGTACAAGTGTTTCCAAAGTGAGAAATTCCCCTTGACTTCATTGTCTTACACAAACACTGACATAAAATATGGTGTAGCAAAATCACTGGAATCAGCACACAGCAGTCTGCCCTTGCTTGTTGGCACAAGTGGGGCCTGAAATGGTGACCACCACTAAGCTCAAAAGGTGCTATTTCTGACTCTCACTGTTTTCAGATAAAAGAGTATAAACAAATGAGACATTTCTTAAGGCCAGTTCATACCGTACTTCAGAACTGTATATATAGTGCTATTAAGTGATGAAAGTTGAACACTGTTCAACTCTGAGCTATGTCCAGACCTGGCATCACAAAACAGTATTCCCAAAGCCATTGAGTTGTATTTTCATGAAAAAAAAAACTGCATTTTTCATAAACATGCATAGATGAGCCTAAGCAGTATTAAAATACACCTTAAACAGTCATAACTCATTCCAATACTGTACTTGCATTATACAGTAATGTAGCTGCAAAGCTTCAAAGATCTACAAATTTGTTACTTCACACACTCGTATGCTATTGAATAGTACCAGGGTTAGCACCAGCCACGGTTAACTTGGGGTCCTTGCTGACTGAATATGTGAGGGGGAATTTGAGAATCTGAGCATGGGGATCGAACCACATCGAATATGAGAAAAATTGGAAGCATCATACAGAAACTGAATCATAGCATACTACACTGTATCTTCCCAGCTCCTAAACATACTGTAGCTCTAATTGTGGCCAACAAGTAACCCTTCCTCCCAACCCCCATTTCCCCCCACCCACATCAAGATTAAGTTGACCCTAAGCCAATAAAAATACTTCTCAGATTAGACTACAGTCATTGATTCTAAGTAAAGGTCTTGTCTGCTATAGTAACGAAAGAAGCAAATCTGCGGAAAGAAGGCATACAGTGCTGGCTTCACTTCTACTGTACACTACTGTATATGAGGTTAGTCTAGACTACTGCACACAGAAAGTGTTCAATTCAGTAACCACATTGAACTCGAAACAGCCATACAAAATACAGTAAATTCAGCAAATTTTATCTTTCAGCTTACTTAGTTTGATGAATAAATGATGTAATGCAATTTTGTTGCCTATGGAAGCATGAGGTTGTTGTCCAAAAATGTGAGCAGTTACGATCTTCCTTTTCAATTGCACGGTACTGTACTGTACACACTGCATTAACAATACAGGCTACAAAGCCTCTAGGTATCAAGATCGATCATCAAGTTGACAACCCAGTTGGCATACATCTTACACAATACTGTTCTTACAGGACATGTAAAAACCTTCACTAAGCACTTTGCAATGCTCTTGACAGCCATACTTCAGTAATTTGGCAGTACAATACCTCTTTCTCCACAGTAAGTTTGCACTGGCTCTTACACTACCTTAACAATGTTTACAAGGAGATCCTGTTTATCAAGTCTAACCTTATCTCATATTTTTGTACAGTAAGTCTGATCACCAGTACAGAATGTATGTAAGTTCAGAGCTAATGGTACAGAAATGCAGTGCACTACAATAGGGTTGGGCGATATACTGTACAATATATAGGCCTATTGATATATATCGCCAGAAGTCCATATCGCAATATGTGATATAAAATACGCTTATCATGTTATGACAATATAGAAAAAATATAAAACTTTTTCGGGGACTGAAATTTCAATAATTTAAATTTTAACGATGAAACTGTTTATAATTTCAGTATTCATTCGTTTTCATCCTGATTTAGAATATTAGCTTTTAAACTTTTTTCAGGCCTATTTCAGGCACATTTAGCTTTGTCTACAACAGGTTTATCTGTGTTGGCGATATATCAATACATCGCAAAAATTTTGGCGATATTATCGCTATATATCGATATGGATTATTTTTCATATCGCACAACTCTACACTAAAACTTCATTATTGGCAAAACACCTAAATTCACGTACAGTGCCCACACAACTCAGTTAGGGAAGTACCTTGCACACAGCTAGGTCAATGAACTCTTCATTGACTTGATATGTGAAGTTGTGAGATGGAATCAGTCAGCATGAGCTCGCAGAAAGAATGAAAATTTCTCAGAACGTGTCCTCTCAGAACTCTATACAAGTGGACATTTCGCTCAAAATATATTTTTTGTATGGTGAAGCCCCTAAATCATATTTTACTACATCTGTACAATCCTATTTTCAACATTTTTTTGTATGAAATACAACAAAACTGTACAGGTCTGTATGTCTGAGATTGGCCCTGAAGAGCATAGGATGACTATTTATGGTTCTTACAGCTGTACAGTACATGAAAATTTGGAGGTATAAACTGGCCTTATTTCCCAAGATATACTGTACATACACCTTTTTCCAGCTCTGCATATTTTTCAACCCAATAACCTTCGGCTTCCACCAAAACACAAACAATCAACATCTTGTTTTGTTGCATGGCACAAAAGTGTTCAACATAGCAACTGGGAACATAAAAGTCTAGTGCATTTTCTTGACTTTAAGTGAAAGAAAATTTGTCATCTTTGGAGAGGTATCTTTCAAACCTATTCGGGTGTAGAACAACCTCCACCACAGCTTATATCTGGACCCTTGTTACAGACCCAGGGAGACAGCTGCAAATATTCCACAAAGCCTGGGCAGAACCCTAAGCACAGGTCACATTTTCTAGGTTATACAATGTCCAGCCATACAACATTTTGCTCCATGAAAATATACTAACCCCATCATTATATTCCAGCTCTGGGTAGTAAGACATCAGATGTACAGATGTTAAGAGGGTAATAAAGAAATCAAACAGTTGCAGGCAAAAGAATGGCAACAAGAGTCCAGAACGATACTGTGAAAGAAAAGTGTTACGTTATCACAATTACTGTAGCACTGTGCTTACAGCCTTGTACACATGGAAAGCAATAGTACATAAGTACATATTGTAAGCAATAACACATTAGCACATAAGTAATAGTACATAGTTTGTACAGCAGTTGACTGTACTAGTGTTGTACCGATATTGCAAGCAGCCGATATTACCGATGTACCGATATTTTAGTTCTCAATATCGGCCAATACCAATATTTGGGAAATAAGCATTCTGTATACTAACCATAGGTCACCTGGCACCACAGCTAAGTGTCGTTTCATCTTGATTAGGTAAAATATTGGACCGTGCATTTAAAAGTACTCAGATAGTGTCCCACTTACATGACATACAGGACAACATATATCGGTTAGGTGATATCAGTAATTCAGGTAAACTTTACCGATACGGCCAATACCAATGGTGAGTACCGATAATCTGACCAACACTAGACTGTACAGCTGATCTGGCTGAAGGCCTTTATTCGGAAAATTGCATTAATTTTGGTTATTACTTTTACAAAAGGTAACACTTACAATTCATAGATACAAAAAAAGCCACAACAAAATATTCTGAGACACATTCAATACAGCAGCATATAAGATGCTTAACAGCACAAAAGACTACTGTACTAGTTTATTGCTTCAAAAATGGAAGTCATAGAACTGGGTGACAATGTTACAAAAGTCATGTACTATATTACTGCAACACAAACATAATTCATTCCATTCAAAACTATTGCATATATTGCATACTGTCAAGAACTGTGTAGAGTAAATCATATTTATGAGTAAACTACCACTCATAAAACTGCACACCTAGTTCACAACTTCAATACGTAATGAACCCAGCTTCTTAAGTCTTCATCCTGTTTCTCTGAAGTATTTCTGGGAACAATTTGATTAACATTTACCAGTTATCAATAACACACGGAGATGGCTTTGCAAAACCTAGCAGCAAATCATCACTACTTTGCAATCTATTTCTGAAATAGACTGGACTAATATTTAGCAGTCAATTTCGTACTTCAAAGATGTGTTTCTTAGAATGGGTTTTAGAGCTGACAGTCTGTTATAATAGCAAACACACAGAAATAAAATAATTGCTATCACCAGCCTTTTAGCAATGATTTTTGGTTATAGTAGGGCGTGATTCCAAGATCATTGCTAAGAAATTTACGTTTGTGAAATTGTCCCTTCTGAATTGAACTTACCTCCATTGCACCCTTGATCATTAGTATGGTGATGATGAAGTAGCAGAGAATCAGGACCATTCCCACTGTGAAATCAGCTTGAAGCAAAAAAGAGTGAATGTATAATTATTGTACAGTACTGCAGGGCTCAGGGAGAAGGAACTACTTAACACAAAGCAACCAATAACCAAAGATGTTGGAGAATACTTGATGGCTAAATAATTTTAAGTATTCATCTTGGGTGGTTTGAAACTTCAATAACATTATCCCAATCTGGACTGTTTCCATTTAGGGGTTGTCCAATTATACATTACTTTAAAATAAAACTGTACAAAATTTTTTTGTAGAACCAATTCTACCACTCAGTGTGTACTATTAACAATGTCAAAAATGATATTTCTGACAAAAATTCATCACCATTTGCTATACTGCTCAAGTTTTGAAAAGAAAGGGGGGGGGGGGTGTTCATGGGTCTTTGACTCCTCCCACTTATATTTGTCATCTTGTGAAAAAGATGAAAACAAAATAATCTCTTAGCAAGTGAGTTCATGTGAGGCTGCAGGGGATCTGAACACTTTCAAGAATGTCCGTTAATTACTACACACAATTCTGTATCTTCCTGCCTTTTCCACTAGGACAGAGAACTTGCACAACACATACGTAATGTACTTATAAGTTGTAAGCTACAGGAACATGTTCCCATTGGCAGAAATTTTTCCATTGTTTGATGAAACAGTCAAATCTTAATAGCACCCACTGCACTGGAAACCTCCACTACAAAAAGTTCCACATAAAAGTGAAACGAGTAAAATACTATTTATGGAACAATTAATGAGATAAGAGTGACTGAGATTAAATTACACGTTGATCCAACTTACATCCATTATGCTGGTTTTCCACTGCTATTAGTTTTCCATTCTCTATGATGTCATTATCTCCTCCTCTCAGAATCATGTAAGCAATGAGGAAGATTCCACATAACTGGCCAACCTAGAACAAATGTAAAAAAGAAATTACACAAAGGAAAACACTACATCTGTACTACAAACAATACTTCATTAAGGTCTAAAAAAATCATGATTATGTAAAATTACAGTAAAGACAATTCAAAGTAGAGAAAGGTACTGTATACTGTGTTAAGAGTACAGCAGGTGAGCACTGTACCTTTGAATTAAAGTCGCAGAAAGAAATTAACCATTTTCTACCTCATACAATAACTTATTTGTTGAACCCAACTTTCAAAAAATCTGTTGCCATGGTTTCTTGGTGGGACTGAATGGTTCCCAAATGATAAAAGCTTAACCGCAGTAGGTCCTACTGTACCTTTGCCATGTTGTTGCATTGTAAACAATATTTCCCTTTGTACTACATACATGTGCATTGTATCTAGTAACAATATAGTACATCTATTGAACCTACTGTACAGTATTGTACAGTTACACAGTGCATCAAACAATGCAGACAGAAAATATTGTATTGTACATGTTATTTCCAACAATACAACAAAGGCAGAGTACAGAAAAACCTGATCAAATTCACTCTGCAAAGTTTATGCAAACATGTGTTGCGCACACCTTTTCTACTACTGTACTTGTAATGACTATTCACTGGATAAATCAATAACCTTCTTAATTGCTTTGCAAATCAAGGGCATTAAAACAATCCTTTCCGTGGTAAAGTTTCTACAGAAATTGTGTGAGGCATTACGCCTTAAAATGTCACTGCCATTTTTGTACCAAATCAAGTGAAATGACAAGTTAACCCCAATAATCTTTCAAAATCGAGGACATTTATGTATAGTACAGTATATTTATGGTTTTAATATCTGTGATTTAGAGTGACCTTTTGTCGGATGACACTATCAAATTTGGTCCCTCCAGTTGATCTTCATTTAGAGCAGGACTCCACCCAAAATGACCGAGGAAAACCTTCACCTTTAAGTCCCTTTTTTAGCACAGAGGATATAAGACCAAAATTTCAAGCCTTTTGGAAGCTATGGCCTACTTTAAAGTGGCCCTGACCCCTTCTTAATAATAGAATGGCAGATTTGCAATTGTAATTTTCTTTTTGAGGGCCAATGTCTCCACAAACAAAGTACTGCAAGTACAATGCTTAAAATACCTCCCAGAAGTACAGTATTTTCTGCCCAAATTTTAAGAATCTGGCATAACAACAACATATATATACTGTACTGCAGACCTTACACTATTTAATATTTAACTTTTATGCCCGAGTACATAATAATATTTTTTTTTTAAATTTTTTTGAGCCTCCATGCACTGCTCAAGGACAAGCCTTCCTCTGTGAGGCATAACAGGTACACGACCTTGCGGCAGTGTCTTCCTGATCTTTGTTGGGTGAGATTATAGGTGGGGGGGGGGGGGAGGTGGAAGGGCTGGGGGTTTTAGCTACACCCCAGTCAAAAATGTGGTGGAATGGAAGTATGCTTCCCCCCCCCCATTCCAAGGACAAAAACCCCTTATTTGTTTCCTCTGTAAAACTGTCAAAACTTTGCAGTAATTTTCCTAAAAATTTGCCCAAATATGGCATACCAAATTGCATCTAAGCCTAAGGACCCTGAAATGTTAAAAAAAAATTCAATTAAGAAGGGTGGGGGCACCCCCTGGCTTTGGACTTCTCCCCCAGGACTGCAGTCCAAAAAAATGTTCAGCCCCCCTCCCCCACGGGTCTTGAATAGCTTTCTACACCAATGGTGATATCCAACACAGATACTGTATTATGGTGAACTGCTACTGAACCTGATTACTTCTTTCGTTTCACATACCCAAGTGTACAGTGCAGTAAACAACCTACAGTCCTGTATATGTACTTATGTGTATTAATCACACCATACCTGGCTGAATGCACAAAAGCCTTAATTGCCAATGTTCGTAAGTCCACTGAATGTATAGCACTTTGGTACATGCATCTGTGTGACTCATTGTTGCATATTCATAATGTGCTGAGATACAGTAGGCATGGTTTCAGCTGGCTATAATGAGAACATCTTTTCTTTTATCAAAATACCCCCTGTAGCTTACAAATTTTAACTGTTTGTGTGCTGTTTCCTGAAATTTAACCATTCTCTCTGTCATTTTAATCCACTGTACATGAAAAATTTCTATTATGAACATCATAGTTAGTATGCTGAAAAACAAAGAAAAAGGTATGTCTTTTTTTCACATTTTTCAATACACTCAGAAAGCTCTGTTTAGGTTTGTATGTACATGTCTTTCAGCCTACTGTATAGCATACTGGATCCCTAGGTCAGTGACCACTTAGTTCTAAAACAGAACTAAATAATGACATAAATCTTTTCAAACGAGAAGTTTCTTTTTTAAAACTGCAGCGTAAACTTCTTTTAAAACAGGAGCCACTTTCCCTTTACTGCATACTGTACATTCCTTTTACTGTTTTGGTAAGCACTTCTTTCCATGGACAAAAGGCCCACTGCAGACCTCAGTGTAGTGACATCACAACACTAAGACCTTTACTAAGAGTCATTACTTACTGTACTTTGGCATAAAACTTACATCTAGTTTATACTTTAATAATTCCAAACAACTCATTAGTAAATCTACAACCAGTTCATAAACCTGTGAAAGATGGAGTGAACAAGTTGCCACAATAAAAAATGTTTCAAACACAAGAGCAGTTCCATTTGTGTTCCAACATCTGTGTTTTCATGTACCGTTTTTTTTTGGTGCAGCAGCTACAGTGTAAATGGTACAACAACCACCAGGGGTAATGAGTCATGGCACTGTGTACTAGGGAAGACTTGGGAGAGTTACCCAACTTTACTCCAGAGTAACCACTGGAATAGCCACTGCACTCTCCATAAAATTGCAACTCCTGGTTAAAGGCCCTCTAAGCTCATCCCAGACAGTAACAATTCTCCCAACTAACCTAACTTCTAGCCCTGCCTCCAATTTAAACACAGACAACTGTCTAGTATTAGAACACTTCCAAGACAGAGCCACAGTAGCCTGCACTGAGTTTCAATTGCTCCAGGCAATATTGAAAAACAAACTGTGTGTGACTGTGAACCTAACTAGAAACACGACTGACTGTCCAAGTCAACATTACCAACAAGAGTGGTACTATTACTGCTTGAATGAATGCCAATCGAAGTACAGTCACCAACTGGATTTAGAACTATGGTGATATGTCTAAATATATTTGGGGGATGCCATAGCTTCTTTAAGTTTTAATATTTTCCAAAATGTGCACAAAAATATATTGTGGAACTAGTTAATGTAGGGCCTACTGTACGTGTTCTGTCTAAATTATTGCAATACTGATGGTTCTTATGGTCCTTTTCTTTATTCCCTAACAACTTTTCTCTTCAGTTGTACATTAATATTCTCCAAAAATGTCACTTGGCACCTCATCCCTTGAGAGGCCTGTACTGTAAGCCTACTGGTGTGCAGTACACCTAAAATCAGTGGCAAGCTACGTGTACAGTAGGTGTCGGCAGTAGGCTACATTGTGCTGAGAACATGTTCCTCTGTCAGTTATGACCTCACTGTATGAGTCGCAACTCTGCATGGAATCCAGACTAATAGGGCCATGAGTATCCCACTGAGTTTGCCAAGCCTACTGTGTGTACATGGTAGGCTATCACCTGTTCTGGTCCTAAGTACTCCTCAGTGAAGACATGTACACTGTAGTAGCCTGTCACCGAAAGCTCTGTGTACAGTCCTTAACTCCTCAAACTGTTGAAAAATGTTATTGGAACATTTGTGTGTATTTGAAAGAAGATAAGCTAAGGACATGGCACAAAATTCATGATCAGTTAGGGTAGGAAGGCGGATTTTGGACTGCCAGGGTATTTCCGGCTGTCATGAACATTTCTGCAAATTGTGAGTTTCTTGAAGAACCAACAGTACAGTAGATGTCTTTGCGACCAAGTAATATGAACTAGTGGCAACTCAAAATCACCCACCTTTTGACCCGAGCTATCTAGAGGATAAGCATTTAATACAAAAAATCCAAACCTGGGAAGCGAATGATTACATGTTTCAAAATCATGTTTTCTCAAAATGGACGATAAGCCACATGACTTACTTCCATACCTTTACACCCACAAACTCAATTATGATCTGTCAAATTTATAACCTAGAAAGACCTGGGTTGTTGTCATGAAAACGACCTGCCCCAAAATTGTTACTCCCCTCATTAAATGGAAGGGTCAAAAACTACAAATTGCTTTTCAATGTTAATGACTATTTTTAACCACCTACTTTTTGACCAGCATAACATTATGGAAACCACTGTAGGCCACACATGCCACAAAATTCATGATGGCCATCACGGCTATGACCACTGTAAATTTTGTTGTGACCTCTAACAGTCATTTTCCATAAACTTGTGGGAGGCCACTTTTGGCTGGTGATGTATCGGTTGAGACACTTCGTATAAAATGTATGTGTTCTACTTACTAAATACCAAGCTCATTTCTGTCATCATCCTTTTGGCACAAGCATTAACAATGCAGTCCATGGGAACCAATATTTTTTCACTTTCAAAACTATTCTCAGGGTTCCTGCACTTGTAATGAAAAGAAGTTGCTTTACAGTAAAGGGGGTTGACTTGAAGTGGCTGATTGAATTCCAGTCACCAGTTATGCCGGAGTCTGCAATTCTTTCACTATACTTGCGTCATGCATGGAACATTGTTCCTTTTAGAAGCCGCAAAATGGATACTAAAACTTAGAGTCAGCTTCCAACTTCTCAATTCAAAGAAGAAAAGGTGTCAGGATTTTACTTTGGGCTTTACAGGACCGTGAACTACCGACTACCAGACTACGGCATGGTAATTTACAGTACTAGAGCAGTTGAAACAATATCATAGAACTGCCTAGGGGGAATTTTCGTATGTCTGACTCATTGTGTCCTTGTCGAATTTTATCTGTTGTATTTTTTGACTGTTTTAAGATGTCTCCAGTTTCCATGCATGTTTTTGTGAACCCGATGTGTGATTCTAAACAAAAGTATCAAATGAACGAATTCTGGGGTAGGCCTAGGCTACTGCCGAAATCCGGTCCCCTAACCAAACCAAGATTAGCATGTCCACACATATGCTAACAGATCGACGACCAGCGTTTACACTAGCACCAAAAATGTGGGGGGAATCTCCCCCTCTGCCTAATTTTTGGGGGCTTTTAGAAATATTGGGGTATCAAAATGTTAAAATGTTGAAATATTTCGAAAAGTTTACGTGACATTTAACTGCCTCGGGTACATGTACTGTACATATATTCACACCTGTCACCAAGATTAGTGCTCTGCTTACTCACACTAGCCAATGAAATCACAGGCATCCTCACCTACAAAGTCAATGGACAATTATGATGGAGAATTCTCCACACACAGTCAATGGAGCTTCATAACAGAATGTGTGTGGTACTCAGCAGTTTTATCGCTGGGCATAGAATCACTAGCTGCCAATAGTGTATTTGGGTGTTTATTTTAATTAGGGTACCAGACTGTGACATGACATTTACAGCCCTAATTTCATGTATCATAATTTTTGATGTGAAACCATGGTTGGAATTGTTATATTTACTTGTTCATTGTAGGCTTAGGCCTAAATGATGTTGTACAAGTTGTTTTATGAATGTTCAGATGACGTTTGACCTCAAAATAGCCCCATTGCATGGAAATTATAGGTTTCACAGTGTAACATGAACACCAAAAATATGTTTGTCCCACTAAGACTACTTATTGAGTTATTTTATATCATTTATGGGTTTTCTATAGTTAATCTGAGCAGTCTGAAGCTAAAACCTCTTGTGATTACTTAGTCAAGGGTTTCATCTCAATTCTGTGGTACAAACAATACGTTCCACGTGTAACCCAGATTGGGAGAACACCAAAGTAATATTGTATGATATTTCAAATCATAAACAAGGTGGCACAGTTTTACTACCTGTAAGTTAAAAGCTATGTTAAATACTATAGTTCAGCTAAAAATGACAACATATCAAGTTTAGGAAGTTGTAGTATTTTAACTGCAAAGGTTCACTATGTAACATATTTCCGTGACACCAAAGTGGCCTGTCAAAATGCAAAATGGCTATGTTTTTCTTTTCTGTACAATTGCTTTTGTCCAAACCTATATATGTATTAAACAATTGCACAGGCTTCAATCAACCACTAAAACAAGAAAGATTTAGTATTTACTGTAGGTAATTTTTGGAAAATAAGATACTGAAATTTCACACTGTAACGGTAACACCAAATGTTACACGTGGAACCTCTCTTTCGTCGAATCCCAGGAAAGAGAAAAATGTCAGTTTCTCATAAAAAATGAGTTTCAAGGGTACAATTGATACCTCATCAACCATTTAAGTTAAAATAACTGAGCAAGATAAGTGTAAAAATAAGGGAAAATCTAATTTCTGCTATGGTAGTTTAAATGTCACACTTTTTGCCCCCAAAATTGCTAATTTTAGCCAATTTTTTCATCAAAATTGGGAGGATTCATTACAATGGTACATATTTTTTGGAAGATATGCACTTACATAAATAGTGAGGACAAAATGAAAGCATAGCACAGACCATGTGGATTAAAATAGCAAGACAGTTGCCTTTAAAAGCATATTTTACCATTGGTACCCTAATTTAAATAATCACCCATTTACAGTATAATGGGAATCTGCTCGTTGAATCGACTTTGCTATGTATCGGAACGATGTCATTTCTGAATGAAATCTTGTTCTGTTTTTAGGTTCTTTTTGAAATGGTTGCAGTATTTCTGGAATTAATTGAAAAGGTACCAGTTTGCATTTCATGAATTCAGAACGGAAGATCTTCAGCATACTGTAGATGACGGAAATCACTTGGCAGAGCGGCGTGAGGATTCACTCAAGTTTGCGTATAACTTAGCAATCGACTATATTTTGTACAGTACTACAAACTAGAGCTCTAAGTCAAAACGGCAGCCATAAAATTTTGTGCTGCGGTGTGTTTGCACATGATTTACATTAAAATATGATCTGCCAAATAGGAAAGAATGTCAGTGTTCTCCACTAGCTGTTTTGTTGGGGGGCTCCGCCCGTACAAAATCTGCCACACTACTTTAGCGCCCAGACAAAACTTTGCTGCCCGCACAGAAAACTGACCCGCCCGGTCAAGAAGTTGTCTGTACACTCAATCACAAACACCAAAACTTAGTAATTTGACTGCCTTTTATATTTGATTTCAGATACTCATGACAAGCAATGTATATTAAAACATCGGAGATGCAAACCCAGATCACTTGCACCTGAGCTCATATATCATTCAGTATGCACGTAGGCTACTGCATTTCTTTCATATGTTTCCACAGTAGGAATCCGTTAACATCAGACTCATACACTAAACGAAACCATTCAATTGAACTGTCCCCTAGGTTTCCCGATTTTCACCTGAAATTTCCATTAAAGTGATTGCTTCATTCTTGAATACGTCCAAGTGGAAACTGGACTTTCAGATCTGCAAGTAAAGTCAAAGATATTTAGAAAATGCAATTTGCAAAAAAAAAAAAAAAAAAAAAAAACCCACAATATGCCCAGATTTGAACACATAGGGAAGGCCGAGAACAAGGCCGTAGATTGCACCATTTAAGATCTACTGTAAGCCCTCCTAAATTGTCAAAATTTGTCCAAAGGCGAGGGGGACACTTAGACCCCTCCCCCAGGACGGCGATCACAAGAGCCCCCGCACAGAAAACAGACCAGTGGAGAACCCTGAATGAGTGTAACTTTTTGAATGTTAAGAATGATGAATGATCATCATACAGCAGGCAATGTTATGTTATTGTGTGCTATGGTATGAATAACACGTTTTGTTGGAGTATGAACGCTGAAACCTTGCGTACAGTAACTTCAACGCCGGCTTTACATGGAATGCACCCTGGGAAATGTGTCGAGTGCTGCTTCACAGTATTTCTTTTTGTTTTTTTTGTATAAAACACATTGCTGGAATTTCCTGTACAATGAGTTGCAGTACTTTTCAAGGGAAATTGCAATTTTTTTTTGCGGTAATCCTGCAATCCCATGCTCTGAAGTACAGTATGAACAATCTTGTACACAGAAATACTTCAAAACCTCACCTTCACCCTTTCATTCAGGCTTCCAAATGCATTTCAAATACACTAAATAAACATAAAAAACCAGATGTTATGCACAATTTGCCTACTTGTGCAGCTATCTTCGCAAAAAAATACACTATTTTTGCGAGTATTATTGACTAGCTGTTGCTGTGTTGAAACACTGTAAAATGCCATAGTAAATGCGTACCTCCAGGCACCGTCAAAAAGCTACTGTAAAATATGAACTACTGTATGCTGCAGTACACTGTAGGGAAGCCCTTTCAAAAATGCTTAATTAAATGGTTCCCAACATAAAATGTTGTAGAAAAGTAATGTATCCTAACAATTTGAATATTCATGATTTCTTAGCATCACTGTTTTAGCACAAAGCTATTATTTTGGTGGGATTTTGAGAGGATTTAGACATACAGTAAGACCACAGTCAATGCCATTTTGTATTTATAATCACTTTGTAAATTTAAAACGTTTTCATTCATATGGATTAGGCCAGGTAAAAAAAAAAAAATGTTTCCTGTCCGGAATTTTTCAGAAAAGGAGGATGAGGCCTTTTTTTTTAACGCACATGTCAAAAGTGCCTGAAAAAGAAGACAAAAAAGTTGCATGCACAACTGTAAGTGTGTATATTAAACAAAGTAAACTTGTCTTGTAGTAATCACATCACTTCAGATTTCGTGTGCTGCTCGGTGAAGTTTCGGTAAAAACAGACTGTAGTCACGGTGTCCAGTCATTCTTCTTTATGTATGAATAAGGAATTTAAACGCAATTTGTGGAAAAGTCCCAAAGGTGCTAAAATAAATAGGGGATTTCCACTGTTCAAAAATAAAAAAAAAGGATGGGCGGGGACGGGAAACGTTATTTATTTTACTTGGTCTCAAGTGATATGAAATTTACTGAATTTAACCACCCAAGTCATCCTGTAAATAGCGATTTATTAGGCCCTATAACCCAGTTTTCATAAGCTTTACAATTACATTCTGTAGGCACCTACACTTAGTTCAGCTTCTGGCTTCACACCGCCATACAGGCCGGCACGTATTTCTTTTTGAGATTTCTTAACATTGAAAGCACCATACAGTAGTACTTCATTCAAACGAAGCAAATTTGTTTAACTTTGCAAAAAAGCTAAAGTACAGTACTTAATTAGGCCTAGGCTATCCACTTAAAATGACCCAGCTCATTGCAAAAATGTGTTATACAGTATCTTAGGAAGCTCCCAGTGTGATTTCTGAAACATACAGCTCAGTACACATTTAATATACATGGGAGTGTGTGTGTGTGTGACGTTTTGGAATGGTCGGCTCTGATCTATGGCTAGTAAGAGTTGTGAATGACGAGGCTGAACAGCTTTTCGGCATCCTAGTACACTGCGTTGTTTATATTGTGTGCAGGGTTTTCCCTGGGTTTTGAATTGAATGTCGCAGCTCTGCTGCGTCCTACGGTGGATCGCCAGCCTGGGGGTAAGGTATAAGTTCCCCCTCCCCTTTTGGAAAATTTTTGAGTTTTAAAAGTGTCTAAACGCAAAATGGTAGCACTTTTGAGGCTTTTGAGTTTCTGCCAAAATTTTTGAACAACGCGGCTGATTTTTGATGTCGCAGGAACCGATTAAATTACAAAAAAGTCATATCTCTGCCGTCCGTTCACCAATTTACATCACTGTTGTTTTATTCAATCAAAGATTTTACGCCGCATTTTATGGTGCTTGGCCTAGCCTATTTTTACATAGGCTAGGCCTAGGCCAATCTGGAAAGTTTGTATCTGCTACAGCGAAGTTTTATGCCAGTCACCTGTTTTCTCAACTTTTACGCCACGCCAAATTGTTGTACTGTGTTTTAAGTACAGTGTGTATATATATGTAAAAGACAAGAAAATCATGCCATCAAATTGGCGTACAAGGCTTTACTGCAGGCCTAAGATCTTCAGCGTAATATACATGTTTTCCAGATGGGGCCTAGGCTTGAAATTACCTTTTTTTGTGCATGTGTGTGTGGACAAGCTACCAACATGTCCTAGCCTAGGCCTAATTGTTATTATGGACTAGCCTACAGATTTTCCCAAACTTTGACTTCACATCCATGTATCTGGCTGCTAAGATGTAACACTTGAATGGCGTGTATTTTACTGCTACTCCTGAAGCAACTGCCAATGTTACCAGCTTGAATGGAGAATCCGTGACCGGAAGTGACGTACGTGGTACGATATCCAGTCAAAACGTCCCCAGACCAAAACGTCCCCGTACTATTATATATGGGAAGTCAAAACTTCCCTGCCATAGAGACTTTGAACATGATTTTAGGAATCCAGATTAAAACTATCGGTTGGAAACTTGAAGAAAACTTGAGAAATGTTAAAAAAATTGAGTGTATGAGGATCAATTACGATAAAGTTAGGCAGGCCTAGGCCTAAGATAACGTTAGAACTTACTAACGTTAGAATTGAGAACTGAGATGCTATCCGACTAACGTTAGGCCTAGGCCTAACTGTTAGTTTTAGAACAGACGAACGTAGA
The DNA here is from genome assembly GCA_029531755.1 of Holothuria leucospilota. Lineage (NCBI taxonomy): Eukaryota > Metazoa > Echinodermata > Holothuroidea > Aspidochirotida > Holothuriidae > Holothuria > Holothuria leucospilota. Next base: position 31,056,397 of record CM055971.1, read on the forward strand.
ATGATTACCACAAACACTTTGGAATTTAACATAAAAACTTAAATTTTCCAGAAAATTTCCATTTCATTCCAATAACTGTACTTTAAAAAATTATTTGAACTTCAGAGTAGGCATACTGTAAGGGAAGATAAAGGCTACCAAATCCGGGGACGTTTTGACCAATAGCAGGGACGTTTTGGTACGGGGAAGTTTTGGTCAGGGGACGTTTTGACTGGTAAGCCGTCGTACGCATAGGGATAGGGTTAGGGTTATATACGTAGTAGGCATACGGATAGCATACGCATAGGGGATAGGGTTAGGGTTATACGTAGTAGGGATACGGATAGGATATGCATACGGATAGGGATAGGGTTATACACGTGCTACGCATAGAGATAAGGTTAGGGTTATACGGTTAGGGATATAGGCCTAGGCCCCCTATCCAGTCTGCATTCCATGCACTACAACACGAAGATCTTCGGCGTGAGCATCGACTCCTTCTCGGCGTAGTGGCGGGCAAACGGAACTCCCGGCGTACCAGCAGGCCGTATCGGTCAACTCCGATCCCGCCGTATGATCACGTACAGTACTGTGCTATGTATGATGGGTTGACCGTCGACTGCTCGGGCCCGTCGAGTGCGCATCTAGTATAACATATCATACAAAAAGCTTGCAATGGTAGGGTTCTTAAGTGCGCATTCGACGGTCAACACACTATACCTGTACATGCATTGCCAATGTATGGTGACCGTGTATGCATCACGTACATGTATACTGTACGTACGTACGCACACCTACAGATTGCTATGACGTACATGCATTGTATATGCACAGTACAGGAAATCCCAGCGTATATCAGCCCGGAGGCCCGGCGTACAATCACAAAAACCTCGGCGTACCTCCGGCGTAGGCCTTACATGGAATGCACCCTGGCCCCCTATGTATACGTAGGGATAAAATACGTATAGACATGTATATTATACTATACAACTGAACTGTTTATATTGTACTTATAATATTTAAAACTGTTTGCCGGCAGCTCGGCTCGCAGCGCTATCGATTAGGGCATGGAATCGCTATACTGCGATCTAACTTATACCGCATTAGTATTCTTCAAGTGTTCCGCGTTCGAATCTCACTGCCACCTTTCTTTCTCCAGCTTCTTTTCTCACTTCTTGTTATGCCACGTTATGAACTTAACTTGTCACTGATCTTTTGTAAGTTTTAAGTTATAATTTACGCAACTTCCGGTCACGGATTCTCCATTCGCACCATGTTACCTAGCCTAGGCTAGAGCTACAGTAGGCTACTACTACTAATGCTAGCTACTGCAATAGGACTCGGCCTATTAACATTAGGCACACACATAAACCATAACGTAGGCTACTGTAATTTTAATCAACACTTAGCCTAGCCTAGTTACTGACTGCACGAGCTTACCAAGTGCCACACACCAATCAGCACTGAACCTGTACGAACATCAAGACACAAGCAACATGACGGCGGTTTTTCGTGCCTCAAATGCATCGTTATGAATTGACAAGCAACACGAAAAACTCTACGATCGTTGAAGTCAACTATCTGATCGCTTTTCAATGAATTTCTCGTTCATACGGTGATATATATTCTTAAATATTGCCGGGTTAGTTTCGTCCACTTCTTCTCTGTATCTAACAGGAACTAAACATTCGCAATCCATGCAATGCAATGCATGATAGCGCTTGCAAATACTATTGTACTAAGTGTACTCAGTATACAGGGCGTTAAATTGTACTGTACCGTACTTTGTCGACGTACGTACGTATTGACTCGCACTTTATCTAGACTGTACGTTGTCGACCTACGCAACGGGAGTGTGACGTCCTAAAGGGTAAAGATGGCCTGCGCAACCAACTTAGCTTTCTAGTTTGACGTACTGTTTATATGTAATGCTCTATTACGGACAGTACAAGACCGACTTACCTCCCACTTGGAAGAGAACATATTTCACTAAATCTCTGTACGTTCGGGGAGACGAGGGGGAGGGGGATTCTGCACTTTTACAGCGCCGCGGGAGCGCTTATGTCTCCCTTCAAGGCGTGAGTCAATGGGGCCAGCCCTATGACGCCCCCAGAAAATTTGTTAAAGTGAAGTGGGTGTGCGGGGGGGGGGGTAGTAGGCGGTTGATTATCTGACTTTTACCAAGTCGGTGAACTGTTGGATTTTTTTTAGGGAATAGTACTGGCCGATCATGTTATAACATGATATATGCAAAAGCTTAAAATTCCACTCTTTTTGGAGGGATATGAGTCGTTCCGTCTCAAATTGACATTTGGGTGGTTTTATTAAAACCAACTAAACCGGTTTCTGTCCTCTTGCTCTATAGAGCTTATGCACGTGACGTCAGCGCGTTTCAATTTGGCTTACTGGATGGAACTGCCATACGTAGTAGGTGTGTTAAAGATACGCCCTCACGATAGCACCTTAGTAACAATTGATGCACAATGTACGCTTGGATGGAAAAATAGAGAAACGTGACGTAGGTGCATAAGCTCTATACGGCGGAACTTCATCAGTAGGGGACTTTTACACAGTGGCGGGAGTTGTTTTGGGAGTTGTAATGCATCTAAAAGTGCATCTAACAAAAGATCGTCGTACCTTTCCTCTGTTTCATCCAACTCCTGGTTTGGGGGAAACCTTGATTTAACAAGTAAATCTTTAAGATTTGGTGCCTTCTTATATCTTTAAGATTTGGTGCCTTCTTATATATAAGCAATAATGGGATGATCGGAAAACGGGATAGTTAAAGGTAGTCGGCAGTCCCCCCAAGAAGTCCAAAAGAGTATACTGCCACCACTAAAAGTTTGTCTTAAAGACATCACCCCAAAGTATATTTTTAGTGTATGTATATCAAAATTCTCAGTTGGTGACTGCTGTTTGATTGACATCAAAGTTTGAAAATTTGAAAGATGCAGCATAGCTCACATTCCACACAAGGCAGAGAGAGTACTTTTATTACATTTTATAGCCTTGTGTGCTCACCACGACATGGCCTTAAGCAATAAAACAGGTTTATTCTTGCACAAGGAAGAGCCTCATACAGTTATGGGAGGAGCTAGAAGATGCATAGTTGGGAGAATTGGAACTGTCTGGGATCACCTACTTTTAACAGAAATACCAAAATATAAACAAAGTGCATTACTACACTCTTCGAAGAGTCAGGATCGAGTGTCCTTGGTTGCCCAGCTCCAGACAGTGACCAATTACAACAGTTCTCCTTCCACAACAGAATGAGAGGTTGTTATCCACACACCAGCTCCTCAATGTAATCTGACACCAAAATCAAAACATGCCTCTGCCTGAATACACAGAACATGTGTGTTGATACTGACCCCCTAGAGAGTTATCAGCACTGGCTATGTTTATGGTTTGTCTGTGTACAGTGAACAGTACTCTGTCTATAGTGTTATGTAAATGTAACTATAACACCTCTTGAACTGTGCATGGACAACAGTACAGTGCTTACCAAATGGATTTCTGTTCCTTTGTTTTGGCTATGGAATAATGTGCTTCAGATTTGTTGTACCGCAAAGAAAAGCTTGTGACGTTCCATCCATGTAGAACCTTATGCATGTGAAAGTTATATATAATACAAGCGTTGCTCCTTCAGGGAGCAGAAACCATTCGGGAGTAATGTTTGGTATTGTCGCCCCTTGGCTCTTCGCCAGAGAGTCGGGGGAGGGGGGGGGTTTGAAAAAGTATATATAGAACAAGTGCTCAGCACGTATCTGTTATCACATCATCCACTATTTGTAAAGAAACATGTGTTATGTGTGTGTACAAAACGAAGATCGAAGACTTGAAAAGGAAGACCGAAGAACTGGTTTCCAGTCTCCGGTCTTCGTTTTGTATACAATCCATGAATAAAAAGCCTTGATGTTGGGAGTATGAACATAAAAAAATGTTTCCATGGAAGGCTTTTGTCGATGAAGGCGGGAGAGAGCACACATGGTATGTAGGTGTAGATGAGTGTGGGGGAAGGGGTAGGGATGATGGGGGAAGGCACTGTGGCATGAGTTTCCCGCAAGTCCACAGTGAGGTCAACAGATTATAGTCGACTTTGTCTTCAAAATAAATGCAGAACCTTATCCTTGTTCGATAAGAGTAGAACCCTAGGGGTGGCGCAAGGATTTGCCCGACAAAGTTCTACGTTCCTCAAGGGTGGGGGTTAGGGGGACTCCAGGCCCCGACAGGAGCGACGAGTCTCTCCAGAAATAGCTAGTAAAATTGAAACGGAAGGTAATTGATAAACAGAAGAATCAATAGGCCTACTCACTGAGAGCGAAAAACCAGATCAACTGTCTGACTCCTATTGGTAAACGGGAATAACTTGGATTGTTAGGCATCCACCCCGCTTGCCCTATAAAATGCCAAACCTCCGGCCATAGGTCAATAATTATACGTTTCTACAAATGAAAAATCATACAAAAAACCAGCTATACTGAAAATGATAGTGGGTGATATAATGGGTTTTGCTAGCAATATTTAGCTCTTCGATTGTAGGGGCCGAAAGTTTGAAGTATCATTTGCCTCAAGGTATTATTTGATTCCCCCACCCCTTCCCCCTGAGACAGAGGAATAGCTGATCCTCAAGGCGACTAATCCCTATACCAGGAACAACGTACTGAATTTATCATACCAACCTAGGATTTCGCGGCATTTGACAAAGTTTCTGACCGGGGGGATCCTTCTCTAACGGGGACATGGGCTCTTCCCGATCACACCGTACCCAAAATGGTGCCCGACAAGGCCTGTGAAACCATTTACAGTCATCGGTCGCCCAAATGACCCACCAATTGTGCTATCAATATGATCTCCATATTTGATCTAACTTAGTTCATAGCGAGGTTTTTTATTCTTCCACGTTAATTCCTGCAACTACGGAAGCACAAGTCAGATTTTACCTAAAAAAAAAATGGGTAAGTCAAGTGGACTATTGCGCCAAATATGCAATGAAAAGGCATTCCGCACAAAACTTTTTTCCATGCAACACCAATCTTCCAGTGCATCAGTTAGGGGAATACCCATCGCCTCTCAACGTCATTCCCACACCGTGGTCATCTATCAAGCATCCCACAGTACTGAAGGATTCATAGCGGGAGTAGGAAGTGGGAGAATAAAGCAGCCCCTGCCAGATATGAGGGGCGGAAGTACGCCTCGGTCTTCACACTGGTCAAAGACAAAACCACTCACCTGTTTTCTCTGTGAAACTAATCAAAACGTTTAGTACTTTACAATAATTCCTCACCTGCAATTGTTTTACTAAAGCTTGCTTTAGTTGACATGTTTTGATATGGTGTAGGTTGTTTTGATAAGGAGTAGTGGCGCTGTTTCTGTATTCTTCGACGCGAGGAGATTCGTCCCTTTTTTGTAATCGAAGCCGTTAGTGGCTGAGGCGATCTCTTCGGGCGAATAGTTCCTACTGAGTAAGAATTTTCTCTGTAAAAGAGTTTCTTTTCTCTGGTAAATCAGTCTCGTTATTGTATAATCTGGCGTATCTTAGTTCTTCACCCTTTATAAAACCTTTGACAGTGGCAATTAAGTGGGTGTGCAGAATTACGGCCGAGCAGGGAGCTGGAAGACCAACTCCGTGTCTTCCATCAGTGGGCCGAGGTATTGAAACTGTGTCAGTGGGCTTGGTATAGACTTTCGTGTCAAGAAGCCTGAGGCCGCTGGATTGAAACTTGTTACCTTTAAAGATTTTTAAATCCAGGTAGCTCAGTTTTAGAGATTTCCATGGGTGAATTTGAGAGAATAACGAATTTTATTCATGTTGGCCACAAAACTCGAAAGTTCAAGTTCCGTTCCCTTATTTGACAGACGAATGTCATCCCCGTAGCGGAGCCATTTTAACTGAAATGTTGGAATCTGTCGGTATGCAGGTATATCTATATATCTATATATATATATATATATATATATATATATATATATATATATATATATAATTATATATATATATATATATATATATATATATATATATAGGTGAGTCGGTAAAGCTGTTGACACCACCGGGATTCGAACTCGGGACCTCCCGCTTGCTAGTGCGGACGCTCTAACCACTGAGCCATGAAGCCAAGATGGTTTGGCCTTTGTTCAAACCCCATATGAAGCACTCGCAATTCACCTCCTGAGCAGGCACCTATTTTGGGAACAGCCCTAGTTCTCCTTTGATGCAAGCCCTACCAGAGATCAGAATTGATGCATTTCAGCCGAACACAATTGTCAACCCGCCAGCGGATCTCCGAAGAGATGCAGAAACGTGTGACAGCACAAAGTTGACGGTGAATAAACACTGACGGCAACTGCGATGTATGTAGAGGTGAGTCGGTAAAGCTGAAAAATCTGGGCGAGGTGAAAAAGCAATGTTGACTCCACCGGGATTCGAACTCGGGACCTCCCGCTTGCTAGTGCGGACGCTCTAACCACTGAGCCATGAAGCCAAGATGGTTTGGCCTTTGTTCAAACCCCATAGTATATGGGGTATATATATATATATATATATATATATATATATATATATATATATATATATCTATATATATATATATATATATATATATATATATATATATATATACCTCGGTACCTGAAATGAGGTGCATAATCAAGTAGTAAGTAAGGGCACATTAGAGGACCGACACCTCATTTGTGCTGGGTACTCTGAGGAGTTCCCAGTGGCGTAGCTACGAGGGGGGCTGGGGGTCTAGGCCCCCAGATATTCGTCACCCCCCCCCCCCCAGATTTTTTGTGTCCGAATGAAAGATGTAAGAATTAAGAAAAAATAAATGTTTGGACGGAAATAAACTTTGAAGTATTTCCTTCAAAAAATAAATAAGCAAATTAAATGTGTAAGAATTAAGACAAATTAAATGTGTGTAAAACACATTTTGCGCACGTATGAAATCAAATTATAACTTTAAAATGCCTACTTTCACTAAATTAGGTATATAATCTGCACTGTCGTTTAAGGACGATGAAACGAACGTCCCGACGACAAATTCGGATGTGACATTGTCAGGTTAAGACCCTTTCTGCCTTTCGGATGGCTGGCTGATTTACTGAAAATATGGCAACCATAGACTGAAGACCATTCTTACACGACCATTCCTATACGGTATCATACACAAAATATGCCGTACGGTAAGGTAATGCGTTCGAATACTTCTTCTATCCTTAACAAGTATGTCGTGTATCTCTCCTTGCCTATGACAAGTGCACTGTAGAACGATTGTTTTCGACAAGTCCTCTTTTTACTAGTTCGCACTGGCGTGCATCTAGGCGGATTTGTAAAATTGCCAACAAGGTCCAGATTTCATGTGTTTCCCACATGATCCCTACTTCTGTTTTGCGGGTTAAATAGTTTAAAAGATTTACTGGTGGTATTATAGGTCTGACCAAGTAATATGCCAATGACTTGAGTCCGTGAACAAATACTGCACCATTTTGCATCTAGACAACATTGAAAACCGAAAAAATTTCCAAAGGGAAGGGGACGTCCTTAGACCCCTACATCAGGACAGTGATCTATGTCCTCCTTGCTAGAAAATAAATATGGTAACCCTAGGTTGGAGACAAATGGTATGAATTAGGGGATATGTAATTGAGTAGTGGACATGGAGCCTATGGACAGGGTGATGGACAAATGTAACAGAGATATAATAGAAGGTGAATATGGGAGAATTGCAGGCAGAATAAATGAAAAGGGTGCATAATTCAGTATGATTCTTGTATTATCTCAGCTCATATGATATCCACGACCGCACATAGAGGGGGCAGGGGGGCAATTGCCCCCAGAAATTTTCAAAGTGCACCGTTTCCAACTTTGAGAATATACAGATAAAACGCAGTAAAAATATAAAAAAATAGCTGTGATCGTAATGATAGAACTTAAACAATCAAATAGGCAGATCAATATTTTCATGCCTATATCTGTACTTATCACCAATCATTTACAGCTCTATCTGTCTATTAGGATGTATTTCTAGCCTACTTTTCTAAAATTCTCCCGCTACTCGCGATTATGCATAGCTACAATGTTGCTGTTGTTGCAATAGGTAGCTGCAATCATCAATGGCTTAAGTAATTTCTCAGTTAACACTAAACGTTTTTCAACCGTGCCAGTTTGGTCATTAAAACGTTTAATGACCAATAACACCCCCTCCCCTCCCTTAAATCCTCCCCCACAACGGAGTTCAATGCCTGCGGTCATGCTTCACATCATATCCACCAGGCTCTCAAAAATGACTTTTGTCGCACTTAGTCACAACTACTTTTCGTTTTCCTTTTAAAGCTGAAATCCCTCAAATATTGCACCATTTGCTATCTATAGGTCCTCCTCAAATTAAAAATATTCGCCAAGGGGGAGAGAGACACCCGTTCCCTTTAGTCCCATCCCCAAGGCCACAGATCAGTAGTGCCCACTTTTGCCCCCCTAGCAAAAAGGTGTAAATCATGTGCGGCCTTGTGTATTACCATTTTCATGGATTGATTTTTCCCATTATTTGAGAAATGGTAGACATGAGATTAGAATTCAAGGCTGGGTACACACAGCTTAAAACACGTGGGAAGTGCCGTTTCCGGCCATCTGGAGGGTTTGTAAAGCCAAAAATTTCCTTACACGTTCCCGCCAACTGATGGTGGCGCTCCGCTTAGATAGTCTTGACAAGCCTGACCCTCGGCGGTGCCGGCCCCCCATTTGTTACCTATATAGGCCCCCTAAAAATTTCATCCTAGCTACGCCCCCTGGATGGTCCCCAAAGAAAGAAAGACAATAATCCCATCTGATCTTCACTGGAGATCCAAGCAGAGGCTCTTAAGGCTCATCATGTGGCAGCGAATTAGAATACTGTGTCGGAGTTTACGGAAATTGATTGTTAGACGAACTTTGGTAAAACCAAAACTTTTCCAGTTACGACAGTACTTCTTTGAGGATGGAAATCTTTATAATCTTTATAATCCAATCGCATAATAGGCTTATGCAGAGAGCTTTTGTTAGTTAACCATAGCCTTCACTCACTAGTTTGCCGGAGCCTGACAGTATTTTTCAACAGATCTCACAAAGAATAGGTCTCATGGATAATATGCACTGAATGTTTAGTAAATGATATGAAACAATGAAACTTAGTTTTATGTAGGCCTACTGATGATGGAGTCTGAACAAACACATCTTTCAACAATTGGCCCTGCAAGAATGCAGCATGTACATCTAATATCAACTTTTGATTCTAATCGTGAATAAAATTTGATGTTGGTGAGGAAGACGTCGATAACAGAGATAAATGATAAATATATCGAAAATAATGTTACTAATGAAGTGCCACCATTTTGAAAATTTTCTGTTTCTAGTGTAACGATTGTTCAAGGAAAATGAAATTTGCGGTCATTTTGACTATTTGTAACGGGAAAGTAACGGGAGCAAATGTATGCCGTTACAGTTACTTTTACGGAGAATTGTAACTAGTTACTTGCTCCGTTACTGAAATATAAATGTAACTCGTTACCGTAACGGGGTTACTTGTAACTCGTTACTTGCCAACCCTGTCGGTATGATCTTATTTTCAAGTCTATGCATGACAATATCGAACATTTCCCGTGAGGACTGTCTACCCACTCATTGCACATCCAATTTTTTGCAAGAAAAATTGGTCATTACATTCAAACCAATTACTTTCAAGGATGAGTTTAGTGGTGCGGAAGGACATAGAGAATATTGGTTTAATCCCGGATGAGTTTTTGGGTGCCTTCTCGTAAGTTTCTTGGGATGCATTTAAAGCCTCCTCTTGGGAAGTGTTGGTGTACATGGATACCACATCGAGCAATGCAGGTAGAACCTCCCTGGGCAGGGGGGGGGGGTGTTTCTAATATTTCTAAAATATGGTTAGTGGCTTTTACATAGGTGCCCTGTTGCGTAACAATGGGGAGCAAAAAGAAGTCCACGAGTTCCAATATTTTTTCGGAAGCTAGGGGATCCGATCCCGCTATAATTATTGGTCTACCAGCAAATTTGGAGTTAGCCGGAGGTCAGTGCTATGTGAATTTTTGGTAGCACGTATATGACCGGGGTACGGATTTTGTGGTTCTGTGGATTGAGGTTCTTAAATGTTTGCTCGTCAATTTCATCTAAACGAATCTTGAAGAGTACTCTTGCCTAAGAGAACAGAAACTGGTCTAGTTGGTTTTAATAAAGCCACCCAAATACCAATTTGAAAACGACTCAAATTCCTCCAAAAAGAGTGGAATTTAGTAAGCTTTTGCTTACATATCTGTTATAACATTATCGGGTACTATTCCCTAAAAACTCCAACTTACAGTTCACCGACTTGGTAACGTCAGATAGTGAACCGCCTACCCCCCCCCCCCACCTTACTTCACTTCAGGTTTTCAGAAAACCACCCAAATGTCAATTTGAGAAAGACCCATATTCCTCCAACTGAAAAGAGTGCAATTTTTAAGCTTTTGCATATATCATGTTATAACTTAATCGGGTACTATTCCCTAAAAAATTCAACAGTTCACAGACTTGGTAGCGTCAGATAGTGAACCGCCTACCCCCCCCCCCCACCTTACTTCACTTCAGGTTTTCAGAAATCCACCCAAATCTCAATTTGAGAACGACTCATATTCCTCCAACTGAAAAGAGTGCAATTTTTAAGCTTTTGCATATATCATGTTATAGCTTAATCGGGCACTATTCCCTAAAAAAATTCAACAGTTCACACACTTGGTAGCGTCAGATAGTGAACCGCCTACCCCCCCCCCTCCCACCTTACTTCACTTCAGGTTTTCAGAAATCCACCCAAATGTCAATTTGAGAACGACTCATATTCCTCCAACTGAAAAGAGTGCAATTTTTAAGCTTTTGCATATATCATGTTATAGCTTAATCGGGCACTATTCCCTAAAAAAATTCAACAGTTCACACACTTGGTAGCGTCAGATAGTGAACCGCCTACCCCCACTTCTCAGAATTAAAAACCATTAAAATGAGTCATTTGGCTATCTTGAAACTCGTAGGATGTGCACTAAACAGATCAGAAGAATCACAATTTGACCATTTTAAGGATAGCATCAATCAGAATAGCAGGTCATTTTTGTGATGAAGGGAGTTTGGCTTGTGGGTGGTTACTATGATGATAGAAATGTCTGTACAAACTATGGAACAGGCCAGATGTTCTACAGGAAGTAATCACGAAACAATCATGTTGAAACGGGTGAGCGTGAAGCGCCCCCATAAACCAGCACTTTATTGCAGTCTTTTATTTTTCTTTATTGTTTGAATGCAATATTATCCATCAAAGACCCTCTTTCTCTCCCCAGCCACAAATTCTTTCTTTTGTGTAACATTTTGTCTATTTCCTGGGACAAGGAACCCCTCAACTTGTTTTTCATTATTTTGAAAAATAAGATAGTTTCGAAAAAAAAAGAGTCTAAAGCATAATTTTGTAAGGACGATGGAAGGTTGGGGGTGATATTGTGTATAATACTTTCCAAAATAAATAGAACGTTTTTAGGGGTAGTTTTAACAGAGACATGGCCATAGGGGTCCGGCGCAGTAAAAATTTGCTAGGGAAGCAAGTTTTATTGGAAGCTGTATCTTCGTAAAGTGTGGCCGGCGAGGCCTTTAACTACGGGTGCCGAAGGCGCAAAGCCATGCAGAGGCTGGGGACGGAGGGTCCTTACGGTGAATTTTTCTTAAATTTAATGGGTTTTGCAGGCACTCTGGACCTTTTCCAAAGAAACTCCTCTGTTTCAAGGTATAATTTGAGATGCTAATGAAAATAGCTTTCTTTTAGATACTAACAGTCGACCAGTTTAATGAGGATGGTGGCAGTTGGTGGGGAGAGTCAGGCGCGTATCCAGACATTTCAAAAAAGGGGGGGGGGCTGAGAGGAACCTTGAATATTCTCCTTGATTAACATTATGCTAATTTTCGCGTATTTGGTATTGTTAATGTGGCGAAAAAGGGGGGCCTGAGGTCGGGAAAGCCCACCCCCTTGGTTCCACGCCTGAGAGTGAACAGCAGGAAAGGTTTCGAGAGTTTGAAATAGTAATTTACTCTAGAACTGATCCTACAGGAAAAAGTAACGAGGCAATTCCCGAAAAGTTTACATGGGACAGTAGGACCAACGCGACACCTAGACCTACTTATGACCTCACGCGAAGCAAGCCGAAAAATTTATTGAGAATTACCTACATAGGTTTCTAAATTGTGTATGCAAGGATGATGAATGGTGCGAAATACGTACATCTGGCGCTCTGAGTGAACCTTATTTCAGAGTTTCACGTCATAAAAGTGTGGCGTGGAGGCGACAACTATATGCCTTGGAAGAAATCTTAAATTAGGTATCTAATAACATTTCCAAAATCAGTCGACCACCCCTTGCCTTCCCACCGTTGAGCTCCGCTTCTGTATAAGCTGGTATTCGATCAGTACGGGTGCGCACGATGATATTGTCCGGCATTATGTGATATATAAAATTAACGTTTCCTTCATTTTACATTGCAAAATTTACCATAATAACGTTAAAACTTCCCTCATAATTTCTTTGGCTCTCATCCTTCCGTTCATTTTTTTTTTTTGGTATTATTTTTCAAGGTCTGACTGGCAAAAGTTTGGGGGAGGGTAAGTGCCCCCTTGGTTCCCCCACCCGTAATCCCGCCTATTCCTCCAACTGAAACGTAAGACACCTATATCTAGTGTACTTCCCTTGGAAACCTACAGTCTGTACTGAATTTAAACTACTCAAGGCCATATCAACACAATCCTGTGTGTGACCTTTACGTTTTCCAATCCTCGACTCTCTAGCGAAGAACCAAAGGCGGAAACCAAACGTTCCTCCCGAAGGAGTTCTGTTTTCCAAACTGGAGCTACTTCCTCAAGGTGCACTATGACTCTTGACCTTCAGACCTCTACTTCATGGGTCTGTCATGCGTGGCTTATTCTAGATTGGCTGAAGAACAGATACTAGTCATGATTCTAGCCAAAACATAACATTTTTTTCCCGAAGGAGTTCTGCTCCCCAAAAGGGCTTCGTCCCTTGAAAGGGCCGCAGAGAAGCTTAACGTGACCAACCTCTTGATGATAAGAATGTTACGAATTGTTATTAAAACGAAAAATTGTTATTTATGTGAGTGATTTATTTGATGAGGGAAGTAAGCTTTAAAGCTTTAAAGAAGGCATTTACTATTGACATCATTTACACTGCATTGAGAGATTGCTTGTGAATGGAGAAGGTCGGGTTAGCATAGTAGAAGAGTGGGCTTAGAAACGAGTACAAGTTCATCCGTTAGAAGCTGTTTTTCAGAAGGACAAGAAGTCTATATCTACGTTGTGCAAGAGACACTCAGAGGTGAGGTTGAAGAGGCAAGACGAATACCTCAGAGCAATCTCCCAGGATATATGTCTCCGTATACAACCACCACCAGAGCGGTAATCCATGTTTGAAAAAAAGAAGGGGCACCCCCATAGCTAAGGTATTTTCACTGGTAGATTTTGAGGTGCAGAGGACCCCAGAGCCCCGAAAGCCATCTGGATGTGTTCAGCGCTCCTCCTGAGGTGTTACACACTGGTGAAGAGCACCCTGCACATTAAGGACCCTTTTTTGTCCACGAGCATACCTTTGGTGAAGGACGAGAAGATAAATATCCCTCAGGCCCTAGGTTTACTTACAAAAATGATGGGCCTTAGAATAAAGCATGGAGCTATCCAGATAGCGTATAATTATCGTCAAAATTGATCTCCACTAAACAGGCGGTTTGACGTATTTTTGTTTCTAAAATATTCAATAGTAAACTTAATGTCATCCATTGTAATGACTTAGGAGACTTTTGGGAAGGTATAATAGATAGTGTTAAGGGTTGCATGCGGCCTTGGAGAAAGAAATCCTCTCCAACTATTCTGGTGGATTAGTAAATGACAAATATGCTTCGTACGATAAGCGCGAACCAAATCAGCCGAAAAAAAAGTATTTTTAAAGGCACGTTGGCAATTTTTCTTTTCACTTTGCACTCACAAGTGTTTCTACCATTAGTGTTTCCCATTAGTATGTTGGGGGGGGGGGGCAGGGGCACAGCTCCATAAGTTGGCGGGATCATGCTTACACATTGCAGTGGCGTAGCTAGACTTTTTCGGGGTGGGGGGAGGGGCAAGCACCTAAATTTTCCGATTTCTTTTGAAGCGTGAGCATTACTGCATTGGGGAATTACGTTCTGCATTCTGCAATGTAGGTTACAATCATACGGCTTACACGGCACATACCAGACAAATGTTTTCCTAAATAATGACAACATAATCACCTTTGCATTGTACGTGACAATGTTTTTTTTTAAATCTTCACTTAAATATTAAGTATCTCAATAAAAATATGGAACACATTAAACTATGCATGGGCCTCATTCTTTCAACTTGGGAAAACGGTAATGTAGTTGACCGTTGTCACTTGATGATATGGTGTCACAGATGGCAAATTTCCGAATTTTACATTTTCTAGAGAGGGGGGGGGGGGGGCAATTACCCCCTGTCCCCCTGTAGCTACGCCACTGACAACCCACCAAAATCTCGACTCTATGATTATCTCTTCATAAAGATTTAAACGACTGGGGAATTTATGAGATATGGGCTTGTTGTCTGGGGTGTGTGGATCATAGTATGGAAACAATAACTCCACCCAGGCTAGTGGAAGTCACAAAACACTCAGACTATTTTCTATGGACGAACAAAAAGCCAGAGAAAGAACTACATATTTTAAGGCATTTTAATACTACTTTGCTTCATTTAAAGTCGCAAATGTTGTTTCATTACCACAATTAAGTTCTTTCTTTACTATTCTCGTTAAAGGTCCATTATTATGTGTTTACATGCCCTTCCCAAATTATCATTTTCCCCACTCATTTTGGTTAGGGTTTATACCCCCTCCCCAATCCACATTCGCCCAGGATCGTCTTTCCTCTTCGCTACTAGATGTAGCCTCCCCATAACAAAGGGATATTTTATATTCAAATGACAATAGTAACGGTTTTAAATAAAACTGGTCTTTAAAACAGAGGGACCTATTTTAGCCTCAAAGGCGAACGAATAGTTATCAACTCACAGGGCGAAGTATGGACGTGAACTTCAAGCTTCCATATCTTTGAGAGTTTGATAACTGAAAAAACTCCAGCGATGGTTGCATATTTTTAGTTCCTTATTCTGCTCCCCTTGGATCCGTCACTGACTTTCCCCTGCCGGTGCACAACTATTTCTTTTACCTTTGCGTGTTATTTCGTAAATCTGTCAGCTAATTGCCTTATAAAAATAATAACCTGGTCAGATTTAACCAGGACTGAAGTCGCCGGTTATCCAACTATACTGTAGCTAGGAAATGCTAATTTTGAAGTAAATTTCTTCGGTGTTTTCACACCAAAAAATTAGAACACAGGTGATCGCGCAGTTGTTAAATAAATTGAGGGCGTTTAATCTCATGAAAACGACGTCTGACCCTTGTCTGAACTTGTGTTTCGACTATGCCCTCTTACACCGTAATGATGAGGAATTACTTCGACTGACCAAAATTTGGGTGCCTGAAGTTAAATATACGCCAATTGAAGGAATTTCTCCCCACTAGAAACTTGATAAGCTTGAATAAACATGGTCAAGGTCCCATTAATGTAGGGACTCTACCATGACTGTAACCCCAATTGCTTTTTGTGCGCATAGTATAGTAGTGACAGCTTCCGTCGTCTAGTTATCACTAAAGGACAATGAATCTCATCTCAAACAGTATCCTCTGCCGAGTCTTTTCGGCCTAAGTTTCTTTCACTACACCCTTATAAACACTGGCTGTTACGTCCTGTGTTATACTCCCCCGGTATGCGCTATGCCGAGGCTAGATTCGTGGAGGCGCAGTAAATACGAGGCAGGCTAAGTGAACCCGAAGATTCGAATCGGAATAACAAAGGAGGGATAATAAATGGCAGAAAAGCCTTGACAAAGGCTACTCAAACAGTAAAAATTATCCCAACAGAGTTTACTAGAGCAGCTCCAAACTGGAAAAAAAAAAACCAAAAAAAAAAACGAAAAAACATCTGTTTAGTGCAGTGGTTCCCAACCGGGGGCGTTATCGCCCCGGGGGGCGTTTGCACAAATCAGGGTCGATAAGCGCTAAGGGGCGGCCGTGGGGCGATTTGAAAAAATGGGATACTCCATTTAAACCAAGGTTTTACAAGATTCCAAAAGTTTTTCTCTAGCTGAATTCTCAACTTGGTTCGCCCAAAAAGGAGATGAATGGAGTCAACAAGTTGAGTAGGTCTAATATTCCCTTTAGTCTAGCGGCGAATTTAAAAAAGAGCTCCAAAATTGATTTACCCGGTACCGATTTGTAAAATATAGCGACTATGCTAAAACTATTGTTTATAATGTAACTTTAAATTGGTTGTCACATTTTAAAAATTTCCGAACGTGCAAATTTTCAAGGTCAATGGTCAAAAAGGTTAATTTTTCAAAGTAAATTAGTATTTTGGACACACTTTAATATGACGTGACTTATAAAATGCTGTGAGTCAAAATGAACAATTTATACAGTCTTAAAGTGCTCAAAAAGTAACGAAAATAAAAGAATCATAAACTGTTTATAGGGTGTTTTCGTAGCCTTAACAAAGAAATTTGAATAACGGACTTAAACACGTTGAACAGTCTGTTTTCAATACCTTTCAGTTTCAGTTCTGGACCATTGGTGAAGACTGAGAAGAAAAACGTCCAGAACAGTACTGGCGCCAGGTGGGAGTCATGCCACCCTCCCCCGTCGGGGAAGGCTGCCCCCCCCGTCGGGGAAATTTTCCCTTTTCGTCGGGGAGCTACTATGTATACGGTAAAATATGTGTCCCCGACAACGGTCAGTCGCCCCGACGATTTACCTAATTATGGTGTAAATTTGGGCAAATTCTTCAATAAACCCCCAATTTTCCAATTTTCTTCGTAATAACCCAAATTTTTTCAAATTTTCCATTGTAAAAGTCCAACTTTTTCAATTTTTTCCATTAAGAGCCCGAAATTTTCGGCGCGCTTCGAGCGCCAAAATTTTGCTTCAAACATCGTTTCGGCACTATATGGCCCTCATCGAGGCTTCAAGTTGCTGGCCCCCCGTCGGGGAGCTTGGTCCCCCTGTCGGGTAAATCCTGGCCCCACCTCTGGTCCAGAAACTATGCAACGCGTCCTGTAAACTATGGACAATTGAGGTTCAAAATACAACCTTTGAATGTTTCTTTAGTTTCCGAACATAGTTTTAAGGTCAAAGGTCATTAAAGGTCGCACCTTTTAAACTTGATCTGCATTTTAATTTTTTCCCCATAAGGACCCTTCACAAAATCATATGACTTCAAACAACAATTATTCAGATGTTTTAAAGCAACTTTGTCAGGGGTGAGGCCAGGTGGGGCGAGGAGGCCATGGCCCCTCCGAGAAAGGTTGAGGCCCTCGTAGGGAAATTTTTTTAATCTTTTTTAGGGAGAATGAGTGTGTGCGATGAAGTTTTTAATCTCCGACATCGACTGGTCGTCCCAACAGTTTAGTTGAGTTACGGTACTCTCAACGTGGGGTATTAGTCAAAATAAATTGCAAAGCTCACCTTTTACATTTATTTCAATATAAAACCAAATTTTTAAATTTAATTCAATCAATAAAAATACCAAATGATTGAAATTTCTCCACTAAAAGCCCCAAATTTGTGCCGCCCAAATAGCGCCGAAATGTTTATTCACCATCCTTCCAGTAATCCGTCACTTTTGTCCTGGTTTTGGATTAGGGCATCCGCCCCTACCAATGTCGAGAACTTGCAATCCTTAAAATTAAGTGGGATATAACGAAAATATTTATAGGCCTACCATGAAATGTAGGCTATTTTCGTACCTGTATCAGAGAAATTTGAATTTTTGTTTCGTTTGTTAGGATGTGTGGAATCATTGCATTGATTAGATTAAATGTGCGAAATCACATAGCCTAACTAAATTGACTTATTTATTTAATACATTACGGTGTTTCTGTCATTGCAATTACTATTTGCCAACATGAACCAGATCAGCGAGAAGGGGTATGCTGTAGCACTATCCCATGCCAAAACAGTAGATATTTGTGTAAATGTTTTCGGACGTGATGGTAAATTTTATTACGGCAGAAAGCGTCTTTGCTCGGGAAGGCATGCAGCTCATACATTTTTATTGCTATCTTTTATGAGAGGGAGTTGGAACTTGGTCAGTTGAGTTTGGAAAAAAAATCCTATTTCTCTGGCACGTTTTGTGAAAATCCGGACATTGGTCGGATTATTACAGTTTTTCGGGCAAACGGCTTAGCCTCCTCCTCTCCCTAGAAAGTGTCCTTTACACCCATCGTAATTGTTACATGAACTTAATTTATTTGTTTACTGGTAAATAAACCTTTAATAATTTGTGGTTATAGAGTAATATAAATAAAAGTTGTTTCCCTGTATTGGAAAGCCAGTGAATGATTCTCGCACCGGTCTATGTTGTTTTCAAGTCTGCACATGGAAATGGCACATATCCATAACAAGACTTGATTTTACTTGGAACAAAAAATCCCTTAAATAAAATAACTCGCAGTTCTCAAAAAATGATTAAGTTGAGATGAATTCAATGAAGCTTGTAGAAGGGCTGTTCATACGGTACAAATTCATATATGATCTTGCTTTCATTTTGGTAAAGTTATAAAGACAGTAATCACAACTAGGGATTACGTGTTTAATTCCAGCCACATCTAGCATCGTGAGGCGGATGTTTAGAAAACAGGTTTCTTTCTAAGGACTGTTATTATATGCTTTTTGTCTAGCAAAATATACGTTTTTGTCGACAAATGATTGGAGGTAATAAGAATTCAGCAAACTCGAGGGTTTTTGGGAGAAGATGCGTTGCCACCAATTATTCTTTTAGCCTGGCAACAAGCACATGAATTAGTTGGCTAAATCACGGGTCAACCAGATTCAGATATAGCCTGAAAGCAACCATGTGTTGACCAGTTGAACAATTGGGAGAACGGGTACTCTGTTCGAAAATACAGGTCCATAACTTAAGAGCAGAGGAGGGACCCACAAACATTTACGCCTGGTAGAAATTGTAGGAACAAAAATTACATTTGCCTTTTATGTTAACACATCTCGTGCCTTGAAGATGATTTTCCCTCTAACCCGCTGACAGTCTGGGAGCTTTCTCGCCCCCTTCAGCACGTTATCTGGCTAAGGGCCTCGATGAAACTGGCTCTAAGAGGGTTTGGTGATTTGATTTTTCATATGCAGATTAATGAAGGCAGTTTCAACTGACAGGATACTCAAAATGCTGCTTTTTATGAAAAGCAAAGGATTTGTTAATTGTTTACCGCTTTGACCCATTTAGAGAAAGATTTTAGTGACACATTTTTAAGGTGGAGCATTGTATTTTATTACTCTCACATCTGTTATGGGATTCGCAATTTTCATAATGAAAAAACTCTGCTGTTTACTACTTTTCTTACTTACAAAGTGCATTCCGTTTGTAATGACCATTCTGATTTTTCGCCTTCAGAAGCTCAACATGAAAACTGCCAGATGTATATTTTTCAACGCCATATAGTCTAAGGGCTTTAATAAAAGTATGGTCAGAAACCTCGTCTATATGAGAAAATCTTAATTTGTTTACCACAAATGATAACTTGAAAACACTGAAGCGAAACACCATAGCCACATTTTTTCGTTAACCTTTCCAGATATGGTTTATAAATTTGACTAGTCTGCACATAGCTGACGGGGTTTTTCGTTTCGCCTTTCGCTACGGTTATCCTATGTGGCAGAAGTTAAAGAGAGCCGCTATGCAGTCAAACATTCGACAGATCAATTTTATCTAAGAAGAGAATTATACTGCAATATAGAACTTATAACGATCTTACCTTGTCTTTATTGAGAGGCGTTTTATCTCCAGGTAGCAAAAGATGCATAAGATGCATTAAAATATCATATCGTGTAAATTTGTAATGGGGAAAACCAAAAAAATTATTCAAAATATTTACCACACTAGACTCAAGGTAAAGCCTCCCCTGAAGGTGAAGTACACATGCATAGTACCAAGATTGTTAAAGTTCGGGTGAAAATAGACTCGTGACCTTTGACCCTCCTAATAACCATGTTCGGGTAAATTTAAAAGGTGACAACCGACAGAAAATAAAAGCTGACATCTTAAGAAACATTTTAAGGGTAGGTGTCAACTTTTACAATTGAAAGTTGTAGGGGGGGGGGGGTCGAAAGTTCAGTCTTCGCCGTTAGTCTACTTCCCAGATGCCACAAAATCGCATCTAATGTAAAAGTGTTTCATTTCAATTTTTCCTGCAATCACCCTCATATTCCCATCAGTGACCGTGAGAGCGGTGACAGAAGGGGTCATTGCTTAAAAACGTCCTGCAAATGTAACCTTGAATGTAATTTTTTTTTCTTGCAGTCCATTAACATGACATACTGACAGAAGTAACTATTGTGGGTAACTGTGACAAAACAGATAACTTCGGCAAGGTATTATGAAGTAAAACTTTTAAGTATTTTCAAAAATGCAGTTTTTCGGTGCGCCAATTTCTGCTTTTTCATTATTAGTTTCCTCCGTTGACAGGACAAGCCCCTTTAAGCATCAAAGGGAACTCGATCCCGTTATTTATTATTGAAATACAAACTGGGCTAAGGCTGATTTTGCAGTCTTTTTTGTTTGTATTTAAGGTTATTAGGAAATCGGAGGATAGCCAAAATTTGACCGACAGTACGTCATTCTCGTGTCAACAATATCGTAAATGCTTCACAGCTTCCGGGGGCGAATCCCCCAGTCGCCCACTGGGATGTTGACCTTTGGCCTCTTTTTGAGAACAGTCCACAACTCGATGTGGCCCTGGCAAATTCAGTTAAATACAAAGGAAGTTTCTCCTCTTTTGACGGCAATTAAGCCTTTCAGCTTTTGCTATAGACAAGGGGGGGGGGGGCGTTTGAACATCCTCATTTGGTTAAAGGGGGGCGTTTAGAGAGAAAAGGTTGGGAACCACTGGTTTAGTGCATCTCTCAGGCAAAGCATGCAATAACCTGAACTGAGTTTGAATTCCTCAAGGTCCTATCCACACAGGCTCTGTATGAGCTTTAATGTGAACACAACTGCTCTGCCCGCACAAGTCATCCAATGGAGCTCCATTGTCATCATTGACCATCCAGAATTAAGTTAGTTTTTGAATTGACGTCAATCAAAGTAGGGTCAACATATATTTAGAGCTATGGTGCTATTCCTAAATATGTCTAGGAGCATGTCATAGAATCTTTAAAATTTACTCACAATATTATCACAATCGAGGATCAAGCCCGTAGCCAGGTTAACCAATGGGGGGGGGGGCACATTGATGTTAGAGTTTCGCCGGCCTGGGGGATGTAAGGGGAGGGAAACCTCTCCTTTGAAAATTTTTGCCTGTGTCAAGAACTCTAGATGCAAAATGGTGCAAGATTTTACATTTTGTCTTCATATATTTGTATTCCAAAATTCTGATCTCGTAATAATTTTTTCCTCCCTCAGGGCAAGACCTTTTATTGAAAAATATTTGGGGGCACGTTGCTACGTGCCTGTCGAGGATCATGATCGAATGATTAGAATTTCTTGTTACGATATGGGACGTGACTAAGTTTAAGGTGGCCTATTAGTCTGAGTATATAGTCCTTATAAATTGAGGTCATCATCTTCTTGACAATCATTTGCTCCACCTCTAATAGTCAGGTGGCTTAGCAACAATTTTCAGCAATAACGTTACCGGCCGGACAAAAGTACCAAATTTGGCATGGAGTTTCTTTTCGACCTATCTATTGATTTTATCCGTGGAACCCACTTGATCGGCTTCGATTTTCCAAGATGGCGGCCAAAATCCAAGATGGCCGCCAGAAAAGAAAAGAATATGTCATATATCTGCCTGTAGACATCGGAGATGAACAAATGAGGGGTCAATTCAAGTGTTTCCGGGATCACTGAAACAGATGCTGGTCATGGCATGTTGCTCGGGTAACCCACTATCAAGATGGCGGTCAGAATTCAAGATGGCACCCAAGTTGAATGAAATATTTCCAAAAATTGTGTAACAACATTGCAAATTTTCCTAAAGATAAATCCGCCTGCAAGTTCCTGAAATATTTCACACCTGCATAACATATTTTTGTGAAAACCACAATAATTATCAGAGTACTATAGTCTTTCAATTTTTACACCAGGTATCAAGTAGGCCATGACGTGGAATAACAATGTATAAAAGTCCTTTCCATTCCAATTAACTCCCTTTACTCTCCTGAAACATGTCACTCATTTTTTCCTCTATCATGGCCCATATCGGGCTTTGTAGTTGCTCTCCATCGTCGAAATGCACCAATAGACCCCACCTTCCCCATTTTCGGATCCTTTGCTATAAATATATATATATATATATATATATATATATATATATATATACATATATATACATATGTATATATAGGTCAATTAAAGGTAGTAAATAGTGCTAAAATTTGTGGAAATCTCCACGACGTTTTGGGCTTAAACCCTCCATCAAGTAGCAAAAAATGCAACCGGGTTGTGCCACCTGATAAAGGGTTTAAACCAGAAATGCCGTGGAGTTTCCACAAACTTTTAACCAGCCTACACATTTCAAAAATGCTACGCATTACTTTGACCATATATACATATATATGCAGAGCTCAAGGTCACATTGCTTCTTAGCATGAGGATTCAGCCCAGCGAACCCCCTCCCCCTTAGAAAATCCTGGTTACACCTGCTCTTAAATCACACAATTTTAAATCATTACTAGTCGCCCCACAAGCAGAATTAAATGTGAAATCAAATAGATCAAATTGCTAGTCCAACGTAGGCAGCCTGGACCAGGTCACAGTAGGTTGGTTAGGGCAGAAACAGGTAAAACATCAGACCACCTCTTTGCACTATCCGATTGACCGGCACCGCTTAGGCTGACGAAGCCATACACACGTGCTGATAACTTTTTCGGCAAAGAGTCATAGAACGGATGTATTGGTCAGTCACAAGTCCAGAGGGGGTTACAATTAGCCCTTTCCGACAACCAAAGAAAACCGAAAAGTGTAAGCAGTTATTGACCCCGAATTTGAACAAATCTCCATTGTCTCGTTGTTTTGAACCAGGGCTTACATGTGACCTTCTTTTTCTGTATTAGAAGCCATGAAACCTTGTAATGGTAAATTCTTTTAATTGCAATGATAATCTTTTCATCCATACTTGTGCGTGTTACTCGACCACAGATTCTTTTCATATGTTATCTATTCACCAACACTTTTAAGAGACGTGCAGCCGCATTGTACAATGCAGTTGCACGTCTCTTAGCTCAACGCATGAACAGAATTCCACAGTGCATCTTGGATAACACTATATGAGCTTGAAAATCCAGTTGACTAAATGTTGTTTGAAACTTTAACGTAGGATAGTCGAGGGATCTCATCACATACTACTATGAAAACCGCAAGTAAGTTACATTCATGGAATTTGACTGTTGGTCAGTTAAGTTTGTTGTCTCTTCGGGGACGTAGCTCGATTTGGGGAGCAGAACTCTGTTCGGAGTAACTTTCGGTTTCGCTCCATGGCTCTTCGCTAGAGAGTCGAGGGGACCTTGAAAATAGGCCTAGTATAATTTGACTGTATATTTTTGCTTGCAGCAGTTTGCTATGTAAAAGCTGTAGTCGAAATTATATGCAAATGTAATTAAATTGCACCTTTTATAATTACCGCTCTAGTCTCCGTAGATCTATTATGTCAGTCTGTAGTACTTGAAACCATAGCTGTTATAATTAAATGCGAAGGCATGGTTGAGAATCGGGGCGTTGGCTACAGAGAAGAGCCTCTGCTTATCTATTCTAATGATTTCAAACAAACGTAGTAATATTAAGTACATGGCGACATAAAGGATGAATAACGTAAGATGTTGACATATGCCAACAGATTACATATGAATAGTTTCCAAACTAGCAAGATGTCCCCAAATCCAGAGATTTTTCTCCCATATACAATGCAACTACACTTGAAAGAGGCAGCAGGAATCTGTTCTGGGATCATAGGCATTAGGAATAAAAATGACAACAAAAATGAGTATCACAATATGATTCTTGATATACAAAGCTAACGCGTTTGGGACGAAATACTCTACCGTGGCTTGGATGTAGCTGTTTACATAACGTTACATATTCACTTGGTTGTCATGATAGGCAATGACGGTACCTTCCTTTTTAGCATGTGCTACAGAATTGGTGCTATGAGAATTGGTTGCCTCGGAAACTCATTATCGTAGCTCTTCTAAACACCGTATCCCTCGACATGTGTTTATCGCATAGTTAAAATAGTCTAGAATAGTGGTTCCCAACCTTTTCACTCTAAACGCCCCCTTTAACCAAATGAGGATGGGCAAATGTCAACCCCCCCCCCCCCTTGTCTATAGCAAAAGCTGGAAGGCTTGATTGCCGTCAAAAGAGGAGAAACGTCTTTTGTATTGACTGACTTTTTGCCAGGGCCACATCGAGTTGTGGATTGTTCACAAAAAAGAGGCCAAAGGTCAACATCCCAGTGGGCGACTAGGGGATTCGTCCCCGGAAGCTGTGAAGCATTTACGATATTGTTGACACGAGAATGACGTACTGTCGGTCAAATTTTGGCTATCCTCCGATTACCTAATAACCTTAAATACAAATAAAAAAGATTGCAAAATCAGCCTTAGCCCAGTTTGTATTTCAATAATAAATAACGGGATCGAGTTTCCTTTGATGCTTAAAGGGGCTTGTCCTGTCAACGGAAGAAACTAATAATGAAAAAGCAGAAATTGGCACACCGAAAAACTGCATTTTTGAAAATATTTTAATGTTTTACTTCAGAATACCTTGCCGAAGTTATCTAGTTTGTCACAGCTACCCACAATAGTCACTTCTGTCAGTATGTCATGTTTATGAACTGCAAGAAAAAAAAATTACATTCAAGGTTAAATTTGCAAGACGATTTTAAGCTATGACCCCTTCGGTCACCGCTCTCACTGTCACTGATGGGAATATGAGTGTCCTTGCAGGAAAAATAGAAATGAAACACTGTTACAGTAGATGCGATTTGGTGGCATCTGGGAAGGAAATATTAGACCTACTCAACTTTTTGACTCCATTCATCTCCTTTTTGGGCGAACCAAGTTGAGAGTTCAGCTAGTGAAAAGCTTTTGGAATCTTGTAAAACCATAGTTTAAATGGAGTATCCCATTTTTTCAAATCGCCCCTGCCGCCCCCTTAGCGCTCATCTCACCCTGATTAGTGCAAACGCCCCACGGGGCGATAACGCCCCCGGTTGGGAACCACTGGTCTAGAAAATTAAATGATTTGATATCATTTATTTGCTGTCTGATACTGTAGGTTGCAGGCAGGGTTGTATGTAAAATTGAACTCAAACAACCCTTACCGTATTTGGGAAAAGTAGGCATATCCCTGCATATTAAGCGTACGAGGCGGGGGCAGGGGGCATACGCCCTCCCTATTCGGGAAAAATAGATCCATTCGGGCTAATGAGACAGCCAAGAAAATTACTTATGCCCTTCTTGCGGGTCAAATTCGGGCAACTTGGTCCAAAATTCTAAGCTCGGGCAAAAATTATCCCTGCCCTCAGAAATATTGACCCCCGTTCGCCCATGTATCCCTGCATGATTATAAATGTCAATTTAGGTTATGACTGCGCAGTTCATCTGCAACGATCTTACGGATTCTAGTAAGTATTTTGGTGTTGTCTATGCTGCTACACTCCTAACAGGTGGATGAAATTGTCTTGAAGCTGTTGGCTAGCATACGGATTACGATGGGACATTCTATTGAAATGGCATAGACAAGAGTATGTACCGTTGGGTCTGCTACTGATTCACTTAATGAATATTAGACTTCACACGTGGGGCTAACTGTTCCTATAATAACGCACTGCACAGTGAACACATCTAAAATGATTAACGGACCTAAATCAGCCCCAAGTTACTTCCTAAATGCTGCTTGATTAGTACAACCAAAGACTCACTGCTGTTGTCATGGCAATGCTCCTATAAGCATTGTCGCAGCCTGAGCGAAACACCCGGGGGAGGGGGATAGTTCATGACACTCTCTAACTTAGTCCTCAGTAGCTTTGCTAGGACTGTTGGAACCAGGGCGGATCCTTCCATTGTCAATTTGCTTGGAGGTTCCGTTCTGGGTCTTGGTTGTAAGGGGGTGGGTAAAACACTTTTTCTTTGAGACTTTTTTGTAACATAGATGCAAAATGAATACATTACATAACTCTGACAAATACACTAAACATGAAAGTAAGCCCTAAAATCTTGTAAAAAGCTTTTTTAATCGCTCACTATTGGGGAGATAACAGCTCTCAGAGAACAAGGGCAACTGATCTCAGACACTAAAAGAAAGGCTAAGTAATTATTTAAGTTCTGTGTTTACGACTGAGCAGATTAGGAATATCCTATACACAAAGAAAAATCCCCATTTCCAGGAATGGGTAAAATTAATGTTACCTACAATGGCGAGTTAAAGGTCAAAAACAGTCGCCCCAAACTTATTTTGAAACAATAGCTAAATGTCACAAATTTCTTCTTATTTCTGTTCCAAGTATCTTTCGTAATATTTTAGGACATAAATATTGCATATTCAAGGTAAACCAAGCAGTTGCTCCCTGTAAATTTTCCAAATGAGTGAGAATAATACTGTCACATGACTCTCAAGAGCCATTCAGTAAGTAGGATAGTCTACTATACAATTCTTTATTGGGGTGAATGCATTCTCCCTTTAAACTGCTAAATAAACTCCATTAACATAGCAAATTAGGTTGGGCCTTATGGCCTCCCCTATCGCATTCTGAAGCTGCTTGCTTATCTGGATCGCTCAAAAAGAAGGCCCTCATCGAAATCTACAATTGGTCCATTCATGGAAGGGGATGATCACACAGGATTGGAAAAAGGAAAAAAACTATCCAATTCATAAGTAAGGGGAAAGTTTGAACCTTAAAGGTCGGTTCATCCTCCTTCAGTATAGAGCTATAAAGGCATGAAAGTTGAACAGAGACGGCCACATACATGCTTCTTATACAGGCGAGTAGCCAGAAATTTGCCAATGGGGGGGGGGGGGAGCGGCTGCCCCTTTGCCTCCCTCCTTGCTACGCACCTGTTTTTATACCTTCATCAATATGAAGGCCTGAAAAGCGGGTTTATGCTGCCAAATGTTCACGCGCTATAAATCTATACAAAACATACATGGTTATGATTGCATTCCTAAATTGACCTACCGGAAAGGCTAAGTAAGATTTTCTCAGCCTTTTCCAGTACAGTTCTCTCATACTACACAGCAGGTCTGCGGATCACACTAATAAGAAAAAACAATAAAAAAAGGCATAAATATCACCTTTTTGCGGACTATCGCCTAGCCTGTGAAATTTGTGTGCCAGTTGCTCGAGTTACAGATCTCCGTTGCTCATGCGTGTTAAAATATTAAATCAATCTGCAAGGTGTGTTCTTACAATAACTTCCCACTTTTGTTGCAGTTGTCAGTTGGCATTGGGGCATCGATTTTCTTTGTGAATTTATGTGATCAATTGTTCTTGATGGTATTTTGACCATAGCGATGATTATACGTAATCGATCTATAACAACTATGTATCAGACGTGGCATACGTGGATCGTTGTGTTAGAAACCTTACATTTATTAAGTCATCTGTATGGAATCTCTACCGAAGGCAAAAGGAATCTAGGCCTATACAGTAACGATAACATGTTCATATGTATGTCGGCAGTATACGTCTGTTTGTAACGCTGAGCTTGTAAACATGGAAAGGCAATATAGGAATGATCGATACTTTTCGTGCTCTGTTTATGCATTTGACATGTTAAGGAAAAGATAGAGTATAATTTGTTTTTGGTGGATGTCAAAGGTTACTAGAGGTCACCAGAGAGCCTATAAAGCCGAACAACCCTGTAACATGGTATCTCAACATTAAAATGAGAATGATGGATCTTTTGAAACCAGCTTACCAGCAATATGATCTTTTCATATTAAGAGGATGGATTTTATTTTTGGTGGAAATGAAAGATCATCTGAGGTCACCAGGGGTGAAAGCACCAAACTCCAGGCTTCTTTCCTTTTTAGTAACTCGTTACAGTTAGTTATTTCCATAACCAATTTGATACAGGTGCTAGAACTGAAATAAAGTTACTAGCTACTGTTACTTCTGACTGAAAAGTAACCAGCTACAATCTAAACGTTAGCTATTACTTCCAAACTGGAATAAATGCCATCTCGTTCGAGATGGTGAGGGCAAAATCAGGTGAGGAGAGGGCGTGATCAGAGAGTACAGACGGAACACATAAAAGGACAGTCACATCCCTGTTTACTGAACTAGATAGTCCTTCATAAAGTAAGACAGTTATCATTGCTGATCTTCACTGTGGATCCAGGTAGATTCTCTTAACACTCAAACCGCATCAAGGCGCTCAACCACGGTTTGGTCGGGGATGGGGTAATCATGAAACAGGTGGTTGGTGGAATTATTTTTTCCTTTGGTCAAAGGGGGTAAATCTACAACCCCTATCCGTGGTCACATGCCTAGCATCCACGAATCAAGATAATGTGTCGGAACTTATTTAAACCTTTCGTTAAAAGAGCAACTTTTGTTGCAGTCTTAAGTTTTCTAATAGTACCGGTTTGAATAAGAAAATCTTTTTTAATCCAACTACAATATTAACGGAAATTAGTAGAAATTATAGGTTTCGGTGCCTATGCAGTGCTGTTTATTCTCATTAATGGCAGTTTATGGTCTCAGGAAGCGTTATAAATTTTAACGATAAAGTAAGTCGTCACGGTCTTTAAAGTAATGGGTAAGTGACGACGATTCTATGGCACAAAACTAAAATTTCACTTTATCTAGACTTGATATAGAGCAATGATAATGTTGAGACTAAGGTATGTGGAGACCATGCATCCCTGGTAAGTCGAAATTCTTATTACGATAGGTCGAAACTTAGTCTCAGTCCATTATTGTCATAAACGGCCTAATTCGATCAGTTTAAGATCATACTTGAAGCTATCTGACCATCTCAATATTCTACCGATCTACTAGGACAGGACGTACCATTATTTCACCCTAACCAGGTATTGGCAATTGAAACCAGAATTTTAAGTGTGGTACAGCCTAAATTCATGTGTTTGATTCATCATTTCCCAGCCAACATGCCCATTTGGGCCTCAACTGGGCTTTATAGCCGTGAAGGCTTGGCTTGGGTGGGCTGACGGATGTAATTGGGATATTCGTTCTTTTCCGGGATAAGCCAGACATGCTTACTGTTCTTTGGGTATGTAAAAGAGACGTTTTTTCCCGTTATTTCGGTAACCTTTTGTCCGAAATTGCTTTCAGTTTTCTCTGGTTTTAGCTATTGATGGGTTTACCCACATTGCGGAGCCCAGCAATTGCCCAGTTGGTAGGCACGTTTGGAAATAAACGCCTTTTTCTCCTTTTTTCTCCTTTTTCTCCTATTTTCTCCTTTAGAAAATGATCGTACCGATGAAAGTTTTCTTTAAAACAAATAAAAACAGAAAAAATAACAGAGGTTTATTAGCCTAACTGGGCTAGAGCCAGGCGCGGATCCAGAAATTTCGAGGGGGGGGGCCCAAGATGGAAAATCTCATGTGCACCGAAGGTGCACCACGAGCGCGAAGCGCGAGTCCCTACGCGTGGGGTCCAGGGGCCCGCGTTAGGGCCCCTGGTGGGGTCCAGGGGCGGAGCCCCGGTGGGGGTCAAGGGGGCGAAGCCCCCGGAAGCTCTCGCAATATTGCATTTTTAAGAGCACAGAAATCGGCTCCAGTTCTTATGTCAGTGAGATTTTATACCTTTTCATGTTGCATGGAATTTGATGTGTATGGTTCAGTATAAGTTACTATATGTACCTGCAGAAGTTCCGGAGAATCTAAGTTATATTAAAACTTACCCGCCAACATTATGAGCCCGTGCAGGTACCTTGAAATGATTTTTTGCCATAATGAGTGTTTTATTTTCGTTATACGGTATTCGGGTTTAGGAAGTCAGATAAAACAATTGCGCGCGAAGCGCGCCGAAAATTTGAATTTACATTTAAAACCATTGCTATGACTAAAGGTGTCAATTCCCTTTTGTGATCAATTAGAAGGTGGGTTCGATACTAAGTTTTCAGTTCTCATAAGAAGAGGAGGGTAAAAAAATGAATATCAATTACTTCACATCCTTACAATGCTGGCTCCTCTGAAATCACGTTTATGCACACGAATAATTGGCTTATGGTAGAACCCCACCGATGAGTAATGCGAATACGTTTGGCACCTTATTCAAGGCTAAAAGTGCGCAGATCAAGCGAAAATCAAGAAATATTGAGAAGACTTTGCAAAAATCGTGAAAGATTTCAAACGACTTTTGGTAAAAAGTGATGAAAATAAATCCATCACTCATTAAAAATGTACCTCTCTCCATAAGCGTAAACAATTGCGCGCGAAGCGCGCCGAAAATTTTCTGTATAGAGACTCCCGGGAGCTCTGCATTAATTGTACACTGAAAAGGGGGACCAACAGGACTCTCACAACCTTACATCCATATGGGAGGAGAGATGATATATCACCTTCTTTATGGACTTCTGAAGAATATACCCTTCAGAAATCTATAACCGATGGTGCCGGCGGGAGTTGGTGATTGGAGGAACCGCAGATAACTGCTAAACCGTGCCTTTTTAGGCAGTGGGATTTTGTATACGCTATATACAAGAGTGGGAGAGCCTTTTCTTATTAGTACATGAGAGTGCAATCCCAGGAAGGGGTTTACCCTCCTCTTTGAGAAATTTTTGTTAATTTTAGGGGGCCTATATGCAAAATGGTGGTATCTTTGAGTCATTCTAAAGTGATTGTATGTTTAGAAAATGTCCACAACTTAGTGAATTCTAACTTTTGTTCGGGTGAAAAAGGGGAGTAAGAGACAGTTAACATATTGTCTTCAAACCTCCTTAAGTCCCAGGAAAAATCATGGGCGTGGATCCATCTCCAAAAGTGTGTGTGTGTGTGTGTGGGGGGGGGGGGGCTTTTTCACATTTGTGAATCGCCGTCCTGGTGGTGGGAAGAATCAGTTGGTGGTAGCCAAAATTTGCGTCACGGGGAGGCAATAAGTTCTGTGATTTTCGGCATGGGGGAGGGGTCTAAGGGAAATTTTTCTAGAACTGAATGCCCTCAGATGCGATTTGGTGCAACAAAAGTGTACGATTTTAGGTTATTTTTCTTCTAAAATTTTCGTTTTCCTAGGCATAATTGCAGTCTGTTCCATCATTTTTGAAAAAGTGAGGGGGACTTTTTGACGATGTCCTACCTTCCAAAAAAGTGAGGGGGACGCGTCCCCCGTCCCGCATGATCCACGCCCATGGGAAAATTGTACACGCAATTATACCTGCGTGGAGTCCACAGAAACATTCTTGGACTATAATAACATTTTTCCTTTACATTTTAAAAGGATATCCAAGGTTGACAGAGAACAGTATAGAGCCTCCCGGGAGCTCTAAATGAGTTACAGTACACAAAAGAGGGACCAACGGGATTCTCACTACCCGACATCCATATGGAAGGAGATATGATATATCACCTTCTTTTTAGGTAAAGCAAGAGGGATGGTGGACAGGCAAAATTCGTTTCAAAAAAGATTTTCGTCATTATTGAACGTCGCGGTAAAATGTTTGGAAAATAAGCAACGACAATTACGTACTTACAATCTTTCAAATCATGTACTAGACTAGATTAGTCAAAGATCCCATAATGATGAGAGCCCTACAGAGAAGGAGATGTAGTTTTTAGAAAACTGTTGCACTGGAATAATTTCTTGCGTCATAGCTTTGTCAATGGTATATAAAATCGAGTGTAAACCCTGTCGTATGCGCGCGAAGCGCGCCGAAATTTTGAATGAAATATTAGTCCATGACAAAACCTGCATTTCAGAACCTGCATCGCACACTGTCACTTTCCCACCAACCTATGCTATTCAGAAACGAATCTTCTGACTGAGAATTCTTAAAAAGCACTTTTGCTCCTTTGTTCCCCCGTGAGTAGTTACCGAAAGCTATTAATGATAAGGACAACTCTGACACAAGGCTTGACGCTAGCGGAGCGTGCGAAAATTTGGAATTTGTCAAGAATTTCCAAAACTTATCATAGTTTGAGAACAGTTTGTGAAAGAAAATGGTTAGAATTAATAAACCAGTCATCAATAATACATCTCACCCTACACCCTCCACAGAAATCCTGAAGCTTAAACGACCTTTGGGACCATTTTAAAATTTTTCAAGAATCGATGGGGGAGGGGGACACACGTCACCCATTGCCCACTGTGCCGACACCACTGTCTGTAGCTTAAAAGCCTTTTGAGTTCATTTTAAAACTTTTCAGACAGTTTCGAAATCGAATAGGGTATACACGCTGCTACTTTGCCTGCAACAGCTGGTGCTACTGTGCACAATAGTACGTCACCTGACAGCTTGTCTTCTGTATTCATTCTGCAAGGTCTGTATGGCGAAAACTTTGCGTCTCAATCCCTCTAGATTACAAAAAATTTCACTCTTTAACACAAAATTGTTACTAAATTTCAGTGCAGCTAGCCGAGCCCTTACTACATATGTCACGATGTTTACTTATTTAGATCTTAAGTCAAGGATCATTACTCAGCTATTCACCTGTTTTCGAACATTGTAGCGCTCCTTTTGTCGCCAACCACTTTGACAGATATCTAAAGAGATAATCCAGCGATAGCTCCACCCAACCCCTAAAGAAACATATACTTTGAATACATTCTTAGACACTTTTGTTTATTTTTTGCTCTTAATTTTTCTTTCTTCTTTTCTTTTTTTCTTTTTCTTCTCTTTTTCTCCTTTCGTTTTTTTTTTTCGTGGCGAGGGGGGGGGGCGGGCCCCCCAGGCCCCCCTGGATCCGCGCCTGGCTAGAGCTGGGGTATTTACGGGCTTCCCAAATCATTGGAGCCCAAATGGGGAACGCTGGGGCCCAGTGTAGTATATTACTTTAAGCAAACATCTCATTTGCATATTAATTTGAATAGTATTTTGACTACAGGTGTTATTTGTGTAAGTTGTCGTACATGGCTTTGAGTGCTCTAAGAAGAGACGTACAATACATTCAGACGCAGACCTGTCAATAGGTTCTTTTCTGATGTTTTCTATTGAGTTGTGTGTTCTTCGTTGTATGCCAGGGACCGACACAACACCCAGCCGGGGAAACTCATTACTTTATGAGTAAACGATCTTTCATTCTTCTAAAATTCCTATTGTTGACTTTTTGTAGCATTAATACTTTTAGATTAACGGTAGGAGGTATGAAATTAGAGCTAAGTTAATCTAAACATTTGGTGTTTTCAATGTGCTCCTGGCTCAAGCTGGGCTAACCCAATATGTTGAGTCCAGTTGGTGCCCAGATGGGGCCCAGTTAGGGAAATTTTCGAAAAATAATTTCATTCAGGTGATAATTAAATGTTTTTACTTCAGCCAACTATGTATGCCCTGGGTATTTTATCTGACAAGATTAGTAGAAAGAATTAAACGTGTTACTGTATCTGGGCTATGACTGGGCTTTTAACGGGCTTACAAGCCTGCAACGTAACTGATTTACTTGGTGACATCCCCATTACTGGCTATTATAGCCTCTTCCCCTTACACCAAATTCAGATATGGATTGATATCTAAATATATCTGGCTAAATACAGCCTTTATATGGCCATTTCAATGAATACATGGTCACTTACTCTAAAGCACGGGAGAACCGCCAGTGTGGACCAAATATATTGTTCCGAAGATATGCTATATGATAATTATTAAACACCTCAGACTTAGAGTTTACATTCTGATTCATGAGGCTTTTCAAGTTGAAGTTTCACCCAAAGTTGTATCTAAACAGTACGCAGATGTAACATGCATAAGTCACCTAGTCCTTTGAGCACGGACTTAAAAACTGGACGCAATGATAGAAAAAGTAAAGTCGACCTAGCACTGTGCAAATTTCTTCTTTGTTTGTCAATATGGTATAAAAGAGTACCTACCCTGTGTCCAGCTGGGATCCGTACACAATCTAACCATGGTCCACATTAAGCCTAGTAGGCTAGCCCATAACACGCACTAGCCCAGTCTGAGCCTACCCGTAGCCCAACTAGACAAACCCATTTGAAGCCTTAATCCAGCTGGGCCCAACTGCCTCCACCCTTACTGGGCTAGCTCAGTGGGCCCAAGAGGGAGCCACCTCCACCCCAGCTAGCTAGACTAGTTGGGGCTCAGCATGTAGTCCAGCTGGCGCTCAGCTGGTGCCCACCTGGGAATGTTGCCTGGGCACCGTTAATTTTACTACTAACTCGTTACATAGTTCCTTAACAGCAGGCAGTTGTAATTGGAATGATCACCAGATCCTCATGGCTTGTACAGTGTTACTGATCTGTGCTGTAGTTTCTTAGCATGTGCCACAGAAACTGTTAATGGTAAGATACGGTTGAGTGATTTACATGTAAATACCTAATTTTAGACAAGAGCTTTTGAGTCTAGACATGGTGCAGTGGTAAAAAGTATACACTCTTAATACCATGTCCTCCGGGGTTCTTGGATCTTGGTTCGACTCCCCTTAAAGACTATTCTTGTTTTTTTAGGATATTCTTAGTGATAGGGTTAGGGGAAAGATTCGTGATTTTCTTTATGTCTTTCGTGCTACGATGCTAGTAGCATATCACAGTTATTACTGAAAATGGTCTTCTACCATTTACAGTAATCACAACTGTACATGCTATGAGAATTGCCTGGAATGATATACATCATTTTGAAGTTAAGTCGCACCGGCAAGATCAGACATTTTTTGTTTTGTACCTATAAGACTTTGACCGAGTTAGGACGTTAACTCAAAAGAGGTTTGCTCTCTGCCGTGACATGTGCAATTAGACTGAGGGTTTTCAC
This sequence comes from Holothuria leucospilota, assembly GCA_029531755.1. NCBI lineage: Eukaryota > Metazoa > Echinodermata > Holothuroidea > Aspidochirotida > Holothuriidae > Holothuria > Holothuria leucospilota. The sequence continues at coordinate 31,091,448 of CM055971.1, forward strand.
TATAGCTGTAGCATTGCCAGCCATAAAGGAAATAAACACCATTGCATCTTTGGACGCTCTGTGACCCGCATAAGAATGTATGAATTAGACTTTAGACTTTAGACTTTATGTAAGATTGTGAATATCATTCTACATCAGGTTATTTTAGGAAACTTCCCGAACTTTGCGGGTTGTTGTGAATGTTAGCCCTACAGCTCATTTGCACGAGGTCCGTTCTTTAGGAAGGGTAAACTTAATTTCGTATTAACAGTCGTTTGTAGTTTTTAGCAGCTACCCGTACGTTGTTGATGGTGCTAAATTACTCATCACAGCAATATTCTGAGTAAACCTCTTGTAAGAGGATTGCTAGACTGGAATGATATTGGTAGCTTCCTGACGTTAACTTGAGGCAAACGAACAAGAGAAAGAAACCCCGCCAGCCCAATAAGTTGCTCATCGTTGATTATCTTCTCGGTAATTAGTGGTTCGTAAAGTGTTAGCACAAATTAACTTAACGTTATGGTGACATTCCAGCAAAGAGGCCTGATTTGACTTTGCAGTTAAAGAATAAGATTTCTCAAGAAAAGATACGTTGGCACTTGGCATTATTTCAATATCTTTTACAGTTCTTAAGATGTACCTCTTCAAAGTTTGAACGTTCCTGAACTTCTGAAGTAACTCATTGCCGATGCTAACAAATGATGTGCAGTGTTTCACAGTGTTGGCATTCTTTTGTTAACCCTGTATTAATTATCTCTTAATCACTCATCAGATAGTTTGTAGTTTGGTGAGTGATACTGATATTTTCAAGGACAAACTTTAACTGGCAAAATAAATCTCTGAGGACCTACTTATGTTACAATTGTCCTTGAAATGAAGGTTGAAAAAACGAAGGGTAACAGTAGCCATATTTGGCCAGTCCCTCTCTAGACATTACAGATTTGCATATTTATCTCATCTCTATTCATGATAAAAGTGTGAAATAGAAATTACCGTGTAAAATGGTCAATTGTTAATGGATTTTGATGAGAATTGTATTGTGGATGTTTTCCAGGTTTGTAATGCTTTTTTACATCAAATATCCAACTTTGCCATTTTTATGTGACCATCTTTAAATTAAACTTTCCGTTCTGTCTTATTCCAAGTACCATCTCCTTGGTTATAGCAAATTACATTAATACAGTAACGGCGTTACATGTAACTTGTTAATCCGAAAGTTTGCAAACATTTCATAGTCATACCCACTGTCTATAAACACGGTATCTCAGAATGGGTGACATCAAGGGATCTCATCACTAGCATGTCTTGAGTAAAGGAATCCTACTGGCTTGGTGGATGTAGAGGTCATACGGTGTCACCATGTGTCGAACGGTGAAAACCCTATAAACACGATATCTTAAGAAGGATAAGTTTGAGAATACTTAGTTCGTTTCCCAAATTAAACATGAAACGGAAATTCAGGTTGGGCACGAAAGCAGTTGCCCGGGTCAGTAAACTGGCCATTTGCAATTTCACAAAACTACAAGATGGTAAGGAAACTAGTCAGGCCCTTTTGCCCGTTTTGGCAAATAATTATTCTTCCCCTAAAGAAAAGTAGGTTCAAGGTCTCATTGATTGACGAGACTGATTGGAAACAGTGAACAAATCTTAAAGCGACATCAATTTTGAAATTCTGGCTGAGTGTTTCAGAGATGCTGGCGTCACTGTATACTTTTTAAATATTTCAGGAACATGGCAAGCAGCAAAGATATTCGTTTTACAAGTGTTAGAATAGGGTTCTTCTCAGTCCACGCTTCTGCTGGGGGTAACGGTAATATGTGATGTCACCCTGGCACTCTGTCGCACAAACCAAGAGTTCAATAAAAATCTGGTCTTTTCTCTTCATCTTAGGAATGTGATCGAGCTTCACTTTAATTCAAGTTAACTATTTTTTTGACTGCTGTCAAATATTATTTGAGGCCACTGGAAGTCAAAGTATGAAAGCTTCATAAATGATAAACATGTCATCTGAAGACTTGTAACTTTAAGGGATCTCTAAGTTTACGTGTAGATACTCCGTACTGAGTTCAACTGACTTCTGTTGTTTGGTGATAATTAAAGGTCATTGAGATTAACAGGGCTCAAGTTGAGAAAACCTGATAGCAAAATCCGGCGGTGCGCCGTTGGCCATAAGGCCGACGGAGGGCCGACGGAGGGCCATCGGAGGTCCGCTGGCTGGACGAAAACTTGCATGATGCCATAAGGCGCTTTAACCAATTAGTATCGCCGCCATCGGCGGACCGCCGTTGAACCACCGGACATTTCTCTGGTGGACCCCCGGAGTGGCCGGCGGCGGTCCGTCGTCGGGCCGACCAAATTTTGCTATGCGCGTCCTAACACAAGATATCTTAAGAGGAATAACTTTGAAGTATTTCGTAATTCACTCGTAGATGCCGCGTAATTAAAAAAAAACCTATACTGATTAGAATAAACCTGAACGCAGGATTGATTTTGGTGGAGGCGCTGCAAAAGTACATTATTGCCCAAAACTTATCAGCCTAATGACCTCGATTTTAATGGGTGAGTGAAGCGGTGACAGATTCAGTGTGAATACATTTGGTTAATTTACAAATCTATGATGTTGATTTCCTAAAATCAAATTATGTATGTTTTACTTATTGTTTTTTATTATAAAGAGCTAACCTTTTGAGTTGGGAGATGTGAGAAGGCAATACAAAAGTCGCATGTGAAATGCACATTTCATTATCCCTACTTAGGTTCCTACCATTATTTTAAAGCGTTAAGGGTAATGAATAACAATAACCTACTCCACTTTTGATTTGCAGTCTTGAACAAGTCTTTACATTTTTTCATATCTACAGGTATATGATAGCTGATTTGTCCATGTAAGGTGTCATAAGAGGTATCTTTGCTTTATGCGAGAAGATGGAAACAAGAAAGGATTTCATCTCACCACTTCAAATTATCGGCACAAACTAACTTCAAAAATTGGACCTTTGAGCCTTTGCACCTTTGGACCTTTTAACAGCATCTGAAGGTCAGATAGGACATAATTTAAGATCGTGACGCCTACAATGTATAAGGTAATTCAAAAAATATCGTTTAATGTTAAAAGTCTATGGATATGTTAATGTCATACTAGCCTATTTCATGTAAAAATCATTTAAAAGGTTAAAATAGTATAACAATACCTATCAAAGTTTATAGGATATTGACCATTTTACGGGACGTTTACTTATTCTTACATCTTGAATGAAAATGAGCTACTTATGCAACTTATGCAACTTATCCTACTTATGCAACTTATGCAACTTTGTGTTAATCTTTGCTTGTGTAACCTAAATGTGAAGAATAGTAATTGTATTATTGACTTTAGGAGTCTATTTTGGGAGTAGATTTTCACTTGTTTGAAATAGGCTGGTAAATAATCTTAAAATCGGTGATACAATAATTACAACAGGTTTTCCATCACGAGGTTGCAATCTTATATTGTTGAGAAAACAGCTTTTTCAATCACATGTCGACATACCTGTGCGAATACTGTCAAAGCTGGGCATCACTGAATTTCTACTTTTAATACAAATTAGATTTAAAGTTTTTTTTTGATATGATAGGCAGGTAAAACTTAATTTAAGCATGCTGCTGAAATTTTGATTAACTTCCTGTCTGTGGATCTCAAGATATTAGTAAATAAAATTGTCATATTTCAATCCAAAATGAAGTTAATTGTTAGCACATTTGACGCCACACTTTAATCACTTCTTTCTTTGTATCAACTTTTCAACCTATAAACCTCCTTCTCAAGCCCATGCTTTCGTAATGAGACTGTTTGTATGAGAGGTATGGGAATTTTATTAACTTACATTCCTTACGGAAACCATTTTCCTATCTATTTCAATGCGAAAACAGTATATTTCAAAGAACAAATAAACAAAAGCCCCAAAACAAACAAACAAACAAACAAACAAACTAAAGACTAATTATGGTGTGAGGAGCTGAAATCACTCCTCTGTGCTTCAAGTTCAGCCTAGCGTAGAATTGTATTAAGAATCGGTTGATTAAAATCAACAGCTTGTATCTTGAGAACCACTGACAGGAATTGGCTGAGAATTTCATAAAGAATGTTTACATTAATTCCCTTTTCATAAATCAGGAATCAGAGTTGTAGACTCGAGTCATGCGACTTGGAAACGACTGGCTATTTTTGTGACGTGGATTGACTTGCAAATACTAACAAAGACTTGTCACTTGACTTAGATTTGAGAGAAATGACTTGTGACTGGACTCGAACTTGTCAAAAATGACTTGTTACCAACGCATGTCATAAGCTTGTCGAGTGACCCTATAGAACTTTAAAAATTGGTTATTGACGAGTAAATCACCAAAAATATAAAGGTAGTAGACTACTTCGGCCACCTTTGGTCGATTCTGGACTAAACTGACAAGGATAAATTCTTTAAAGCCCCTGCGGTTGAGGTATTAAAAGCAATCCTCCCTCGATTCTGTCTTTTTGCTATGCGGGCCCTGTCTGTCCTTGTTAGTACTTCTCCCATTGGATGTGTATTGTGTAATGAAAGAATCATTGCGAGACCCCATAGGTCAGTGGTTTACAGATCAGTTTGCTATCAAATCTAATATAGGCTATTTTGGAACGCAACAGGTTGTTCATATAAAAGAGCTCCTGTTTATTCATTCTTACAAAACAGACCTAAATTCAAAGCCATTGCAATCCGAGACGCTAAACGTACAGGTCACGAACATGTATGCATGGCCAGGACAGGTGCCCTCCCCTCCCCCGTCCAGGAAATTTTCAAAGAGACTTTCTAAAACATCCAGCTGTGTAAACTTTCGAGGTATTAAAATAAACATTGCTAAGATGTTACTTGAAAGGAACCATTTCCGGCAATATGGTACATGTGCATAGCGAAGTGCACGGAGGGGCGTAAAGGACAACCACCCCTCTTGCGTATATGTTGCTCATATTTTGCTGTTACTCATAGCGCTGAAAAAGCTTTACATAACACAATCTTCTTAGTGAGCTTCGCATTCAACGATTCCTCCAGTGCTTGTTTTCCACTTGCCAAGGAGGACTTAAAAAGCATGGGCATACATCCCTGTACCTGTCTACTTCACCATGGGTAGTTGCACGTAAACGAAAGATTACGCCCGTGAAGAAAACATGGCCTAGGTTATAGGATCTAAAATTTGATAATGCCAGTAAAATAAACCTACACCTTAATTACGTACAACCTAGATCATGATAACATTAAAATGTAAGATGCACAGAAAACCTGTTCAAGCCCGTGTGTAATTGCAAGATGCATTTTTTAAAGTAGTCGGGCCAAAATTTTATTGTTCTCCGCGCCAACCCATGGTGGCGCGGAGCGCTGAGAGTCTGTCTATGGGTTCGCCCCCGCCCCCCCCCCCCTTGACAAATTCCTGGCTACGCCTTTGTCAACACTGTGTGGAAGTAGCATCTAAACTCTTTTCTGGGAGTAAAATATTTTCCATGAAAACAGTTGGGCCCCTAAAAAATTTTGCCCCCCTTGAAATTTTTTTTCTGCGGACGCCCATGAAAACAATATAAGATAACATGAGGCTCCGACAGCAATCTATTACTGTAAATATAGAAATTAATGTTACCTTACAATATACGGTTGTAGTAGCCTATTGATAATTTGCCGTTTACAACCACTACCATATAAAGTGTTACTGTCGAAGGCAGTATAACACTATTGTCAAGCAAATAGCCGGAAATCTGACCACTGAAGAAAAATTATCTTAGTTGAAATATTTTAATATAGTTATTTTAGTATGCGAAAACGTCTGTTTCAAACAAGTGCCTCTCTAATGTGTTTTCAATGCCACTGTCATTGAAGTCACGCCAGTCTGGGTAAAGCAAGGGTTCTCAAATGCCAATGGAGTAAAACGTCAGCTCTCAAGTTTTGTTTCGTACCCTACATTACATTAGTTTGAAAGAAACAAAAACTTCCTCTTTAAACTTTTCGACAGGTGAAATGGATAGCAACTCTTATGCTATTGTTTGGGATTACGGTACTTTCCATGTACGGCAGTTTCATTATCAATATCTGGAAGGATAAAGGACATCCTTATTTATTTGTTCGACAACCACAATCAGAGCTTCCTGTGAGCAACCGTCAGTGCGAGTTGTGTCCCTGTGAGTGTAAAATCGATAGAAACATTTTCGCACGTGACAACGGAGATCTTAATGAAACCAGAGGAGAAAATCCTTCACCACATGTAGACAATGAAAAAGAAAACGTGACTTTGCAGCACGAAATTCTTTCGAATGTTCTGGCTCAAGACAAACGATTTTTGATGAAATTGGATACAACTAAACTTACACATGGCTTGAATCTAAATGTTACACCAAAGAACGCTTTACAGGAGAAAGAAAAGCTTCAAAATGCCAGTCGTGAAACACGGACACCACAAAGCACTAACAACTTGCGAAGTTTACCTACAACGTTATATAAGCTCGCATCCAATGTAAGTTTCAATGAACGGTCGTTAGTTTGACTTCAAAACATTTATTGGAAATATATGTTATTTCCGTCGTCTGTACTAGTGTGTAAAAGCCTTTGAAGCCCCTACACACTCTTAAGAAGGGTCGGCGATAGAGGATTACTGACTTAAAATGCGTTTACGTCCTATATAATTACGCTCCCTGTAGTGGTCGCCCGGCCGCACTTCTGGCACTTTAGTTTCCCTCATTCAGGGAATTAAGTGGTATATCCTTAAGATTTTGTTTTAGATGCCAAGTGGTTGGGTGGAAACTGTTATTATAACTGGATGATCTGATCATAGGGGCTGAAGTGCTCATGAAGAGGAACAATGGTCACTAGATGTGCTCATTTGTGGCGCCAATGATAAGAAAAGTGTTTGGACTAAGACCGTGACCTGGAAGGTACGTTTAAAACATGTAATATCAATTAACGGCAGGATTATATCATCCCAACTACACTTGCAATGGGTGACTGCACTTAACTGACATGAAAGTGGAAAAATTCTACATAGACCTACATTGTGCCTTGAAATATGAAAGACTGTTACTGATCTATAGCAGGTGCATATTAGCCAAATGTGAATATAGTTTCCTATAGAGGGATTTCAGTCACGTGACTTCAACCAACTAGACGCAATTTTGAAGGGCAAGATCGCGCGTCTTTTTTGTTTTGACGGACACGCGTCCATTGTGTCACAGTAGTATCTATGGTTATGCCGTGCGCGTGTATTGCAAATACGCTTACTGCGTGTGTGTTTTGCCCTTCAGTGCCCGGGAATCCATTGCGCGTGACGTCACATGAAATCCCTCTATAGGCCTAAGCATTGTACCTCCCTGATCCCAAGAGGATGAGATTTAAATCATGCACTGTGAAGAAGTATATAATGTCATCAACAGAATTGGCCTTGGGCTGTTAAACAATACGCGAGTGATTGGGACCTCCCACAGGCACTGAGTCACTACACTGTCTGTGACGAAGAAATTAACCCTTACTGTGGTTCCTTTACTGCTGTTTTATAAATGATTCTCGATCTCAGCTTTATGGGGCATGTGTTTCAAAATGCCGAATATGTCGTTGGTTTTCTCTTTTATCTAGATTGGAAATTGTCCGTACTTAATCTAGTTGTTCGTACTTACTGTTTCCTACAGATTTTTGATACTGTTCCGAAGGAGTTTTTGCAGCAATTTAAGAATCCTTGTTGGTATGACAAAAGAAGGGAGCTGCTTTGCCTTCCATATTTTTACATTCTTGGCTTTCCAAAGTGCGGTACTACCGACATTTGGGACAAAATACACCACCACCCGGAAGTGGAAAAGACAGCGATAAAGGAACCACATTTTTGGAGAGGTAAGCTTAGAAAACAACTCACAGAAAGGGAGGGGATCCTAAATGGCGATTGCCTTATAACTTAATATTTACGTTTTTCCCCAGGCATGGTGAGAATTAAACTATATAGCGAATCGAACTCGTCAACAAAATTAGGCCCTTGCCTAATTCGCAAGTTTTGATCAGCTTGACATACTAACTGCCGACTCCCACGCTTATGTCATATCTATTTTATAGAACACCTATAAGTCGATCTCAAAAAGTATTTTCTTATACGTGTGTGATAGAGTGGCACAATTCCCCGGACAACACACATTTAAACTCTAGGTGACGATGCGACTTTTATCAGGTATAGTGATATCAGCCGTCAAAAAGAGGACGGTAATGGCGTTACACAGACTATTCTTGAATTGAGAGGGGCAAAAGTTTGAAGGGATCGGCAATAACTTTAAGGAGCTACTTGAAAATTCTTCACGAATATATAGAATACACTGTTCGGCGATACTACTGACGGGCCTGTGATTACTTCCTTTCACTTGTTCTGTCATTTGATTTTAGACCCATAATTTATACAATATATGTAATATCCGTTAGTTACTAATGGAGTTGAAGTATCTAGAATAAAGAAAAAGCTAATTACACCAAAAAATAATTACATAATTATTTAGAGAAGACACACAACTTACGAACTTTCCTTAACCCTAAACATACTCAAAAATGACATTAAGTTAACTTTATGTTAGTACATTCAGGGGTAACATGGAAGACCTAACTACTACAGATAATCTAGGAGATAAAATAAATGGTGAACCGTACACTTGCGTGTACTTCAGAATCCATTAGGTTATGTAATATACTGATGTACACTTTCGATGTTCCTGCCCTTGATGTTTGCGGTGAATCGATATGATTAACAAAAGTACACTATTTTACCACTTGTGGAAGATGCAAATACCCCAATTTAAATTAGTGTGTTCCATTATCCTTTTACACGAATGGCTCTTTTTTTTACTCATGTGACAACATTTTTGCTGCAAAACTGTTAACTTTATGCAGAATAACGCCTTATTTAGCCTATATATTTGGAAATGTCATTAAAAATACTTAAAACTGACATTAGAGGAAATGTGAAAAATTCAGCACAGATTTTAGAATGCATTTTTGGTGACTGCGTATTAACCAGTGAACCATTAAATGCGTCGTATGAAATGATGATAACATACAACACTTTTTGTTTCTTTGATTATTGAGATCGCAGAATTGCAAGTGATGAAAGAGGATTTAGAAAATACCTTTCCCTGTCCCGCAAACATAAGCACCGCCTTCTCTCTGGAGATACCCAGGCAGTATACTGTAAGTTTTGTGGCTTTTAAGTTTTGGAACTTGTTGTGTTGTTTTGATTGTTACGAACCTTGAAATGAAAAATCCTTGAATCGAAACTCGTTAAGCTGGTTAGGGCAGTTCATAAAGCAGAACGATTACAGCAGTGAAAGTCGTAGAAGATACTTCACAGAGTGCTTAAAATTTGCTTAAACCATATCTATCCTGTCCCATACCCCGAAGAAAGCACATGGGCCGTATACATCAAATTGTACTCCGTAACATTCCTTATTAAAGTGAGCAAGGTTCATGGATAATGAGCAGAGTTACTGTGTGCATGTATCGTGGTATTCTGATATCACAACATAGGTATCAAAAATTGAGATGCGGCAGGAGGGGTAGATATTCTGAATATTGGTTGGGCAATGGTCATGCTTCTGGTTATAAGTTGTGCAAATGAACATAGATAACGGGTCGGGCAAATCAAAACTATAATTGTAATTATAGATGTTGATGCTGTTTCTATGCATTTTTGCCGCTGATGGAATCTCATTCCTCCCATCCAAGTCCGGAGCCATGCAAGGTTCTGATAGAGGGAGAGATAGCTTCCTGTGGAGGAAATATTTTTCAACGGGGCGAGATGGCTTTGTACTACAAATAGCCAATCTGAAGAACCTGAAAAGAAAGTTAAAGCATGTCAATAATTGTAATGAAGTTAACGTGGCTCTTGACAGTGTAGATGAATGATAAGACATGCTGACGACTGGTGTATTTTACATTTTTGCATATACAATAATCATAGGTGCTTTGTAAGTGATAAGCTAAGTTTGTGTCTATTCTCATCTTGCATCTGCTATTGAAAGGGCGGAAAGGGGTGGGATGTTTAAACTTTTAATCAATTTTTATCCTTCCTAATTTCCAGCACCTACAGCATTGCTGGTACTACCATTTCAATAATAATCTTTTTGATTTTGTATTCTTCACTGGATTCTTGTTTTTAATTGACCACTTGCATGTGAAGAACTTTGAATGTTAAGTATCTTCAGCCCTTCAGAAAACTTAGGCAAAGTCGCGTAGCTTTTCTGCGATAAGATTTTGTATTTTTCCATCTGAGACTTGTTAGGACAATATTAAGGTATAGCAGATTGGCGAAATGTGTCGGTAAATCGAGGCAGGTGATATCAGTTACAAGGCTTAAATTATTCCATCTTTCAGGCGACAGTTCCGCCACAACTATTATCAGCAATTATAGATTTGTCCCGTATGCCACGAACGTGACCAACGAAATGTACACCAACGCCGATATAATCCACGAGATAACGCCCAACGCAAAAATAATAATTGCCATAAGGGAACCGGTTGAAAGGTAAATAAAACACTTTCTTGCTATCTATATTGTAGAAAGAACATGCTTATGATACGGTACTTTACGGCAATTTCTTAGTCAGAGCAAGGATGGGGGTAGGTGGGGGGTTAATAATGTTTTGATCATGGAGCCCCAATTTTTCCTTTCAAAATCAGCCCTCAATTTTCCGACTACTATGTGACCGTTAAGTGTTAGAGGAAACTTGAAAGACTCTTGAAGCACTGCGGGGATCTTGCACTGCGGAGTGAAATACCAACGTCATTTTTTGCGGTACTCATTTAGTAATAGGTACGTAATACACATGCTTAGGTTCTTAACATGTGACCGTCGAGCGTGATCTCAAAGCCACTGTCATCGAGACCTTGTACAGCAGCCTCTATGCAGTGGCGCCGGCACGGGGGGGGGGCATGGGGGGCGCGTGCCCCCCAATCGATTTCAGAAATTTTTTTTTGAAAATTTTAAAATGATCCCAAAAGGTATTTAAGCTATAGATTTCTGTATCAGGTAGGGTGAGGTGTGTTTTCAACCAAGTGATGGATCTTTTGTAACCATTTTCCATCACAAATGGTTCTCAAACTATCAGAATTATTCCAAATCCATCGCAAACTTTCAAAATTTTCGCGCGCTCCGCGCGTTTTAAACCTTACCTCAATATTGTTCTAATTATCAATAATTTCCGGTAGCAACTCCCACAGAAGCACAGCAACAGAAGCTGAAAGCTGTTTACGAATTCTCAGGTAAACTCGGACTGGCTTTGTGATTGGCAAATAAGTTTGTTGGGGAATTAAAAGTGTTTCGATGCAGAGCATAAATGCAGGTTTTGTCATGGTTATCTTATTTAATGAAAAATTTCGGCGCGCTTCGCGCGCATTCATCACTGTTTTCACTCCAACTCATGACCATCATTAAGGTTAAAACACATGCAACTATTCTGATCACAACACTTTCCGAAAACAGAAGTACATCCCCAACATTTGTAGGGGCCTATGGGATCTTTCAGTCTAATTTGTAGCATGATGTGGAAGGTTGAAAGTACGTATTTGCCGTTATACATTTTTCAAATTTTTTTTACCCAACGCTTCGCGCGCAGCCTCTACCTGTATAGCTGGCGATTTTTAATACACTTACTACGAAAAAAATATTCTGAAACGCGCCTTTTAGTCCTTAACCGGTCTAATATCACTTCCCTGCACCTATACTCTCTCTCTCATTCCCCATTGATGGAAGATGTTCGTCTGGATTTTCTTTCAAACGTAGTAAAATACCATTGTTGTAACGTGCTCGGCATTATACTCTGTAGTACCATTTGGATGTCAGGTAATATCAAATCAGTGCCACATTTTATATAATTAATACAGAGCTTCCAGGAGGCACTATACAGGTGTCTGTCAGTAATAGATACCCTTTTATAATGCACAATGAGACAAAGGAAAATTTTCGTAATAGTCCAAGAATGTTTCTGTGGACTCCACCCACGTATTTTGAATAGAAGGCATTAAAGCCTAGCCAAAAAGGGGGCTTGGCGAGGTTTGTTGACAACATACCCTTCTCTAAGACAACACACTCCTCTTTCACCTAACCAAAAATTAGAATTCACTAAATTATGGATATTTTCCAGCCATGTATGATCAGTTCCAAAAACATCCTAAGATAACACCATTTTGCATCTAAGCAACTTTAAATTACCAAAATTTCTCAAAGGGGAGGGGGAACCCCCTCCCCTTAGACCCCTTTCCCAGGATGATACCTGTATGTAGTGACAAAAAGGATTCCACACTGCTGTATACCATTGCAGGGACGCACACTCTCTTCTTTCTCCTAACCAAAAATTAGAGTTCACTAAATAAGGATATTTTCCAATCATATAAGAACACTTCTAAAAATACTCCAAAGATAGCACCATTTTGCATCTAGGCAACCTTAAATTAACAAAAATTTCTCAAAGGAAAGGGGGAACCCCCTCCCCTTAGACCACTCCCCCAGGACGGCACCTTTATGTAGTGCCAAAAAGGACTCCATATTGCTGTGTACAATCGCAGGGACGCACAAAAATGGTACAATTTAAGCAGACTTGGGGGGAAACTGAGGTGGCATTGTGACATCATCTGTTATGCCCCCCCCAATCACCAAATTCTGGCGGCGCCACTGCTCTATGGCATTCCAACTAGTGCCGGAGGAAACTTGAAGGACTCTTGAAGCACCGCGGGGATCTCGTACTGCGGAGTGAAATACCCACGCCATTTCTGAAAGATCAACACAAGTGGCTCAAACATAGGGTTGTCAACTCTCCAAACAACACCAACCCCCAAAGAAAAAGTCAGCAAAGGGCCCTGTTTGTAAGGGAATATGAAGAAACGGCAACTAGACATGAAGTTACAAGTGTGATGCTATCATGCTTGATAAAAAAGACCATATATGAGATGGCAAGCAAACGAGGTGACTACTGTACATCAGAACACAGGATTGCTCTTCCAGCTTTGTATCATCTCCAAGACAGTATTTCGAAGGTGTTTGTCGCTTGACGTCCAGCGAGCCACGAACATTTATATAATTGTCATGCCAGGCAGGATTGGACAAATCTCCCTAGAAGTAACACACAGGTGAAGAAAAATCTAGATTGTAATGTAGCAGGCCGTAGCCAGGCGGGGCATTGGGGCTACCGTACAAACCTCCCCCTCCCCCATTTGGAAAATCAATCAAAAATAAAACTTTTCTACTTGTGAACAGTTGCCCGGCATGCTGCGATTATTGAGCAGAATTTAAAATGATCCCAAAAGAGTTTAAAAATGAACTTACTTTGTTTTCTGTAACCATTCTTTCTATAGGCCTACCTTCAGAAAATTTTCAAGCGGTACGCAATAGTATTGTTTTTGTTAGAGGTCAAAGGTCATTTGAGGCCCCTGGAGGTTAAACTGCGAAAACCTTGTAAATGGCTTGTTATTGTCAATACTTGCCTTTCAGACGAACATACACCCCAACTCCTTGTTACTGTTGTTGCATTTATTTTCTTGTTCTTTGAGCTTCATGTATAGCTTCCTGAGTTGTGCTTAGACTGTATTCTCAATTGGACTGCACATGCAATACATGGATTTAATATTACTGCAGATAAAAGACAAAATACTTTGTGTTGATGTGAGTAACACATGCTTGTATGATGCAAACTTATTTTTTTTTAAAGACGTCAGATACCATGCTGTGTACATATATAGGAAGAAATATTTAAGTAACTGCCAAAACCTCAGTGCCATGCTTTCATGTAATTGTATAGATATAGATCAATATTTAGATATCATTTTGTCAAGAAAAATCAATGACTTTATTGCTGTGAAAGCAGTCCCATGTAAAGGCACAGTATACTCCTTTTTGATTCCTTACCGAAGGCAGCAAGGAATCTATGCGATGGTGATGTGTGTGTATGGATGTGTGTACATATGTTTCTGTATGTGACGCTTAGCTTGTAAACACGATATCTCTAGATAGCAATGTCAGACACTTTTCATATTTGGCATAAAGATTTGCCATGTTGAGAGAAAGAAGCCTTTTGTTTTTGGTGGAAGTCAAAGGTCATTTAAGGTCAATGGAGGTCAAAAACCGAAAAACCTTGTAATCATGATATCTCAAGATAGGAATGAAGGATTCTTTTCATATGTAGTATCTGGATATATCATGTTGGGAAGAAGATCCCCATTGTCTTGGTGAAGGTCAAAGGTCGTTTGAAGTGTCTGGAGGTCAAAGACGGAAAACCTTGTAATCACGATATCTCGAGAACTGGAATGAAGGACATTTTTTATACTTGGTATATTGTTTTTTCATGTTGAGAAGAAGAAACTCATTGTTTTTGTGGAGGTCATCTCAGGTAACCGGAGGTCTAAAAAGGAAATGTCCCAAGAATTCCCAATATTTTCACATGGGGACACCAGAGGTCTGAAAGCAAAATTTTTCAAGAATTCCTAAGATCGTCATATGGGGTCACCAGAGATATAAAAGCAAAATTTCCAAACAATTCCCAAGATCATCATCTGGGGTCACCAGCGGTCTACAAGCAAAATTTCCTAAGAATTCCAAGATTGACATCTGGGGTTACCAGAGGTCAAAAAGCAAAATATTCCATGTATTCCCATGATCGTCATCGGGGTCACCAAAGGTCAAAAAGCAAAATTTCCCAAGAATTTTCAAGATCAAAGATCCATTTGAGTTGAATCCCTTTTAAGACACTTCAGTGTTTCTTTTTTGTTATATTTGGTGGGTTCAAAGTTCATGTGAGGTCAGCAGAGGTCAAATTGTTAAAAATCGTAAAATGATGTAGTCAAGAAAGAGGGATAAACCTCAGTGCAACAGAGCATCCCCATTTGGTAAGGAATCATTAAGCCTTTGGGCTTTCTGGTTTTATTTTAAAAATATATTTGTTATGTTGAGAGGAAGAAGCCTATTGTATTCGGTGGAGGTCAAAGATCATCTGAGGTCACGAGAGGTTAAAGCGGGAAAACCTTGTAAATGGCTTGTAAACACGATATTTCAAGGTCGCAATGACAGACACTTTAAATATTTTGTGTATAGATTTGTAATGTTGAGAGAAAGAAGCCTATTATTTTTGGTGGAGTGCAAAGGTCATCTGAGGTCAGCAGAAGTTTTTGGTAGAGACCCTATAGTGGGAGAGATTGGCCAACCATTGTTCTCAGATACGCATTCTGATTGGACGAAATGTATGGGCACCATTTTGGAGCCAAAGTACAAGCTTGCAAGGTCATGTGTAACCTATATACATTCGAGAAGTTGTGCAGGCTGTACTGTACGTACGTATGGCCGGACGTACGCATCCTATGTAAGATAGACATGTTTTGTTTCCAAAATTGCGGCCAGGTTGTGTTGCATTTGAATGCATGAACAGACCAGAAAGGGTTACAAGTTGTATAGATTCCCATACTGTAAAAAAAGAAGGCTTCGGTGGGCTGTAAAAGTTAGAAGGTTCAATTGGAATCCATCAGATACCGATCGCTTATGCGACGTAACTCTACAGTGTACAACTTAGTAATACATGTAGGTCTAACGTTAGAGTAGGCTTAGCCTTAGAGTTAGATTACGACGTTCTGTACTAGGCTAGTACAAGGCCTAGCCTATACAGTATACGGCGGTTCCATCTCTATACTCCCACTGCTTGATATTCCAACACATAAAGCCAAATACAACTCTTAACCCTTTTGCCTAACCGGCTAACCCTAATCCTAACCCAGTTGGAGAGTTGTCGGAACATCCCCATAGAGACGTTAGAATACCAGAGCTGCAGTCCCCAGTCAGGAGTAGTGGCGTATTTAGGGGGGGGGGCATTGAGCCATACCCCCACCCAGTGCCGATTTCTTTTACTTCCGAAAGATAAAAAAGTTTTTAACACAAATTTTACTGCAAATGGTAGCATATGTGGCACCAGATTGCATGTAAGAACACCTAATTTTTCAAAAATTTTCAAAGGGGAGGGGCACCCCATTGGGCCATGGTTCCCCTCACAGTCACTGATGCCGATGTTTTTGTTTTAAGTTTCTAAAAACGTCAATTTTTAACACAAATTTCACTTCAAATGTAGCCTATGTGGCACAAGATTGCATGTAAGGACACCCAATCTTTCAACAATTTTCATAGGGGAGGGGAACACAATAACTGATCAAACATTGCTCCTAGATCTAATTAACATGAGAAAACTGAAACATTTGCGTACCTTTGACTTTGATGTAGGTTTTTACATGGAATACACCCTGGTCAGTCACATTTTTATAAAACCTAGGCCTAGGCTCATGGGCGTCAATCCTTGGGGGACAGGCGGACACGTGCCCCCCCCCCCCACACACATTTTGGAAAAACACCCATTGACTTAAGATTTTTACACAGTAAATTTTTGACAGGAGTGGCCAAGTCCCCCCACACTCGAGTAAAGATTGACGCCCATGCCTAGGCCTTTCCATAAAATAAAAAAGTCTCACTAGGAAGTGCTCCCCTATATTAACCCCTTCCCCCAGACATCTACTGAATCTTTCACTAAATAATGAAAAATCTTAAATGATTCGTTCAACTTGCTTGAACTTTCCAAACAAAGCACCATTTTGCATGTATGCCCATCCTGCATTAGCCTACTAGTAGTTTTCTTAGAAAGAAGGGGTGGACCCAGCCCAGAATAGACCCACCCCCCTCTTACAAGCACATAAAGACACACTAAAATGAGATTTTTTTTAAATAAAATCACTTTTAAACTGTCAAAATATCATACACCATTCTTCATTTTCGTCACTTTTATTAGCAAAAGTTGCTCAAAATGGAGGATGTTAGCCCCTCCCTGTAGACCCCTCCCAGGACTGCTTTTCTTGCACTGGGTGACAAACTAAAGAATCCGGCAGACAGTGCCAGCCAGAGTCAACCGATACAAATGATTTCCACAAGAGAACAGAACGCTGTAACTCACTTTGTTTTACATTTTGTACGGAAAACTGTACGAACACAGTGTATATGATACCTGGCCATAGCTAACATTTGGCTCCAAAATGGCGCCCATGAAATAAGTTGGCCAATCTCTCCCACTATAGGGTCTCTAGTTTTTGGTGGAGGTCAAAAGTTATCTGAGGTCACCAGAGGTTAACCTGCGAAAATTCGTTAATACGATATTTCAAGAAATATACCTGTGAGACTTTTTTGCTTAGCATGTGCATTTCCCATAAGTAAGTAGATGATCCCATTGTTTGCGGTGGAGGTCAAATATTATCTGGGGTCACCAGAGATCAAAAGGTCAAAATATTGTAAACACGATATCTCAAGAAGAGTAACTTTGAGGGATCTCGTGCGTAGCATGTGCACGTCCCATATTGAGTAGATGTCTCTATTGTTTTTGGTGGAGGTCAAAGGTCGTTTTGGTCACGAGAGGTCAGAAGGTCAAAACTTTGTAAACACAATATCTCAAGAAGGATAACGCAAAGGAATCCCATACTTAGCGTGAGGATTGTGAATATTAAGTAAATGATCCGTATCATTTTTCGTGGAGGTCAAAGGTCATTTGGGGTCACAAAAGGTCGAAACCTTGTAAACATGATATTTTAAGGAGGTTAACTGTGAGGGACCTTATACTTGGCCTGTGGATTGTTCATATTTAGTATGTAGATGACCATATAGGGTAGGTGACCCCTATTGTTTTAAGTGGAGCTGAAAGGTTTTTTTAGGTCATAGGTCATTCCGTGTAGGTTTTGAAGAAACACAAAAACGTATAGATGCTAAGTTCTAGCAGTACTTGAAAACTACTTGTACACATGATTTCTCAAAGTAGCAACGATGGGATTTTTTATACTTGGTATATAAAATTTATCATATTGAAAGGAGCAACCCTATCGTCTTGGAAGAGGATGGAGTTCATTTGTGGTCATAAGAGGTCAAAAACGAAAAATCTTAAAAAACGGTATTGAAGACAGGGATGATGAATACTTTTCAAACTTGGTATATGAAAACATCATAAAGGGAGAAAGAACAGTATTGTTTTGACGGCGGTCAGAGGTCATGGCAGGTCAACAGAGGTCAAAAACCGAAACGTTTATAGACACGATATCTCAAGGGAAAAACATGGATACTTTCCATACTTGTCGTGCGGATGCGTCATAGTCAGAAAATGAACCCTATTGTTTCGGTAGAGTCCAAAGGTTATCTGAGGTCACAGCAGTTAAAACTTCACTACCGTGGGGATTGCTTGTAAACGCGATATCTTACATGGGAATGGTGGATACTTTTAATACTTTGAACAGTGATTTTTTATTTTAAGGAAAAGAACCCTGTTGTTTTTGGTGGAGGTCAGATGACATGTCAGGTCACCAGAGATCTAAAATCAAATACCTTTTAAGCAAGATATCTCAAAGTAGGAAGCGTGGGTATCCTCCATAGTTGGCGTGTGGATGCTTTATACCCAGAAAATGAATGCTTTTGTTCTTGGTAGAGGTCAAAGGCTATCTGAGGTCACTGAAGGTTAAACTTCAAAAACCTTGGAACTTGCTTCTAAACATGATATCTAAAGATAGGAATGATGGAAATTCCTTGCTTGATATGTGGATTTATCTTATTGGGAAAAAGAATCCTGTTTTTTTTGATTGAAATCAGAACTTATGTCAGGTCACCAGAAAGTCAAAAATCGAAAACCCTGTAGACACATCTCAAGGTAGGAAGCATGCATACTCTTCATAACTGGCATGTAGATGTTTTAAAGTTGGAAGATGAGCCCTAACGTTTTTGTAGAAATCAAAGGTCATGTGAGGTTACCTGAGGACAAGAACTGAAACCCTTGTAAACAATATAGCTCAAATAAGGAACGGTGGGGTATCTCATACTACGGATATAAATTTATCATATTACGAGGACGAATACTATAGTCTTTGGTGGAGGATGGAGGCCATGTGAGGTCACCAGAGGTCAAAAACCGAATGCCTTCCTACACATAATATCCCAATGTTTTTAGCCTGTATACTTTTCACCCTTGGCTTCTGAATGTGTAATAGTCAGAAGGCAAACCCTCTTTTTTGATAGATAAAGGTTTCACGAGGTTTGAGGCACTGAAACAGTAGGAACCTTGAAAATTGCTAGTAAATGCAATTCTTCAAGATGCAAAAGAATGGTACTTTTTTTTCGGCAAGATATCACTAAGCCTTTTGGTTTTCGGGTTCAGACTCGCCCCGTGGGAAACATATTTTGTACGAAAAAAACTTCTGTTTGGCCGGTTAATGGTAAGGTAAAGTATGTAATCCCCGACGACGACCACACGGCCCCAACAAATTTTGGGGGTTTGCTTTTCAGTAGGGCATATTCTTTAATAAAATCCCAAATTTTTTCAACGTCACTGAAAGCAAAAATTTTCAAATCTTCTTTACTATAGCCCTAAGCTTTTCGGCGCCCTTCGCCCGCTACAATTTTGAGTTTGCCATCCTTTTTGCAACCCATTGCATTTGTCGGGTTAAGTGTACCTGGTCCCCAGTCAGAGCACCGCCCTTGGCTGAGTCTGCATGCAGGTTTTCCATAGGCAATGGTTTCCCTTAAATTTCCGCACGTTTCGCGCAATCCTCACAGTTCACCTTGTATCACTTATGGACATTATTAGCACAAAAATACCAATGAACTTTTCTAGGCTAGCACAAACTAGGTGTACACCTAAAGTTAAAAGCGGGCATCGAGGGGGTTTTAAGTAGCAATCTAATACTTTGAGCAACATTCATTGCATGCCAGTGATAACTTTATGGCTTGAATTTACTCGAACCACAAAAGAATTTATTTTTGAACATTTCATCTAGTTGCAAGGTGTCCATGCAAAATTTCGTTCAAATAAAATACGATAAGTGTGAACTAAATCGTGAACTGTAAGGAGTTTGGTGTACTCTCAGTGTCATTCGGAGGTCAGCTCAAAGCGCCACGCTAGAGTTTCCATCCGTTAATGTCGTAGTCACTTCGGGATTTTCCCTCAGCTTGGATCATGATCACAGCTTTGTTTCGTTTACTTGTGAGACTTTCGGAAATTGCCGCCGGAGAAGGAAAGTTTCCGCGTGCGCGCACAGGTAGGTCCGATTTCTTTAAGCTATCTGTGTACAGATTGAGATATCATCCCCGTGTCGTTCCCTCAAACTGCCATCATCTAGCAGTCTGGTGGCATTTCTAGCTGCAAACATAATCTTTGGTGCCCTCCTTGCAGTGCCCGTGCCCCATAAGTCAGAATTCCTGGCTACGGACCTGACTTTTGCATCCTGTGCAGCCATACACACGTTTCCTCTTGCAGAGAACTGAATCAAGGGTGAAATTTACTGCCAATGCTCCGCAGTTTGGGCGCAAGGACGAAGAAAGCGGACTGAACTCATGGGCTTAAGGAACGGCCCAACAACATTACAGAAAACCATATTAATGTACGATTCCTTTGAAAATTTCGATACACATATCTTGGTTTTTTTTAATCAAATAACAATTCCTAAGAAGTGCATGCATGGGATCGTCATACCACCATATCGTGCTCTGCTTGAGAGATACGGTTACATGGGGCGGTACTAGGGCCAACATTTGAAAAATGATGACTATAGAAAGAATGCTGTGACATCTCAAAAAGCTGCAAAGCTTGAGAATTTTTGGTAAATTTCTTTACACCCTTTACCTGCTTTGTTGCAGTCACGTCACAAATGCTTGTTTTTAATTTGATAAATGTTTAGTCATTCGATGTATTTTAGAATTCTATAAATTTAAAATTGTTGAAAGAAGAACAAGAAAACTCTGCGCTTAGATTTTATCCTTTTAATGCACTGTGTGTTTAACTTAATGAAATTGTTATCATTAGAAACGAACTTTGATGTAGGGTTTGTTCTTTAATTTATGGTAACGTGGTCAATGTATACGTCACGCAAGCTGGCATTACTAGTACCAAGAAAATTTTCTATTATAATTAGATTGTACTCTGGCTATCTCTATCATCCGACGAAGAAAATTCGATCAGCGGCGCACTTCCACAAAGAGGCAACGAAGTACGTGGAAGATTTTCAGAAATGTTTGGAACGATCTAGTACACTGAGATGTGTATTTGAGAAGGTTGAAGAAGATGGTGATTCACAGGTGAATGAAGTACTTACTTTACTAGGAAACTTTAAGTTTGGCTTTTCTGAAATCGTTGTATTTTAATATGGTTACAGTGTACCAAAATCAAACGGTAGATAAAGCTGACTACAGACATAAATATTTTCTGTATTTTCTGTAACGTTACAATTACTGGTCACCCCACTCCGCCTCTGAGCTTTACTTGTCCTTTTACGTAAACATGAATACACTCTTCAGATTCTACAAATCGAAAACTGATCCAACAAGCACTAATCCGATATTTAGTATATATATTATATTTATATACCCGATATATATATATATATATATATATATATATATATATATATATATATATATAATATTTTGATGGTTTCTGGTTACTAAATAGTCTATGCCCGATCAAAGAGAACCAAATCTGGTTACACATATGACCAGATATCGATGAAGTACCCATTCGAGTAGGGAGCTGTTCGTAACGGGAGGGGGGGGGTTGAACGTTCTTTCGGACCACCGACCTGAGGAAAGGGTCTAAGGGAGGGAAAAACTTCCAATATTTGAGGGTCCTTAATGGAATTGGTCCAACATATGGGGCAAAATGTAAGGAAACTACTACATTTTTTTTACATTTTTAACAGAGGGGAAACTAAGGGGATGTCGTCCTTCAACTGAGACGGTGGAAGTATGCTTCCGCCCACCACATTTTCCATTTGCAAGCTTTAGCCCTCCCCAGGCCCCTCTTACTAAGCCTATGGCAGTACCAATGAAATAAGATTCGTTTTCAGTTTGAAGTGCAAGGAGACTGCAAAAGTAACTAAAGCGACAAAAGAGATGTTTAACGTTATTTCGGTGTAGAAGTCACACCCTAAGGATATTTTCAGCTAGTTGTAAATCATCTGAAATTGCCAAGCATTCTCTAAAAGTGATGAAGACAATTGGAGTCAGCCGGTATCTTGTCAAATGTTTGACTAGGTTTAGTTCAAACTAGACACGATTTGGGTAAAATTTGACTGGACTTGGAGGAGGGTCAAGTCAAACATATTTGAATTTTTTTTTCAGATTTAATAGAAACTTTTTAGAGTAGTAGGACAAAGCTTACTGAACTTCCTTCAGTTTGGGGCTCAGCACCTTTTCTCCCTTACTTCTACAGTAGCAGGCGTATGTTTACTGGATTACTTTTAATGGGGGAGTGGAGGGGTGTCCCTTTGCCTAAAGTTTCAAGCACGTTTTCCCCAAAAGAAGCACATATCTTTCCGAACACAGCAAATATTTTCCAGAATGATGGGGAGGGGGGGGGGGGAGGCGGCGGAGCCGCAGTCCCAGTCCCTAACTCATACATCTATGGAAGCACCCTTTGGCAACAACAAAAGTAAGGATGAATCTCATGAATGGACCACCAAATATCTTTTAATACACAACAGGAAACATCCTTTTCATATGAAAGGACCTTATGAGATCTGAACGGAGCTATGATTACTGCTACAATTTGGACCTTCTTGCTTGCATTTTAGAACGACCTTTTAACTTTGCCATGCCGAGCACAGTAATCTTAGCGTTACTGCATCCGGCGAGGTCAGTTAATTTCATCCATTTCCACACTTTTACCATTCACAGAGGTTAAAGGTCGGCTTGTATGCACCTTTGATAAAACACTGGATTACAAGATTTGGTTCCAAACAAGTAATGGTTATACGACTAGAAGACTGGAAAAAGAACTGCACCTCAATTTTACCAAAAGTCTTTAAATTTCTGGAATTAAGTAAGTTCAGTGTAAACAGTTTACTATTATAATAAAAAAGAGAAAAGAGGGATAGATACTCTTCCTCATGCTTTATGCCTTCGATGTTTTAGGATGTCAAATACTTGAGGATGGGCATTATAGATTTCTTTGGAAAGGAATCATGCTTAAGTATTGCTTTACAGTTATGTACGGTTATGTGATGACTTGTATCTCTGTGACATGCACTGTGTTTGTTTTGATATTCCAAAATGGTTCGGGATAGGAGCATATGTTTTAGAAAAGGTGTCACAGAAAAATGAAAACATTTGGTTCGAATTTGGAAAGATTCCAATAAGATCCTGTCATATATACGACCACATTGAAAACATTTGACCCGATAATGGTTATTGTTAGCCGAAGGTGGTCAAAATTTGACCTTATCTCGGCTAGGCGACCGTTTGATCAGTTTCCGGTAGAACTTGCACCGAACTTCTTTAGAGTTTTCTCAGATGGTTATCAAGAAGTATGTAGGCAGAGGTGTACAGGACCACTTTCATGTGGGTGCTGAACGCTTGTTTTGGAATTTCAAGGAAAATTACCACACAATAGCATATATATATATATATATATATATATATATATATATATATATATATATATATATATATATATATTATCATACCATCATATTTTGCCAGAAAATAATAAACTTTCTGGTTAAATTTGAGGCTGCAGTCACCAGCCCCCACGCTTCGTAATCCTATGTATGTGGGCATAATACCATTAGGACCTAAGAACTATATGATGCAGCACCTTTTGATTATATGCTGGTGTCCCGTGTGACTTGAGTAGTACTGCGAACTTAACAAAAATTCTGCTGGCATTTTGAGTTTAACTTTTTCTTCAACAGAAACACTATCAGAAGATTCTATTCAGAGCATTTGCAAGGACTCTTCAAAAAATGTTAACAGAGGTGTTCGCCAAAATGTCGGTGAGATGTGGCCATCAACGAAACAACTTTTGCAAGATTTCTATGCTCCTTTCAACAAAGAACTATCGGAATATTTAAATATTTCACTATATCATGCTAGAATCTAAATCGAAACTTATTTTCTATACGTTGTATGCAAATGGACGGGTCGCACAAGGTTTCGGTACACCAGGATTTTATTCAAAAAGCTTGTAAGAACAATTAAGCTTGGACGTGAAATTACACGGTCAAAACTAGACCAATATTTTAATGCAAATACAGTCATTCTAAGCAAAGCTACTTCATTGGTCATCGTTACCGCACTAATGCTGGGTTTTTGTGAACTTAAACCACTCTGCTCAAACCATCAACTAGTGCTTCCTAGTAACTGGATCCAACGTTTTTCAGGCTAACGACAAAAATCCTGCCAAACCTTTTTCCGTCATTTATCCTTTCCAACCTATCGTGTATACAATGGTTACAATATATTATACTTAACATACAGAAGAGACCCAAGACATGTACAGGAAGTCAGCAAACCTACATACGCCTATTTAGAGTCGAGGTGATCACTGACTTAAATATCAGACTATGCATAGCAAGGATAGTTCACCGAAAAAAGATGAGGGCCTACAGCGAAAGCACATTGCAAATAGTCAAAATTAATTATGTGGAAGTACCAGGGAGTTCTTGTTTTTTGGAAGGAGATACGTCACTTTGAAGTGGTGTCCACACAGTGATCTGTCTCTTGATCTTTCTTGGCATTTCTATAAGACTGACACTGCATTAGGGAGTTCATACAAAAAGGATTTATTTGTCGTCTGTTATATTAGTAAAACAGGGGTTTTGTCGCTACTGCCAAAGTATTGCCAGTCGCTGGGATATTAAACAATATTGTTGCATCTTTGGACGCTCGGTGACCAGTAGATTATACCAGTAAATATGTAAACATCATTCTATATCTAGTCATTTCAGGAAACTTTTAGAATTGTGACAAAAATAAGACTTCTCCATCTGCAGCTCATTTGAATGACTTGCGTTCTTTAGGAAGGGACAGACCTTAGTGATTATTTTATTTCAACGAGACAACCGTTTCGAGTTTTGTAGTACCTGCCCCTAAGTTGGTGGTGGCTTTAACCTCAAAGCATTGCTCTGATTAAACCACTGATAGGATTACTAGACCTGAATGATGTTGCTAACATATTGATATCAAATTGTAGCGAACGAATAAAAGAAAGAAATCTCCATCAGCCGAATTAGAAGCTTATCATTGATGATCTCTTCGGGAATTAGAGGATTTTAGAGTACTAGCATATATTAAACTTTCCGTTCAACCTCCTTTCACATAACAATTTCCTGGTTTTACGATAATATGGTCGTAAGTGATAATACCTTTCAGTGTTTATCGCAAACTTTAAGTTAAAAAAGGAGGGGGCTTTTGTTTATTTCTCTTGCGTTGATTAATATAAGTAAATCTTCATATGTAAGATTATATAATTGCACGGGTGTCAGAAGCCAAATAACCAAAATATATTTGTGTTGAAATACAGAACTGTTTATTTAATCACCAGCCTCTAGGATGAAACCGGCTGCAATGCTAAAATTTCCAAACACATGTTTAATACAGTTTTAATTTCACAAAAGGTACACAAATTAGACGCGCATTTTTCTACAGCGTTTAATAAGTTGTTCAATTTTTTTGTTGTGATAATTTTGAGTAGGAGTTTAAGTTAAAAGAACTGAGGCTTAGCTTCTGACACGATGTGACTAGCCATTGTAAAATATCGATCCCAAATTCCCAATGTCTTTTATAGTAATGGTATTAAATTTATCCTGTCACTTTTTGCTTCTTAGTGGGCGCTTTTGAATACGCTTTTAATTGATGCCTACAAATGAACTGAGAAACAGAAGCGTTATGAACCGCAATGTAGCAATGAGGTGCTATTAGCTAGTTACACCTCCCTGATTGTAGTTAGAGTTGACGACGTTATGTGAAGCCTTACATAATAGCCAAACGGATCTTATTCAGTCTTGTGGGATTTTAGCGACTAATCCCCAATAGACAGTGAAGGGGATGGATTCGCTTCAAAAGTTTTACGCTTAAACTGATCAAAAGATAACGGCACGCTATTTTGGTCAAAAATATTTCTTATGCAAATTACATTTTTCTCAAACAGTTGCGCACACATTACAACATTGCCATAAACACGAAAAAGTGAATTATTCTATTTAATTTGGTAACCATAATTATCACTTTGTAAAACAATATCACTCCATTTTGAATCATTTTGTCTGATGAATGAGTTCATACTGTCACCAGGGGTGGGACAAATAGTGTGGTCGCCTAGGGTGGAGAACTATGACGCCGCATAAACCCATAAACGACACGGGAAACGGATTGAGAAGAAAAAGAAACTTAAATTTAATTACTACGAAAATAAAATACAAAATACATCAAGATATGAGTGATTGGGTTACCAAAGAGAGAGAGAGAGAGCGAAAAAAAACTTCTTTACTGCACAAGAGGGTCACTTACTTTAAATAAACACTTTAAACCTCAACTAACCCTCCAGGAGTAATAAAAAATGAAATAATGATTTACAGTCCGATCACGCAATTAATTCCCCCCCCCCCCCTTTTTAATCCGATACAAACATACACTTAATTTCTTTCATTCGCCAGGATAGTATAAGTTACTGCTGTAGTATTGCCTTAACATGCTTAAATAAAATACTCCGGCCGATACAAATACCATCAGTCACACTTTTCCAAATTGTGCCGACGGGGTGACTTCAGCAGAAAGTGACTTCAACTCCTCATCTGGTCTTACTCCATTGAAATGTTTCGGTGGCGGTATGGCTGTCTTTGAGGAGTTACATCGGGTTGCTGGTTGTCGGTTTGTGGAATACAGTTTATACGGTAACGTAGAATGAGATGGGATGGGAGCTGTAATTAAAACGTTCAAATGGGTAATACACGTTCCCATAGACGCAATCCCAATTTATCGCAGCATGTTAAACATGATAACTACTGAACTACACGTATAAAACACTTATACGGTTCCTGTCGCTGGCGTACAGAAAAACAATAGGTTCAACCTCTTTTACGGGCAAAATCACTTCTTAACAATCATATGCGTATACTATTTACATCAACCAGCATCACGTTAATATTATGTAATACGATAATGCCGTACTATAACATACGATAACATCACAATAACAACATGTATCCCAAGGATATACAATAAAACAGAATGCCGCCACCAGGTAATACGGCTAGCACGATGATATTGCGCAACCCTAAATATGGCCGCTGGCCGAAATCGTGCTACAATAAATCTCCCTCAACGTCCACCGCATTACCATAACACAATAATACAACATAACACATGATCAGCCTGTACCGATATTCCATGAGATAATAGACTCATCCCAATCTAACAAACTATCGCTCTTTACGTAGTCGGTTCACCCTCATTGACACAAAGTAATTGATATGCAATAGCTTATTGCCCCCTTGGAATAACTACTAATTCGAAACGACTGGGTAACTCCCTTTTCCCCCTGACACAAAATACCTAGCAATAAATGATAAATATACATGATTACTTCATTACTCTTACCGACAACTATGTACAGTAACTAAAATGAGATATTCCTAATTTCCTAGAAACCCTTTAAATAAATACTACGAGCTCTATTTCCCCCAATGGTCCTCACTACCACCCATATCTAACCCCCCCCCCCCGGGCACCGGGGACCTGTCCTTATCATGAAATACTACATACCAATTCCCGCATACACAATCTTTCCCAAAGTATTAAAAGAGTAGTCACAATATGAGACTTTCCTTTGGCGTCTCGCAAGGCCTCTCCAGGCGACCAAGTCAGGCGGCGGTCCGTTGCCCTTGCTCCCCTCAGAGCATTTGTCTCGACATGGGCCCACCACACGGAATCACACAGGGATACTCGGGAGTTCCTTTACCCGGTATGTAACAAATAAATTACAGATTGGATAGCTAGTCCAATAATTAATAGGACGGTCCTTCGCCTACACAAATAGCGGCTTCTATCAGTCCATCGACAGAATTTTGCCTAATATTAACGTGTACTATAAATTTCCGCTGGTGAATACGCCTGGTTTATGAGCCTTTCACATGTTTTACCTTACAACAGCGATGAAAAAGCTATGTAGAAAACTTGTTGGAGTTTTGAAGCTGTCTCTGTCCACAATACAATAACTACCGTTTATACGAGAAAACAGCTGCGTCTTACTTGACTGATTTCCAGTGCCGACGCATTGTATACAACATATTTATGCTTTGCCTATGAATAAGCTTGGAATTCGGCTAGCTTCGGTCAGTCCAACCGAAACAAAAGAATCACACATAATATACGCACGCTCAACTATATACGACTATATACAGGGATTGCCTGACTTCGGGGCAGTGGCTGGACGGAAACCTTTACATACCTGCTGACTATGCATGATGCTAAACAGTGCCGAGGTTGCTAATGACCAGAAAGATTCTTATCGCTGGGTAAACGCTTCGTAGTACTGAAACGTTACACTACAGCTACGCAAATACTATTTACACTGCCTCAAATCTATCTCAGATGCGACACATACATTTTACATTATTCTTGGCAAAGTAACACTGAAATATAAATTATTCCCAAAAGGTCTTACATGAAAGTCATGAAAAGATTTCCATAGGCCGTCTATATCAATACATTAAACGTTTTATTTATGCACTTTTTAAGTTATTTGTGAAACTCTAATATTTGTAACTTTCCAGCAACCATTTGAAGTTGTATTAATCATAACAAACCATTGACCTTATAAGGATTGCCATTCCAAACAAAAGTTTAGATAACTATTCGCAAGTCTTTGACAAAATAATTAGGAGGGTTTAGTAAGTACAAACGTTTTGATAATGACCCTAAGGCCAGAAGGGGTCAAATCTCTAGAGTACACAAACTCAAACGATTTTTTTTTTGCTTGAAAAGTTTGGGCATCTAGTTCAAGAAGAATGTATCATCACCATCACTTTTGAAGAAAATATTAAGTTTGAACTGGCCCTTGTGTAATACTAATTTGTAAGTCATCAATAGCAAAGGGGATTCTGGTATCCTTATCAATTTTGTAAATCTTGTTTCGTTCATATTTCAATAGAGTGCTTTTAAAGTGTACGGTACCATTGTGCGCATGTAGAATATTCTAACTCACAAAACCGTTGAATACAATTTTGACATATATTGTTGATGAATAGGATCACAATGCGTTGATATTAAGAACGATTGAAAGAAAAGAAAAGTAATATAAACATTAAAGAATAACAAAGTATGATGGCAAGTAAGCCATTCTTTATCATCTACTCTTATGTTGTCATTTTTGGTTTGTAGTGCAAATCCTAAAAACTATTCAAAAAACACGGGAAAAGAACGACCAGTCGGTTGTAGAACCAAACTGGCTCCGACTGGAAGGCAGTGCCGAAGGTTTCTGAAATCCCCTGCAGTCAATCGATTCATATATTTGTTAAGTAAATACTTTAATGCAACAGCTTGAATTGATCAGAGAGACATTGTGTGACCCTTACTGTTTCCATCCTCTGACAGTTCTCTGTACCACTTTAAGACACTTATTGCCAAATAAAGTATATTAGATTTCAATATGAGGATAAGTATCCAAGCTTTTTAGACATTTTTATACGTATACACCCGATTGTAACGTATGACAACATATAGAATCAACTGTAATGAGTGAGTCACGTCAGCTGAAACAAAACTCTTTTCCAGTTAGCCTTACCTAGTTTATAGGCAATTAGCATTCGTTCAAATTCATTTAAAAATAATACTAAATTGTTTCAAATGTTTAGTTTTTATTTCTCTTAAAACTATTTGTCATGATGGTTTAGACCATATAAATCGCATGCTTATAGAAAAGAGGCAAGGAGTTTTATGTCCGTATATTTCTGGAGTATTGTGTGCTAGGAAACAATTTTAGGGGTGGAGTCATGAAAACTGACATTATTCGCCGGGTAAAGAGTTTGGTTTTGAAGTAAACATTACCTTGAACATAAGGCAGTCTATTCCATATAGACTGAAAAAGTTTCGTCGGTTAACGTTTCGGTGCAGAAAGGAAAGGCAGCAACTACTCGGAGAGCGTGTATCTGTTCGCGAAAAGAATCGATCTGTTGATACAGTGTAATTACTGAAATCTTTAAAATCGAACTCGCGTATTATGCATCTCCTTGTGTAACTCCAGCATGTTGCTAATACAAAGTGCAGAGGTTGCAAAAGGGTTATTTCTGTCAAACATTCAGACAGGAAAGGTAGAATAGCTACAAAGATCTCTGACTTACACTAACTGTACTGCCGAGTCCAGATTTCAGGAAGAAGGAGACTGAATGACTGCAATATCGTAATCTTACACCAACAGTTTGTCAAAGGCCTATCCTTGAATTGGGAGAAAAATGAAAACAGGTAAAAAGGAACCTCAGACACAAAGTGAAGCTGGAAGTCAAAGCAGACCTGCTACAAGTCAGTAGTCTGGAAGATGGCAGCTTCCTTGACTGTTTTCGATGGCGATGTCTATACGCAAACAATCCACACACGGCGATGCTGTGCTTTGCATTGATCAGTGAACTTTGCCCCTTTCGATCTTACCTTACTGAAATGTGATTGTTTTAAACTCCTTCAGGTTAAAAATCACAGGCAATTTTGGTGTACACTTTTAATCGTAAACCTCAACCGTCCATACACTTCCTACAAATTTAGAACATAAACTAGGCAGTTGAACCCATAAGATGTAAACAACAAAAGTTTTCTTGCCATACGAAGATAGTGTTAAAAGTACAAAATGCGGTCTATGTCTTCATCAAAAATTGATGTTATAGACGGTATGCATAGGCATACCGGTCGGTGTCAAAAAGATGTTGCCGTCCGTGCATAGGGTCTACATAGGTCTTACTACATCATCAGTGGACCGTATCGTGTATCGTACAACATGTGCAAATACCAATGACTATATTTACTTAACTGCTCCAGTTTGTACACGGGCGGTTGTTGCCCTCCGTGAGGGAAGTAGTGGGGTGGGGTGGAGTCAATGACGACGTCATTTACCGACATTTATATGTCCTCTTTCAATGTCCTGTTTCTTGACATGTTTTGTTTGCTTTTTTTTTATTATAGTATAGTTCATATTTTACTCATGGTAATACGTGACAGTTTACAGTGTTCAACACATTCAGCTAAAAGCCATGTTCTCATATATAGTAGCCGATTATTTTATGTGGAGAATAATATTAGAAATAAACTTTGAATATA
Source organism: Holothuria leucospilota (assembly GCA_029531755.1). Taxonomy (NCBI): domain Eukaryota; kingdom Metazoa; phylum Echinodermata; class Holothuroidea; order Aspidochirotida; family Holothuriidae; genus Holothuria; species Holothuria leucospilota. The sequence goes on from CM055971.1 coordinate 31,122,564, forward strand.
GACTTGAGTTTTCTGTGTTTGTCATTCGGCATAGCAAACCTATTGTGCTGTTTAAGATTTAACCAGCTTTGGTACAGTTGTAAAAAAAATATATTACGATCAAATCTGGATACAAGGCCATGATAAACTTTGTCCCTGACTCTCTCTTTCAAAAGTGGTTGCCAGAAATTGGTATATCTGGACAAATTCTTAATACATCGACACTTCAGTGCACTGATACCATTCAAAAGCACCAAGAGGATATCTTCTGAAATGAAGCTTTAATAGTTAAATCAATGTTTTTAGCAATCATAAGGGAGTATTACACCATTTTACACTAAATTAGACCACTTTATTAATGGTATTTTTACTTCGTGATACAGCAATATAAATCATCACAAATTTCATTAAAGATATTCCTCAGGTGCAGACTAGATTGAACTAACTATTACCAAACGGTGGTAATACGTCTTGAGGTCACAGTTGCTACTATGCCCGGCAATCAGTAGTGACCAACCAATTTGTCGTAAAACCTACCATCTACTTTGATCTACAACCCTCTCACACGAGGTTGATATCGATGTTGAAAGATAACTTTCTACTGTAAGCATAATGCAAATCAATTTTGTTGGTAAGGACCTTCACATCAACATATGCCGGCGAATATTTTCCATGGGGTCTTATTTTTCAAACAACCTTGCAGTCACACTTTAAAGCAGGTTTGGATATACGGAAGATTTTCAAAGCGGGGAGGGGGGGGGGACGGGAGGTTGAACAACCCATTTTACATGACGTCATGTTTTGGTTTACTCGGCCATGTTGAAGGTAATCATGGAAACTTTAATGTTTTGTAAATTATCATTTATGCACGTGCAGTAGCATACATTCACGGAAGGCTGCACCCCACCAGTGGAATCCCGACCTGTATGACTTCGACTGAGTAGTCACTTTGTACACTCATGTACTTCTGCGCCTCGCATAATTCCTCAACATTACTGTTGTTTTTTACTGGCATTAGAAATGTGACCTAAGTGAAATGGGTTTATAGGTATTGAATTTGATCATCATCCAGGGGAAAGTGCGGAGCACGGGGACTTTTTTCATTTTTGTTCATAACGCTCCTTTGAAATGCGATACGGGCAAGATATTTTACTGATTAATAAAGCATAACATAGCACAACTTCACATGCATTAAAACTTAATACCACTTCCATATTTTTACAACATTCGATTGGTTTTCTCAGTTTTGTTTGTCTCAGTGGGCCCCACGTGTGTGGTACATTGGAACAACCAACAGGGTATATTGGGAGAGCCAAATTGGGAGGAACAAATTATGAATCCTCCTTCCACCTATAAAAAGAACAAATGGTAAACTATTTCTCTAGCGCCACCAACATTTGGTCATATTTTACACTGACGCTGAATACAGACAAGCCTACAAAGTTCACTATTCCCAAACTTTGTAGGCTACAATTCCCATAGATTTATCGCCATCATAAATGGAATTGACACTTCCCTGGGTTATTCAAACAAGCACATACTATTCAAAAGGTTGAAGGCAGAATTTTTAGGGGGGGGGGGTTGGAGTGAGATAATGCTAAAATGCATTACGTCGATATTAATTTAGAATTTTCTAGAGATGCGAAGCTTTTCTGGTGGTTCTGCCTAGCTCCCCGTGCCGCTACGGTCCTGCCATAATGTCCTCAATTGTTACTTCACAATCAGTCTAAAATTTCATCATTACCTCCCCCCCCCCCCCACACACACACACCACTGAGAGAAAAAACTTCCAATGGCCCTCTCTGCTCAGGAACGACTCCCTATAAAATGCACTTTATTCCTTGTTGCACGATTTCATACCTAAGAATCGCATCGCTCATGGCAATGCAGTACATATGATTAGCAAAAATAAAGTTCTGTGCCTTCCAGATCAATCGACACCTTCCTGTTCAAACAGTGGAAGGAATCACGTTTCTTTTCCTTTAACTAAGAACATTTTAGGTGCAGAAACCATGAAATGCCTTTCGACAGTATCAGTTAGCAGTGCATGGGCGGCAATCCTGGGGAGGGGGAACGGGGAGACAAGTCCCCCCACATTTCGATGGGTAGGGGACACAATATCTAATGTCTCCCCACATTTGCGTTAAAGAGTAGTGTCGTAGCTCCATTTGACTGGCTTTTTGAGTGGCGTGTAGGTTTGTTGGGCAATTGTTAAGTGTCTCGATGCAGATTCTGAATGCAGATTTGTGGCTAGTGAGCCACAACTGGAAAAAAGGCCGTGGTCGTCTCGACTTGAACCAACTGGTTGGAAACTGGGACGTTACACCTCATCTAACTAACTAACTGAATGCAGATTTCGTCAGGGAAATCTTATTCAATGACAAAATTTCGGCGCGCTTAGCGCGCATGCGTCACGGTTTGCACTTCTCATGACCATTAAAAAGGTAATTATACATGGAACTATTCTGATCCCAACACTCTCCGAAAACAGACATACAACTCGAAACATCTGAAGGGGCCTCGCTTCAATACGGGATCATTCAATCAGTGGCGTACGCAGAGGGGAGGGCCATTCGGCCATGGTACCCCTCTAACTGATTCCGATTTTTTTTTGGTTCCTAAAAATACGTAAATTTTTTAACACAAATTTACTTCAAAAGGTAGCATATCTGGCACCAGATTGCATGTAAGGACACCAAATTTTTCAAAATTTTTCAAAGGAGAGGGGGATACCAGATTGGGCCATGGCCCCCCTCATTGATGCCTATTTTTTAGTTCCTAAAATAACGTAATTTTTTTTAACAAAAACTTTACTTCAAAAGTTAACATATGTCGTACCAGATTGCATGTAAGGACGCCTTATTTTTCAAAAAATTTCAAAGGGGAGGGGGACACTTCTCCCCTTAGACCCCTCCCCATCCCGGCGGTCACACAACATACTGCATGTTCCCTCCCCCCCCCCCCTTGAGAGAAATCCTGGGTACGCCACTGCATTTAGTCTCATTTGTAGCATGATGTGGAAGGTTGAAAGTACGTTGTTGCCGTTAAATATTTTTCAAAAATTTTTACCGTGCGCTTCGCCGAAGCCATTATCGGTATAGATGGTGATTGTAATACACTTACGACTAAAAAGCATTCCGAAAACGCCCTTGCTTGTCCTTCACACCTTTGCTATACTACGATCAGCTCCAAAAATATCCCAAAGATAGCAACATTTTGCATCTAAGCAACCTTAAATTAACAAAAATTTCTCAAAGGGGAGGGGGACGCCACCACCCCTTAGACCCCTCCCCCAGGATGACACCTTTATATAGTGACAAAGGAAGGATCCCCAATGCTGTATACAAAACGCAGAGCGCATAAACAAGGTGCAAATTTACACGCCTCCATTCAGTTCGAAAAAACATCCAGCCAGTCGGAATTTGGTACTTCACACCCCAAAACATATCACCCTAGCAACGGGCCTGGTCGGGTCCATGATCTCCGACAATGATCCACGCTACGAAGAGTGGTTTCAGCTATTTTGGGACATGGTGAAAATAACATCTTGAAGTAATTCCGTGGACTCCGTTATTTCACCTGGCAGATCATCTTTGATGGTCATGTTAACTTTGAAATGATAGTTCTTATTACAATAGGGCGTCAGCCATCATAATGGGGGAGGAGGAAAGGACCTATAGGAAGACACCCCCTCTTCAAAACCAAAGGGATTGGTTTGTGTTAAGTCATGTATGTCCCCCCCCCCCACACACACATTTGAATACGGATTGACGCCCCTGTCGTAGTGTATCACAATTCTATCTTGGTCATGCTTTGTTGTATACGGATTATCAAAGCAGCAACACTAGGATTTGCTTTGCTGCTCAACCCTTTAAGGAGCGCAAGGTTAAATGCAACCTTTAAACATTGACCAAGATAAACATTCGGAGCTTTACCATACTTACCAATATATCCATTCTCTAAATACCAAAGACAGAGGAAGAAGTTATCTTTAAATTACATTGTAATTGTTGAGATCTTTACAGGAAAACGTTTACAACGTTTACAACATCATACAAACTTTAAAAGTTTTAACCGCTCTTTTTATTATTAGGTCTATGTTGAATACGTTTTTTCTAAACTGAAGTAAAATATGCTTCAAACTTAAAACTAATTCATTAATTAAAAAAAAATATTACTTATTAACATCGTGTGTTCCTTATAAGGTAGCACTTTCTATACAGTGGAAATTCGGTAAATAAATGATGAATTCTTTCGCTTCCTGCATTGTTGTGAGGCGAAAATATCATAAACAATGGAGCTTTTTCAAAATAAAGATACACACACAAAATTGTTTTAACCGTTAAATCAAAAGTAGTTACAATGGTTACTAGTTTTCGTCTTTTAAAAGTTTTTCGTACATCCTGTATACGGATTACACGTGGAGACGTATGGGTGGTGTGGCAAAATAATCGAACTGCTATCAGGCTATGTGCTGTACAAAGTAAAGGATAAGTACACAATACCGTGGTGCACTTAACAAAGTAAAGGATGAGAACACAATACCGTGATGAACTTCTTAGTACGGATAACTTTAAAACATGAAAGTTCCTGCTAATGTTCTGTTTTATTTTCTTATACGGAACTAAAACTACTATGTCGTCTTTATAAGAAAGACAGTGTGCGCACAATTAACGTGAAATATTTTGGGTGGTAACCTTGTTATTATCTTCACTTGTTAATGGCATTTAAAGTTATCTGTATATTTCTAGTTGCTCTTACTCAGTGTTGAAGAGATTTTCAATCCTCTGAAAGTCAGCAACTACTTCAGTCGGTTTTCACTCGTCATCATGCATTGTTGTCTTCTGCGGGTCACTCAGTTCGTGGTCTTGTGTTGGACAGGACGTATCCTTCGAGGCCAGCAAATGGTAAGCTTTGAAAACTTTGAAATATAATTTACAAGTATTTTGTAGCATTGTATTGATCTCCTTTCAGGTCACACGGTTTTGTTTTTACTTTCTAAACTATTATTAAGTGAAAAATTTCTAACAATTTTCAGCTTGATCTTACTGGTTATTTTGTTTGAAAGTGCATGAGAAATTATTTCGATACGATAGGAATTGTCTGAGAGGGGAAAACAGTTAAAACATTAAAACCACCATTCGAGAGTTAAAAATTATAGACTTAAATAATTCCCTTTACCCTCGTTTTCCATTAGCTTCTAAGCAGCCGTATGCCAACGAGCCTATATCTACAATCGTTTGTCTCAATCGCTAACAATTTGATTCCAAATCTATAAGGAAAGTAACACTTAAGAAGAAAGAAAAAACATCTTACGCGCAATGATTGTATTTGGTTGTAAGGAGAACGCAGAGAGATCAAAGGAGGCAAAAGGTGTAATCCTAAAACTCACATATTGAAAGTCATATGTCAGTTTTCAGTTCACTCCAAATAAATTATTTAGCTTTTGCTGTCATATTAGTTTGCAGTTTTTAGAACAAAGATTGAACTATTTGGCATTTTTTTATTCTAGGTTGTACACATGATTTAAAGGCTAATGAGAAAATTAGAAATTCTGATATAAACAACTGCCGCCTTTAGCAAAAGCGTCAAAAACACATTTACAACCTTCTTATGCAACTAATAATTTTGTTGGAAAAGTTAGCGTGAACTTCCTACTTTGCTAATAAAAGTTTCCTTCGAACTGGTGCATTAAACTTTTTTAATTCAATTAAAAAGTTGCGCTATCAAAGCATGTTTCATATAACAGTCAAAACGACCAAAAGTTTCCGATCAATGTGGATGCAGCTTACATGTGGGAGCAAATAGTTATGCCTTTTAGGTCCTCTAAATGGGAAGAGAATTATTTGTTGTGGGCCATCTGAAGCTAATAAGTACGTTTGCTTTTCACCCGGACCTCAAACTATTATTTGGTCCTTGAACTTTAACTGGACACACAGAATAGGCAACTCGACGGAAACCTTACAGTAAACTCGAATAATGCGACTAACAATGTCAATGCGTTGAGTTGCGTATTTACAAAACAGAAGGCATCGTTACGCTGCAAGTAAACTTTGTAAAAGGATGAAAATTTATGACTAGCGTAAACGATAAACCAATCATAATCGAGTAAAAGTTTCTGTAAACGTTTTTTCATGAGGCTTTACCCCATTCTTCAGTTACCTTCAAATTCCCTCTTTTCATGCTGTTTCGAGCTTTGTAATTTCTCTTAAAATAAATAAATTATGCATTACCTAGAAAAATATCAGGAAAGTACGAAAGATTCTTCTAAACTTTAAAACTATTTGTTATTAGCTTACGCGACCCAGTAACACAATAGCATTACCAACAAGCAAATATCTTTTCTCGTCTTGGATAGCAATCGAGGGGATCGTACCAGACTTTAAGCATACAGTAAATCTAGCCTGATGGCTGTTTGTCAAACTTTAGGCTTGCCAAGGTCCTCCCTCTATGATTATTTTACTTCAGCAGTGCTGAGAAAAGTAAGGCTTGCAGAATAGCTATATAAGAGTAGGCAATAAAATAGACGCCGTAGCCTCACGACAAACTGCGGATACATAACATAGGTAGAAATAAATAAAACACTAGAATAGTTGTTCTCAGACTTCCTACTGCTTACGAATAGGTCTGTCGCTGGTTTGATAAGGAACAATATAAATTGCCTTTTACAAAAGCTTTTTTTTCCACTTTTCTACCTATGTCATGTGTCCGCAGTTTGTCGTGCTACGGCGTCTATTTTATTGCCTACTCTTATATGGCTATTCTGAAAGCCTTACTTTTCTCAGCACCGTTGAACTAAAATAATCATAGAGGGATCTAACGCACTGTCCTTTGTTTAACCCTCGAGATTCTAGTCGTTGCGTTCTTTCCTTTGCGAAGAGGTTTCGTCAAAATCTATCTGGTGCCATTTGAGTTCTGAAACCATGGCTCTCGTATGGTCCATTAGTCCATCCCTTATAGCTTTGATTAGCCAAATCTAATTCCATATTCCTTTGAGGTGTATAGACATTGATGGGCGTATAAAAGTCCCGATGCTTGCAGGAACAAATGAAGGAAAAAGGGAAAGGCGCAAAAATTTAAGTTTGGAGTCTCAAAAATAAATTTTGAGGTACAGCTCTGTCTTATGAAATGAAATGTATGATGTATTCAAACAGATGAATGGACTGAAACAGCTCTTCTTTATTGTTTTATGAAAAAAAAAACGAATTTAAACCAAACCAAATTAATCATCAATTACGAAAGACAGACGATATCGTGCTACACAAATTCAACGTTACTTCCAAATAGCAACGTGATTTTACTGCATTATTGTGGCATATTTTCCAACCACACGTTAAATGCAAAGAAAATAAGGCCAAGGCCCTATTTTATAAAGAGTTTCAATCGGTCTTAAGTTTGATCTGTCATGCAATCGTTTTACTGAAATCAGACTTAAGATCGATCTTAACCTTTTATAAAAAACGGGCCCAGGTTCTATAATATAATATGTAACAATGCAAACGAAAAGGATCTTTTAACTTAATATGATTACAACAGTATACATCTGTCTGTAACTTTTACCTGCTAATTTATACTTGTCTGATGAAGAGATTACCATCTCTTTCCTGGTGATCAGAAGTACATTGACTCTTTTCCCTTATTCGATTTATAACTCCTTGTCCGTGTGTACCTTCAAAGAAAATGTATATTAATTTCGGATATTCGCCTTGGAGTACTTGGGGGATTAAGCAAGAGTAAGCCATACATGAGATGACCGTCGATATTTGGACCTATAAAACTGATGATGTTGTAGTTTTTGTCAAATGGAGTTGTTAAGTATTCAGTTTGAATATACACTAAACTGCTATTTAGTTACAATGATCACGTTGTATTTGCACAAGTACAGTTATTGTGCATAATCATATACCAAAATGTCTCGATGAATATTAAGTATTAAAGTTCAAATAATTACACTTTTCTAAAAAGTTCTGCAATCAAACTTTTTAAGCAAATTCTAATAATTTCAATCACCACTTGGAAAATTGAGACTTTCTCAATACCGACAGTGTTTAGTGCATGGGCAATTGGAGAGAGGAAATATCTCTAATGATTGCTGGCGAAAACACTATTGAACTTTTTTTTTTCTCTTTCAAATTGATTCTTATGAAACAACCAACAGACTGATAGCAACAACGATCAAGGTAAGTGTTAATTTATAGAACGTAATTCTAGCTAAATGGTAGTGGTATGTTAGTTTATTATTCTCGGACCAATAGACATTAAGTTTAATACATACTACCGTTTGCATTAGAACATACCCACAATTATTGAAAGGGTAGCGTAACGTAAGAAATAAGAATTTCTCCTATTCTAGCAATCCCTTGAACTTATCACATCCTACGGACTAGTGTTGTGTCAGAACATGACTTTAGGAAAAAAATTGTAAGTGAAAGAGTAACTGCTTTACTTATTTTCAGGCACTTCATATTTTTACTATCAACAACCTGAGCACCCAAGGGACTGTGCAGAAATTCAAAATCAATGTTCTTCTGGTATTTCAAGCGGTGTATATCTAATAAGACCAGATGGGTTTCCTGATCCATTTGAGATCTACTGTAACAACACTAACTCAGAAGGCTGGACGGTAAGTATTTCTAATACGTTTTGAAGTTTTAAGTAATATACTGTAGAAATTGCCCTTTTGCGATAAACTTCTGAGTGCATTGGTTTAGTTTGGGACGTTTGGTTATAATCAAACGTCAAAACCACTCTATGAAATACTCAGGAATAGCTTCAATACTTTGACTATCCATTTAGGTGGCAGGAGAAGAATTTGTTAGCGTAGTTCTATTGGTACATTCTTTCATTGACATTAAAACCCTGTTTCAAAATCAAGTCAGTCCCTACCCACTTGTGGCACAATGGATAACAACGTAATAGAATTCGTTGCAAGAGTACGAGTCTTCGACGAAAACGGTTTTACCTTATGAGGTCATTGTTTACACTTAAGTAAGAAAGACTGATGCCTGATATGTCTTAAGTTTTTTGTTTTATTTCGCACGATGAAAACGTTTGCCTTCAAGTGGTCTCAAAATGACCTAAAGATATTTACGCAAGGCTTGCGAGACGGTCGCAACCTCCGGCAAGAATTTTTGTCATGCTTGAAACTTTCTGGAGCTTACAGTCATATCATGAGGTACTCAGGCCATTTACTATCACCGTTCAAGTAAATAAAACAAAAACAAATGTTGATTGGTCGTATGAAGTACTACTTCACAAAAGAATCTAAACGATGTCCTACAGCATTAGTAAACTTTGTATTCGCTAATTTAAAATATGAATCACAATACTCCTACTTTATAAATTCTACCACGTCGCTGACACTCAAACCGAACAGCGGGAACTCGGAGGCTGTAAGTTACTAGTAAGTTCACAAACAACTCACTTAGTTAAAAAAAAACTGTTATTCGTTCTCCCTTTCTTATTCGGATTCTCTCTAAAGGTTTTATTACGCCGTAGTGATGGATTTGTAGATTTCAGCTTGGTTAAAAGATTGTTATTTGTTCCCCCTTTCTTATTCGAATTCTCTCTAAAGGTTTTATTACGCCGTAGTGATGGCTTTGTAGATTTTAGCCGCAACTGGAATGAATATAAAGCTGGATTCGGGTTTTTATCTCAGGATTTCTGGATTGGACATGAAAGACTATCCTACTTAACAAATCAAAAGAACTATGAACTTCGAATTGATATTACAAATTCTAAAGGATTGTCCTGCTACCTTAACTACGAAGTATTTCGTACAAGTGATGAGTTTGGCAACTACAAAATTGCAAGACTTGGACAATATTCGGGAAATGCAAGTAAGCCCTGACCTTTATGGAGTTTTTATTTTCGTCCAAATTGTTCACCTTGCTTGATTTTCATTCTGTTAAATTTCATGATCTTGTTGTTACAATGAATACTAAAAAAATTCTTTTTTAATTGAAATTAATATTATTTCTTTAAAATGCTTAGATGAATGTATCAGTCCATGTTCGAGTAATATGATACCCGGAGACTGCAACTGCCAGAGAACGTGTTCAAATCCGAGCGTCTGTGTCAACACATGTAGTACAGATGATACTTGTGTATGTTCTAACGGGTTTTATCTTAAAGGAGAAGAATGCGTTCCTCTCAGCGAATGCGATTCAGGGTGTTCTGTAGATGGAGAAAATATCCCGGTGAGTTTACAGTATCATGACAACTTGTACGGTTGAAGAGAAATTTATTGCTCTGATTTTTTAAGATGTTGTATAAATTAACGTAGGTTATTTTTTAATTTTTAAGATGTTGGTTTAGTTTCGATTCGCCGACAACTTAAGCTGTATAAGGTTGAACGTGTTCTGACAAGAGTAGGTATGAAGGAAGGTACTGAATCTAGTCTGTCGGTCACCATTACCATTGAAAAGGGATGCAAAAATGTATATTGTCAACTACATTAGTGAAATAAAATATTAGCGTTTTTCAACATAAACTCTGGAATCTGTTCCTTAACATAAATTTCAAATTTTGGAGAACATCACACTTCAGTAAAGGTATTTTGGCTCAGTATAAGATGATATTGTTTCAGTTGTTCCTAGCTGGTGCTTATTTATTTTACTTAAATTGGCACTAGGCTTAGAATTCAGTGACAGTGCCTCCTGAGTGTATAACTTTGATGTAAGCTAATCTATCATTAAAAATTAACCATGGTTAGTGTGTTGTAAGGTTGATCATGCAATTGTCCGCAATACTTTCATATGTAAGCAACTGTAGTTCGGTGACTCTCACCATCCATTGTAAGAAAATTTATGATATGACTCTGTTGAGATGCTTGTGTAAGATAATTTGCATGCCAGCAGGGGTTATCATTTGCTGCAATAGTGGGTCTAAAATTCTTTTTGTTTTCAATTGAAATCCATTCGTCAATAGGTCTTTCCTAACTAAAACGTAGTAAAGGAACCTGCGCGACCACACTCCATGAAACGTGCAGTCCCTTCAGTTCATAGGAAAAAGTTATCAGGAGTTACATTAAAGCGGTTATAGTCATTTTATTCCTATAATCTCATACTCATGTTATTATAAAAAATATCAGGAATTACACTAAAAGCGGTACCGTTGTAATAAACCAACTTATTTCTAAAATCGCACACATTTATAGAAATCTTGCGCTCCTTTTGCATGCTTTAATAGCTTAATTGCATTAATATACTTGAAAAATACCCTTAATGATATAGTTTATTCAAAGCAAATTCGATGCCAGCAGTTATGGACATTTCAAGTATAGTAAAGTATTATTCATTCTTGACAATGTTAACTCCTTTCGTTCAAAAAGCTACATTTCAATAGTGCAACAATTTCGTACCACTCCTCTGTTTTGCTTAAAAGAATCAGCAATCCCTAATTTCTTATTTGTGCACTAAAATACTGTACAATTAGGCATCAAGTATGTTCAAATCACGAATGACACATAAAAAACAAAATCAAACCTGTAGAGGATATATTGTGGTGAGATATTTTGAGAACAGCAAATCTGTTTGTTAGAATATTTTCGCTCTAAAAATAATAAGGGACAGACATTTTCCAGTAAGAGGGGCGGCCCTTGACCTTGGATAGTGGCCTGTGAATAAAAGCTCGTGGTTTTAAAGAAAACCACAAAGTGGAGGGTATATGTACAATATATCTTCACTTACTCTGTAAAATCTAAGTTTCGGATAAAATCAATGTACTGTGCTAATAAGAAAATGAGCTTCTTACTAGTTAGAGGTTTGCTATACTTAAGTAATTTCTTTATTGAAAATTCAATTGAATGTGATTTGTTTTCCTGATCAATGACACTGGTTTAGAAATAATTAGGTACATAATAGCCGATAAGCCTGAAGTGCTATACCCATATCGGTGGCATGGTCAATAGATGTCAAACACTAACTGCTAAGTACAACTAAACTTATTGAAGGTTATCTAAGCGCACGAGGCTGTAACCAACTTTCTAACAGGACATGGTCTCCAATGACCAATACCGTCTTTCTTCTTTGTTTTCTATGCAGGTGATTCCTTGAATAATCACCGCAACAGGGAGTTCTCCACCTATGACCAGGACCACGATACTAGTAGTGGTAACTGTGCTGTGAGTTTCCGTGGCGCCTGGTGGTACTATAATTGTCATAATTCTAACCTGAACGGGATATACGATACTTCCGCTTGCGGTTATGGTAATATCTGGTGGAATAGACTTCCCGGTAGCAATTGTAACAAATATGTAGAAATGAAAATACGCCCATTTTAGAGGAAAGTTGTGTTGCAGTAATGGTACAAGTTAAATGTAAAGTGACTGGGGAATAGTGGTCGTCATTCAATATCCTGGCCAATGTGAATTTATTGACTTTCACCAACAAAGCTGTTGCCTGTCGCCCTGATCATTTATTAAATTCACTATGATCGAAGAAAAAAGAATTTCCATTATAGCTCTTTCACATAATGGAAACGTAACATGCAACATGTTTATGTTATCATGACAAAAATAGGAAAAAATTAAAGTAAAGAAAAAACTAAGAACCAATATTTATTATTATAATTCCACAGCTCCTCGTAATGAAAAATTGCTTTATAGTGGTAAATAATGTCAAAGTTCGAACCATTGAAATTATTTTCTGTCATATATTAGTAAATGCGGTGCGCCACAATGTACATGTTCTTAAAAAGCAAAAACTAAATAGTTAATGTAAACTGAAAGCTTATTTTTAAAGTGTGGCAGTCTTATGTTTGTGTACATCATTTTTACGTTCCACAGGAGTCTCATGACGTAAGACTGACATATTTGATAAAAGCACGTGACAGTTTTTACTGTGTACATCTTGATGATTGTACAGAGTGTAGTGCTGACTTAGTGTCCTTACAGAAAACGGATTCGCGAGAGTATACAGTTCAACTATCGGGGCTTGAAGCTTTTATGACGCATTACTTGCATATCCTTCGTCTTATCCAACCCTTTTACCAGATGGAAGACAAAACTTTTTCAAAAGTCCCCGCGAATCCCTGGCGAAGAGGGAAGGGGCCAAACCAAACATTACTCCCGAAAAAATTTCTGCGCCCCAAAGGAGCTACGTCCGTGAGAGGACAACTAGACTTTACATGATTGACCAACCTTTGACCTGCAGACCTCTGCATCGTATGTCCAGGGAGTTGATACCTCCTTGGTCTGTCATGTGTGGCCCCGTTCCAGACTGGCTGAAAAGAACAGCTATTGCACCAAGCTAAGAAAAATACAATAAAAAAAATTATACGATCGTGGTTGAAATTCCTGAGCTTTACAACGGTGTAGGTTCTTTCATTGTTACTTGGTGAGGAGGAGGTTACACTGTTTAAGGTCTGGTGACATGAAAATGGCATAGTTGAACATTTGATGTAAAAATCATCAGAACCATATAAAAAAGCCTCAACAGTCTTATCAAAATCTATAAAAAATTGACCATTTTATAGGATAATTTTCTTTCTTTCGCTTATATCTTATTAAAACAACACGAGCTAAACATGCAAATCTGTGATGTCGAGGAACGGACTCGTGAAATATATCTAATGGAATCCTTTGTTTTTGCACACTTCATTTCACAAACAGTTGGAGTATTGGCATGTTCCGAAGGAGATATTTTGAAAGTTCCAATTCCCATCTTGTCAAATATCTTACTGATAATTAACAGATAATATAGGATTAACAAAAGAAATGCCAACATTTTGCAACACTACACATCATTATTTTCGCATGATCAAAGAGCAACTTCAGAAACGGTCAAACTTTGAAAAGGTTCACATTGAGACGGTAAAAGTTATTGAAATAATCCCGTTCCTTGCAAGATCTCATTTTTTAACTGCTAAGTAAGCTAATAGGCCTTTTGGTGGTATTTTACCATAAGGTTACTCTATATGGAACGGAACTTAGGAGGAGACCGAAACTACGAAATTATAAGTTGCGCGGAGCGCCCCTGAAATCCTGCTGAAGAATATGCCTCTCACTAGCGTCACCCTGAATAAGCAAAAAATTACCACTTCCTTCAAGAAGAGAGGAGTAGCTTCGGCTCCATCTGGAGAAGCACCTCATATGTAGTTTTAGGAATAACGTGTGCACATAGACAAGGGTTTCGTTAAGTCCACTTCGTGTGATATTGGGAACTCAGACGGGTGAAACGTACTTGTTAAATTTGTATAAGAACCTTTTCTACATTTCTAAAAAGGGTCGTCATGGGTGGCCACTGGCCACTGGCCACGTGAACTGAGTCGGGACCCTGTGTGAGACTGGAGCTGTGGACTTCCCAGTAACCTTGCTTGACCAGTGAACCTTGGCTTAGTGATTCCTTGCAGAAAGGACATGCTTTTTCGCACTGAGGTTTATCCCTCAAAGTTGACCTTGAGATTTCACGCTTTTCACAATTTGACCTCTGATGACGTCACGTGTGCATTGACCTCCACCAAAAAGCAATGGCGTTCTTGTTAACAAAATGGGTCCACCTGGTGAGCATTAGATCCCTCAGAGTTACAAAACATGTGTTCTTAGTTTGACCTCTTCTGACTTCATATTTGACCTTTGAACGCTACTAGAATTAATTAAAATCTTTAAAGCAATATGGGAGCTTCCACATGCCAACTATGAGATCCGTCAAGATTACCTTTCATGATCAATCGTGTTTACGGGGTTTTTCCCCATACGACCTCTAGTGATTCCAAATGAACTTCATTCAGGGATAGAGGTCCATCCAGAATTAAATAAGAACTTATGCAGATTTATATCTTGCAAACGATAGAGAGCATGTTTTCTCAATAGCCAGAAGCGTTGGAAGCCTGGCGGTAAACTCCCAAAAGTGGAAACCAAGTCGAATCGGAAAAGCAAAAGTAAAGGGAAAACTAATAATGAAAAGACAGAAAATAACATACAAATAGAGAAAGGAGAAAAACAGAGAGCAAAATAAAGAGTTAAAATTACGAAGAAAGAAGATTTTCAAAGTGAAATAAGTTATAAAGGGAAAATTATTGAAAACAGGAGAGGAGTGATAGTAGGAAATGTCCATGGGGATAAGTAGGGGATGGGTACTTAAGCAAGCAGGTTTAGGTAGGGCGGAAAGATATAAAGCTAGAATGAGTGGCCGGAAAGATTGGAGGGCCCAAAGGACGGAACAGGGAGAAAAGAACGGGGAGAAAAAAAAAGAAACTTTTGCAGGCATTTTTCCATCTCTACCCCACACTGTGAGCAGGAAATGGTCTATGTAAGCCCTAACAACAATCTACCCTTTCGTCCTGGTTTTCATACGGACAAATCGACACAAAATATAATTTTAAACTAAAGGGAAGGGGGAAAGAGAAATATAGGCTCTTGGATAATAATGAATTAAAGGAAATCATTGGATTAAGAGACACTTTATTTAAGATAGTTGTTTTATCATTATTTCTTGAAGTAACCTTTCGTGATATAATTTATACAAAATTAGTGAAACCCCTAGAGAAAAACTTTCCTTATCTTGAATACTTTCGTAACAGAGAGGTCTTTATACTTTCCTGACAAAATCCACCCAACGATAGCCTGAGTAAGCTACTATAGAAAAATCAGGAGGGAAGAATAATTATGGTGTCAATGTACAAAATACAAATCGAAGTCCCTGAAGGTGGTATGACGCAAGACAAAGAGCCAAAATATTGGTGCCACCTAAAACTTGATCAAATAACTTAACACCTGTTTGACAACTTACTCCTTGCCGTCAAGAGAGTTGGCACCACAGAATTCTGTGGTTGGAAACCATAGGCGTAGGAGGCGGGAAGGGTCCTGGGGGATGCAGCCCCCCAACCAAATATATTTCGGGCACTGTGCTGAGAATTTTCGGGCAACTACTGAAAGAAATATAATGCAATGATGTAGCTAAAGATAATCAATAGTTAAAAAACTTCCTTGGTAATTAAAATTAAGTTCTGATTTGAACTACACCAGCATCTATAGATTCGGTATTAATTCAAAAGTGTGTTTTTTAAAGATTAAATTAATATTATGAGTATCTGTGGTGTATTTAGGGGAGCTATTGGGCCATGTCTCCCTCAATGATGCCGATTTCTTTTTCTTTTTAGTCTCTAAATATATAATTTTTTAACACAAATTTTACTTCAAAGGTAGCATATGTGGCACCAGATTGCATGTAAGGACACCTAATTTTTTACAAAATTCAAAGGGGAGCCCTCCCCTTAGATGTCCTCCTCCCCTTAGATGCCCCCTCCCCTTAGACCCCTCCCCCCAGCCGGCGATCACACGACACAATGCATGCTCCCCAACCCCATGAGAAAAATTAAAAAAATATTACAAATATGGAAAAAGGGAGAAACATGACAAATTATTGTAATTGGTAAACGGTGTGTGATAAAACGGCTCATGCCTATATGATATGTACATTAACATGTTGGACACGCGTGGAGCACGCGGACTTGGGGGGTTCAATTTTTCGGGCAAGTCTTTACAGCCCCCCCCCCCATTAACTTGGGCTCCCGCCTACGCCTATGTTGGGAACGACTTGGTCAATAAAATAGAATATTGAAAAACGATCTGCTGGGTCCATAAAACTCAGTTAGGGAGTAGGTGCAAATTGAGAACGCCTCGTTTATGAGCTATGCTTTATGATTAGTTAGTACATTTTGGGCTGACGGGTATTTTATTGGTATGTCCGACTGTGTCTTCTGTGGGATCAACTTCTCATGGCATCTACTGGCATTAAGAAGATGCACAAACATGGCTGGTGTGCAGCTTAAAGTGATAAAGGGTAACATTTAATCAATCTGTACACCATACAACGATCGTAATTTACACATAGTTATAATGATCGAACAATTTCGTTTACCAGTTTCACCGTCTTTCATTCAGCCGAAAATGCGTATGTAATCCGTATAGTATTTGCAAGTTTCATTTTTCATTTATATTGGGCTATCTTATTATTTGCATGCCCGTTAAATGCCAGACATAATGACTTGTAGGCTAGTTGATCTATTTGACCGCGAAAGTGAGGATTAATCCTTCAAATGATGCGTTCTACAAAAAAACTTGAACCCGGAGACACCCGTTCCCTTTAGTCCCCTCCCCCAGGCCACAGATCAGTAATGCCCCCTTCTGCCCCCTAGCAAAAAAAAAAGTGTATGTGCGGACTTGTGTATTACCATTTTTCATGGATTGATTTTTCCCATTTTTTGAGAAATGGCAGACATGAGATTGGAATTTCAAGGCTGGGTACATGCAGCTTAAAATTCGTGGGAAGTGCCTTCTCCGGCCATCCGGAGGGTTTGTAAAGCCAAAAATTTTCTTGCAAGCTCCGCGCCAACTGATGGTGGCGCTCCGCTTAGATAGTCTTGAGAAGCCTGACCTCGGCGTTGCCGGCCCCCCATTTGTTACCTAGGCCCCCCTAAAAATTTCATCCTAGCTACGCCCCTGGAACAAATTCAAAAAAGTCGCCGGGTGCCTAGATTCGCGCAACTAGTCCCTATACTGATGCATGATCTTCATCCCCCTCGAGATTGCAAATTTTGCATCCTTAATATTGACAGAGCTCTAATCACTATCCGATATGTTCGTGGACATATCGTAAAAGTCAATTTCACGCTCTTTTTCTTCGGAGCCACCTTCAGAGCTTCCCACGCTGATTCAAGAATACGCTTTTCTTAGTCCGACTTTACTCTAGGAGGCTTCCATTTTGTTTGCTCTGGATATCGTTGTTAGTTGAAGGTATGAAAAAATCAATAGCGCCATCCTTCCAGATTACGTGTACAAGCTAATCAGAAGGTCATACCAACGTCCCGGGATATGGCATAGCCAATTAGGTCATGTCAAGCGTGGTAGATCTTATACGTAATAGTACGTAAGTGGACGTGAACAGTACATTAACCTGATACGTAATATTACGTATCTGGCTGTAAAAGGGTTAAGATTCATAAACATAATATGTAAAAATATAAACAGGAAATCTGGGGACATTTTTATCACGGAAATATAAATAATAAAAAAAAAGTTTTTCATCAGACAGCGTCAAATCATTTTGGTTTAATACCATAAAAGACCAAACTAGCAGGTAAAAAAATCAACTAATAACCGTTTACTGAGCTGCATGCCAACTGAGATAGGTAGTTGAGTGTTAACCGCAGATACTAAACAGACGTGAATTCGAGATCCATGGGAAGAACATCAATCAATCCTTAATTACAATTACTACTAAGCTATGAATAATGCGTGTAAAAAGCGTTAGTAAACGATGGAGACATTTACTGTCCTGCAGTCACCAAAACTCGAAAGACTTGATTGGTTGCATTGTTTGGTCAAGATTTTAAAATGCACAATGTGCTTCCATCAGAGGTAAACGCACGGAGCCGTTAAATCTTGAAGATGTTATTAAAATTTGCCGAGCTGTTTATTAGACATAGGTACTCGTGTATTAAGTGATAAATTTTTATGTGTTGAACGAATACGGGACTATGTTTGTCTTCAAGGGGAAGAGTACTTAACATACAACACTGCTCAGAAATAACTACAGTTGCGTTTACTAAATTATCCTAATCAAGTAACAAATTTCAGAAAGATTGAACGGAAAGATGTCAGGTTTTAAATGATCAAAAACGTTTGAGTAGGACTTGGTACTTTGCACGACATATTAAAATATACAGTTATGGATACCCCGAATAAGTGTTGGAAGGTCTAAATAGTGAATAGTACAGAGTTGACATATGTGTGTTTTTTAAAGGTGCTGTGCTCGAAATTTCAAATCCAAGTGCTAAGTACCTTGGTTACATGGGGATGTACTAAATTTACAGTGTTGACTTAAAACTGGAACAAATAACTTGACAATGAATACTTGTTGAAAGTACGTTTAAGACACACCATGCAAAAATTTTACCTTTCGGCTGGTAAAATCAATTAATCAATAACGAATTTACCAAACCATGAGATTCAAGGACCGACACGTGAGGTTTTGTACATGCTTGACTTCTTTAAGTCAGGCCCAACATACTTTTGTCGTAACACTTTAGCAAAAAATCTTCAATTTCAATCTGTTTAAACAAACGTAAATTTTAAAATCTTCCGAAGTATCGAAATCAATTTCGGATAAAACTATTAAAACTGTTAAAAACGATTATGAGACACCCGCCATGTCCCTGTAGTTGTTGAATTTTGTACGATTAATTAAATTGGATTGTGTAGAATGTGTCTTGACTTCACTACTTCAGCGTATACTTTTAAATGTAGCCAAATGGGAATTGGACCACGTCAGAAAGCCAGGAATATTTGTCTTATGTAAATTAATTTTAAACCATTAACAGTGAAATAGTTAACAGAAGATTATAAAGACATAAATTCGTCATGCAGTCAACTAGACTTTTACAAGAGTGTATACTTCGTATAAAATACGTAAGCTCTCCGATATGAGAGAAATACAAACAGTCGTAAAATCTTGATTTTTAAGTATAATTTTCTGGGTTGTATTCAAAGTGATATATAGGTGAGTTACTGTTAACTGAGGCAGGCTGTTGTGAAATCCCTGCAAAAATTAACAACAATAAATTTGAAAGCAACTAAAAGCTTGAAATCCAGTTTTTATCATGATAGTTAAGCTACGAATGTCTCATTTGAACCAATTTAAAAACAATTATATGACATTAAATAACCGCATCCGTTGTGCAGATGAACATTCTGAAGACATATACCTCATGCACTCAACAGTGATAGCATGTATTGTCTAAAGAAAAATAGTATTTATGTGCGAATCCAAACAGCGCTTTCCTGGTCCCACCTTTCACTGCAATTTTATACGATCCCCAAGACTGTTTGTTGTGTGATATTTCACAGATATCCCTGGAAGTGACCTTATTCCATCCCACCAACGTCTTAGTCATTTTGCACTTTGACGAGTACATGATTCTCATTAGGTAGTTTGATACTGAGTTGCAGTAAGATTGCAGTATACAACACTATTCCATAAATGTTTTTCTGTGAACTTTTCTTGATTTGCTGATATCCCACGAATTCTGATTCAACCATGATGTATTTCACTTTTCTAGGGGAAGACCTCCGGTTTGCATTTTGGCGGACAGATATCTCTATTTATTAAGTGCTTGCCCGAGTGGTCAACTGGAGAGTGGTCAATCACCATTTTAATAATGTAAACAATTCAAGCAAATAGTTTATGCGCACCTACAGAGGTTGCCAGATTCCAGGAAGTCGCATACAAGGCTGGCAAATGTCGAAATCTTAAGGTAAGGGACTTCCATACCTCTCGGCTTTCAGTAATTTTTATAATTTATAGATACTGGCTACACATTTCAAATAACAGCACATATGAAACGAATTAGACGTTTCCATAAAACACAATACAAACATGTATTGGAGTGATGACTTCTTAACACAAGGCATTGCTTATTTCAGAGGCGTAAGTGACGTTACAAGTGTCCTGCATCAGTACTTTGTTGAACAATTACGCAATGAATTTGGCGACTAACAGGATATGCTACTGTTGCAGTACAGGCCTCTACCACGTATAGCCTCTTGTATGCATTAAATGTGATTCATCCACACATCGGCATGCAAAGATCAATGTTTAATGATTTGCATTACCTTTATTGTAGTTTTTAAGGGTATGACCTCTGATAGACCCTACAGATAATTTTACTATCGAAATATTGATGCGTCTAGATCTCAGTGAAATATCATCTTGATGTTTTTAAAGTTCTCTTTATCCAATGAGTCACGACCACATAATAAATATTAACAGTGTCCAACTTTCATAATAATGGAATTGTAGTATCACGTTTATCACAAGATTTGAATAATTCGACCCCGAATGACCCGTGATGACCTTTGACCTCAGCCAAAGACTAGGACTCATCTACTCAATGCGGAAGACCCATATACAGCCATGAAGAAAATTCATTGGTTCCTATCTTGAGATATTGTGTTTACTGGGCTTTTAAGATGTGACTCTGGTGACCCAAGATGACCTTTGACCTATAAAAAAATTAGCAGGGTACATCCACTTAATGTGGCACATCCTACACATCTAGGGTGAAGCACATTCGTTGTTTCAATATCGAGGCATTTTGTTACAAGCGTACTATCATAAAACTGTGCTTTAAAAAATAAATACATAGCTACCTACCGACTCACTGACCGACCGACAGAAAGACATACGGGCATACAAACAACTACAAATTATTACAATTGCATAGCTTTTCTTAATCGCCTAAAATGAAAATTTTTCTTTCTGCTCTTATCGTGGATGGCTTCTGGCACTTGCTTCTAACAGGGTTTAATTCTAAGTACAGGCTTAACTTTATTTTTTGCCTGAGCAGAAGTCCATGACCTGTGCACTCTCTTCGTCAGTCTTTAAATTCTGTGCCTCTTAATTCTGTACGAAAATCACAAGCAAGGGGATGTGGAAAGAAGCTCTTAAACGCATCCCTTATACTAGTGAAATCAACACAATTCAAAAACTGTAGACTTTGGTCGATGGATTAACTTCTTTCCCTTCTTCCTCTAATAATAAATCCTGGCTGCGCCACTGCAGACCACCAAAATAATTGCTTAATCTCTATCAAGCAAGGAAATTAATAATTGTAAGGATTTGTCAGGATGACTTCGTTTTAGATTTTTAATATTCTCTTCCATAAAAGCAGTCATTAAATCTTAAGCATGAAATCAAAATTTGATGAGCTGCATGTTAAGTAAGTTAGACCATTGTTCCTTTCAGACACAAATCAAACAGACGTAATAAAGGAAACCATATCAAGAGCATCGAAATCAATTTCCAACCACCATAATAAAGTAACGAACAAATCTTGTTGAAAAGATCAAGGAACGATTATGAGACATTTATAAAGTATAATAAGATAAATATTATAAATATATTATTTATAAAAGTTTGTATTAAAATTCGCTTATACTGGGATACTGAAGCCACTACTGCAGTAATAATCTTCGAAAACAAATTTAAGCAGTCGTTAAAATCGTGAACATTTTGAAGATTTAATTGAAGTTTTCAGAGTGAATTGCTACGAGGAATATATGGAAGTTTGTATTAATTGATATACTTGCATGTGCCAATCGCCTAACGTGAAAACTGTTATTGCCTACACGATAAGAACGTTTTTCACACCATTACTCACAACTGCACGTTCAATTGCAAAGGTAGGCAAAAAACGTTACATTTAAACCTATTGAAAAGTGCTTTACTTGGAAATATTTTAAAATTTTGAAATTACCTAGACTCTTGAAAATATGTTGCTTGCATACTCAACTTTAGCTGCACAATGCAAAGACACTATGGTTTTTGTTCATTGATAAAATTTGTACAAAAGCTAAACGTGCCCTTAAGCCTACGCTACGCGTGAAAAAGGCCCCATGTTTTTTGCCTTGAGATGTTATAGTTAAGCACTTTCACTGTTTGACATTTAATAACTTAATATAACCTGGATTATCCACGAAAGACTAGGGGATGACTTTAAATAAAGCTTTGCCAAGAATATCCACGAAAGACTAAAGGTTGACTTTTAATAAAGTTTTGCCGAGATTATCCACAAAAGACTAGAAGGTGACTTTTAATAAAGTTTTGCCAAGAGTATATAGCTAAAGGATTTGTCCATGAGCATTATCTTAGGATATCGTCTCTACGAGGTTTTGCAGTATTGATTTGTGGGATGTAGAATGACCTTGAACCAACAAAAAAGATAATTATGCTTCTTTATCTCAGTGTGACACATCCAAAGGCAACGCATGGCATGTTTCTATCCTTTGAGTTTTACATTCGTTTGGGCAAGATTTCAGGATGTCGCTTATGGTACCTCAGACGACATTCAACTCCACCATAAAGTACCGTTCCTCCACTCGATTCATCACAGTCAAATACTTGACAGGTATCAAATGTACTCACACGTCGTAGTGTTCCGTCTATGTTCCTTTTTCATTTAACGTTGAACTCTTAGTATTTGATCTCTGGTGAATTCAGATGACCTCTGAAAAACACCGAATGAAGACAATAAGGTTCTTTTCCGTGATAAAAAACGATATCATTTCAATGTCGTACCCGGTCAAAAGGATACTGCTTGAGATGTCACACTTACAGGAAGGAGAATGTTACGGACCCAAACATCGTTCCATATACCCCACACGATTGAAAAGAATATCTTGTTCCATCGGAACATACAGCAAGATATATCATGTAGGAAGATGTTTATGTGTCATACTTGAAAATTCTGACGTAGACGCATAGTAAGGTGAGTGTCAGAATTGAAGAGCTGACCACGGATGTGGATGCGTCTGTGTGCCAAACTATAATACATTCCATTCCAACAAAAAAAATTAAGAGGTTTACAAAAACAAAGCAAAAAAGAAAACCTTCTTGTCCTGAGCCTCCTTTAACTTTCTTCAGGGGTTAGATTCTGGTTGCACATTTAGGGTTAAGAAACGTGAGAAACTCATGTCAAGACAACAACTGAGTTTTGTTAAAAATCTCCTAGAATGAGAGGGAGATAATTAATGAAGTTTCAATGTACCATTATCACCATGGGCATGGTAGGGGGGCAAGGGCGGACACTTGCCTTCCTGGAAAATGAAAAACTTGAAAAAACGAAGAAAAATAAAGAAAAAGAAACGAAGAAAATATAACATGAACACTTCCTAACAGTTCACTTAGTGTGAATTTCTACTCTAAAAACAGAAATGAATAAAAAATATCAACACTCACTCCCCAGCAGCCCCCCCCCCTTCCCGACTGAGCATATTTTTGGGTTTTTTTTAAGTTTATATTTATGCTATTGCTAGTGTTTTCCTCGGTAAATAGGCCTTGGAAGTGCAATTTCCAGAAATCTGGGAGGCATTTGGGGCCAAAATTTTCTTGCGCTCCGCGCCAACCCATGGTGGCGCGGAGCGCTGAGAGTCTATCTATGGGCCCCCCCTCCCGACAAATTCCTGACCACATTATCGGCAACACTGTGAAATAGCGTGTAGACTCTTTTTGGGGACTAAAATATTTCCCATGAAAATGGTTTTGTTCCCCTAAAAAAAAAACCCACCCTCTGATTTTTTTCTGCGGACGCTAATGATTATCAGTAACCGTCGAAAGAGGAAAATATGTGTAAATTTCGTGGAATTTTCCATAAAATAAATTTTTGTAACTTTTCATCCTGAAATATAATTTGTTAATCCTAATTTAAAGTTCGGATCAACCGAAACATTAATGTTTTATTTACATGGAAGACATTCTTAATGTATTCAAATTCTTTCATTGCCTTTAGACCTCTAAATTATGGATATGCTAACTCCTTCATGTATTGCTCTTTTGTAGAGCTTGTTTTAAGAACAGATTAGTGATTACCAAGTGCTCTTCTCCCTCCCTCGACCAAGCTACACAATTTATGTTGAAGAAACTCGGATGTCGGTTAAAACACTAGTCTAGATTAAAATGTTCCTCATTTGATAATATAAAGTATAGGACCTGATCTTTGTTAGCAAAGGACCAGTTCTCCCTTTTGTATTTCTATGTAATAATATGTAAAAGAAGTTTTAATGTTTCTTAATGTTATAAAAAGCGGAAAAATAGCCTCTTCAAATGTTAAGGTACACATAAACTACTATTGGTGAGTGCGTTTTAAGTGATATGAATATTCATTAAGCAAAGAAGAAAGAAATTCGGTGGATGACGCTCATTTGAGTAAACATAACGCTGATCAGGGCTGAAAATTTTAAAATCGGTTTGAGTCTCTACCGTGAAGTAATTGTTCAGTTCTGCGTGAAATAAAGTCTGCTACTAGGCTGGTAACAAAGTGTGCAAAATTTCTAAAAAGTTGAATCGAAATACAGAGAGACTTTGAAACCCCCTAGTGAATGTCGTGACACACATGGCGGTTTTCAAGCTTGCCTTTTTTGCCTTGCTTTCGATTTGTTGCCTTCATTGCATCAAGGCCATGGGTGAGGCTAATTTTTATTTTGTGTCTAAAGTAATATGTCGTAAATACATAATTATTAGACTATATTTAAATATTTTTGAGAGTGTTTTATATCTCTATGCGCATTGCGTAACAAAGCTTTTAAGCATGTTGCTTTGTTTACGGCTACTTTGTATACTAAAGTTAGTCTCCGAGTATTCATCTTATTCAATGACAATGGCGATACATGAAAAACGTTCCTTTAAAATTAAAACCAGACTAACGTGCGTCAATGGTGTTACGAATAAGTGTACCAAACTCAAATTTTTACACAATCTTATTAAGTTTCATTCAAGTATCGACAGCCGCAATTGTAATGAGATAAATCTTAGGATAGAAAACACCTCAAATGGCCAATGGAGAATGTTTAAAGGTAACGCAAATTCCTAAGTGTTTTGTTTTTCTTTTCGTACCTGAAGCAACGAAAGATAACTGTCAGTTAAGATGTTGTAAAGGCACTGAGTAGTTTTAAGGGAGCTTAAGTACCTTTGTTCGTATTTGCAAAAATTATCATCTACTGTGAATAGACATGGACCACGTAAAAACACTGTATGTTATATTAAATATTTGTTGGAGACTCAGATCTGAATAACACTTTTATTAATTTCTCTTAGCTTAAAGACAGACAGTCATCACCCCAAAGTATATTTTTAGTGTATGTATATCAAAATTCTCAGTTGGTGACTGCTCTTTGATTGACATCAAAGTTTGAAAATTTGAAAGATGCAGAGTAGCTCACATTCCACACAAGGCAGAGAGAGTACTTTTATTACATTTTATAGCCTTGTATGCTCACCAGGACATGGCCTTAAGCAATAAAACAGGTTTATTCCTGCACAAGGAAGAGCTTCATACAGTTATGGGAGGAGCTAGAAGATGCATAGTTGGGAGAATTGGAACTGTCTGGGATCATGAAAATTCCCCTTTAAGATTCTAAAATACTCAACCCTTTTTACAGGTCTTTGCGAGTTTGCTGATAAATTTCCTTTCGAGGATAATGAGGGATCCATATGCTTTAAAAGCCCAGGTATGTTTGCTTTGAATTTTCTCTTTTCAAACAGAGCTCATACTTTTACATGACAAAGACCATTAAAGGTAATCTTTAAGCCATTATATTTTTCACAGTAATGCAAGGCTTTTAATGGTGTGTATTTAATCCGTATATCGACCATTGAAAGTACTGTCCGTAAATGGTAAATAATTTTGTTATATAATTAAAACCCAACGTTTTACAGGCAGTATATGAAAGAAGTCGAAGTTTTCTCATGTATCACCTCCACAATGAACAGGACTCAGTCAAAAACAAAAACAAAACAAAACAAAAAAAAAATCATTCACTAATTCATTGTTACAAGTAAGTAATTGTATTGTTTACTATCTCAAGTTTAATCCTATTACAATCAAAATATGGTTGAAAAAGAGAGTATAATCCGTTAAAAGAGGATGAGGTCCCTTTTGGTCTATCATGGAAATAACTGTCGTTTCATACACTATAGCGTAGTTCTCTTTGGGGTACGACGACACTTAAACATGGCTTCTGAATGCATCCTTAGCTTAAGCTGTTAATCGTATATACAAGTGAGCCCTAGATAATGCTGTTGCTTACAAAATTGAATCGTAAAATTCAGTCGCTGTAGTTACAGAGAATAAAGTGTTGCAAGATAATGTTTATATGGATGCATTAGTGTTTAGTCATTAACAAAATGAATACACCATCCTCAAACTGTAGTTTTCAAATATACCATGAAGAAAAAATTAAGATATTATTAGTTGGTTTAGAATAGCTGTGTTACATTAATAAAAAAAGATAAGATTCCCAAAAAATTGAATTGCCTAATTTTGCGATTTGCATAGATGTCTTTGTTTTGAAATTTACCGTAGTTCACCAAATGGAGCTATAAAGTAAAGGCAGACTGGAACAAAATATCGAAACTTCACTTTGATTAGTGTGATCAGGTACCTTTTAGGGGAGTTAACAGTGTAAATATATCTTAGTAGCAGAATCCTTACGAAACTAAAGTCATTGCTTTCAGAAAAATTCCTACTGTGCCAAGCAGCAGTAACAGCCTGGTCACAGAGATCAAACCAATAATAATCATCCCACTGCACAAACTTTCATACAAATTGCTAAAAAGTATTTCGTTTGAAATCACGAACGACGATTACGGGCTTTTCCTTCAATTGTGTAAGGTTCACCGACTACCGTAAGCAACGTCGGATAGTGCACCGCCTACCCTTACCTGAAATAAGTACGTTAAAAAAACCATGTTAATTAATTTCGTGTAAGTTTATTATCACAACTGGTTATCGATCCAGTCTGGACACCTTTTCTGACCATTTTAGAGTGTAAAATTCTCCAAGGGAAAAGAAACACCCTCTATCAGTGAAGTTACAAGGAAATAGTTTTCAACGTAAGGTATTCTGTTAAATTGGATACTGAGAACTGTCCATTTTAAACCATGTCAAGTTCAAAACGTTAGTAACGTTTTGAACTTGACGTGGTTTAAAATGGACAGTTATATATAATATATTAAACCAGAAAATCTTAAACAAGAACAAATAAGAATGGTACGGTGTACTTCAGTCGGATAACTGCAACCTCAGAAAATATTCCGTCTCTAATGCTTAGCAGACTCTAAGAAAAAGAAGAACAGAGTAACCTACAGTCGAAAAGCTTCTCAGTCTCATTTTTGTGAAGTGGGGGTAGGGGTGGTAAAATATGAGAGTAAACGCACAACATTATTTTGATTAACCAGCAAACTTGTAAACTAACCAACCATTCAATCAGTGCAGCATATTAATCTTTACTTAAAATTCATATAGGGATTTATATGTGGATATATCTGGCTAACAAAGACTACTTTATTCGCCTATATCAAGCCTTATTGTGACTTTATAAAGCTCATCTCATATACAGGAATCAAGATTTATAGGACCATACCAAGCCAGATATGATGTTATAGAAATTATTTTCTATGTAACCACTTCAGTTTATATATATTTTATAGAAATCTTTCCCACATTTACAAATCTAGTCCCAGATTAAACCAGCATATGCAAATGTTTTCTTTTCCATGATTAAGAACATTATATGCATACGCAATCAAATGTACAACAAAGTCTTGACAGTTATCTCATAGACATGTATTCACATAAACAAGTATAAATTGCAAACGAGATTGATGTCTCTTCACGAAACAGAAATATTAACCGTAAAACCATTTATTGACAATAAGAAGGATAGAAGCAAATACACGCCAAAGAACTTCTAGAGTCAGTTCTAACAAAACAGCACTCTCAAAAGCTAAGACTTTTCAGTGCCGTAGCCTGGGTGAAATCCCCAGGGAGGGGCAGTTCATGACACTATCGAAGCGGAGCACCAAGTGGCGTGCCTATAAATATCAGCTATCCGAGCGGACGCTTCCTATGTCACCCTACATAGGTACCATGCTGGTCAAGGGTACTAAGGAGGAAGGGGTAACATTTATGTAAGGTGGATGGGGTGCAAAATTTGATATTTTTGACAAAGATTTGAGCTGAATAACATAAGTTTTGGAAATTGCCGTGTTTAGTTTTTTCTTTTCCTTTTTTAGCTGAGTGTAAGACAAGAGCAGGGAATGACACCCCTACTCTTTGAAAAAGTGTTTGTCTTTGTGAAATGGCTTACATGCAAAATGGTGCTATCTTTGGTAAAGCTTAGTAAAACCGTTGAATTGATTATATGTTTAGGAATTCCCTTTGGTAAAACTTTGAACTGACTTATCTTTAGAAATTTTACTGTTTAGTGTATTTTTCGGCAGTGGCATGGCACCTCTACAAGGCTGGTGCACGGTGCGTTTTGTCCCTCTTAGTACGCCAAGTGCTGGATTGGGATCCACCATCGGTTGGCGCGTAGCCGTAGCGAAGGAGTTAAAAGAAAGGTTCTGGTTGAACGTACTTCCCAGTTAAGGGGGGAGGCGGTGTTATACATTATGCATATATGACTGCATCTAAACATTCTCTATATTTAGATTTCGTGCTTTAAAATCAGATCTAGATTTAAAAACGAAAGGGTAGATTTGATTAAAATTAAAAGTTATTTTAAAAGCCCATTGTATTTTTGCATATAATCAAAGGTAGTCATATAGGTTATTTTGCAAGCATGTTGTGGCCTTGTATGAGAAATAATACTCAAGATCTTTAGCCTGCGTAATGTACTACAGGTGTATTAACTGTGTATTGTGCAGGAGGAAGAGCGTTCCTTCATACGTCAAGAGAAGTAAGCCACGTAAGAACGCGTCTACGGCGGGGATCCGGAGACCTCCCAGGGGGGTATTTGGGGAAAAAGGAACCCTTATGTTCGATTTCCCAGATTCTAAGGACCTTGAAATCATTATTAGGACAGTGCAATTTTCAGCATTGCAGTATTTTTCTCAAGTACCCAAAATTTTATTTACGGTTGCAACCGCCCCTCCCCCAGGCTACGGCTCTGATAAATGTGGAAGCATTCACCGCAGTCTTGTAGTATTCGGTACTAGAACTCTAGTATTTTTGCAGGTACTGTTATCGGATGTTACAGTAATAATGTATTGATACTCGAAGTCAAAGTAGAATGTGTACTTCACGTGTACTGCTACATAAAACACTTGTAAAACAGTGGCGTTAAACTGACAGTCAGTCCCAACATTGAATGATATTACATTTATATATTTTTTTTTCATTCCCACGTTCGTTTCTTAAAGAACATTGGTACCACCCATAATTTTTCATTTTTTTAGTGGCAACATATAGCTGCTTTGTTTATTACTAGGGAGTATTAGTGGCATAGCCTAGTACTAGTAAGCACAGAATCATTTCGAACCTTCTTGTCCATAACGCACGAAGTGACTTTGAGTGAATCGAAGAAATTACGTGGTCATAATATTGTTGTGTACAAAGATCAGAGTCTCTTTAAAACTCGAACAAGCTTCATAACTGAATGCTAAAGAATTAGTAATGACATTCGTTCCTTTTGCAAAGCAGACTTAGGCCTTTTCTTAAAGTCTGAATTCAAAGTACTGTCGACAAGGTTCCTTCTTATCACTCTGATAAATTACTTTACCTTGCAATCTAATGTTTAAACTGGTTAGATTGTTAACAACAACATTTCACACATTGAGAGGGTAGCCTATTTGAAAGCTATGAGTTTGTCAAAATACCTATCCTGCCTTCACATGGGATAAGAGGGTAGTCATTCAATAACCAGCCCCTTATTATACCGTGATCAAATTTTCCATGTCAAAGTTCTCGTTTTCAAAATGCCTGGAACAAGGCAAAGAGCAGGCCCATCATCTAGATCAGTGGTCTCTAATCTTTTTTTGCTTGGTGGCCCCAAATTTCTACTCCAGAATCTTGGTGGCCCTCAATGACGGGTCAGTGGGAGGGGTTTGATTTTACTTGGTTTCGCATCGCCTCATTATCATTGCATGTTCAACCACTGAAGCTAAAGCTATATGTACAATGGATTAGTCTATCTTCGCAGTTCATAGGGATAGTTGACGGTGACTGCATGAAGAAAGTCATGACAGCTCTTCACCCAAGAAACACACTGAAACAGCCAATGACACATTCTAAGCGGAGTGCCACCATAGGTTAGCGCGTAGCGTGCGAATAAAATTTCTGACAAAAATAGTCCTCAGATCCCCGGAAACGCCCCTTCCCAGCGTTCTCACGCTTCGGTTTATTGAGAGGTAGATAGGCAACTTTAATATTTTTTCAAAGCCCCTTGTTAATGTTACAAATATTATTCTGGGGCTCTCTTGGTATAAGGACCTCAAGATCAGTCTATTATAATGGCAAACGCGGTTGCTTGGCCAGGAACGGAACATCTGACAGATACGTCGCGTATGAAGCTATCGAACACGAGTCAGATAACTGGCTCTTAGATTAGAATCACTCCCATTGCCTATTTTTAATGAGAAATTTTGCAATTTATGTTTTTTCTCCCCCGGATCTTTTTTGCCACACTCCGAAATATTTCCGCGACCCTCAAAGGGTCGCAACCCCTTGTTTGCCGACCACGGATCTAGATCACAAAGTCGTCATCACTAATAAAGCGCATATACACAAGGCCATTGTCACTAACTGCTAGTTAGTAATTGAATATTCACTTGAGTGGGGAAGGTATAGTGAAGTGATAGCTACTTGTTAAACAATGGAAATAAAACAAAGGGATTGATTCTTACACAACTGCAATTGGGGTTTACCAGCTTGTTGTTATTGGCATTATTGACAATAAGTATAAAGGTTGTACTGAGGTTGTAACTGACTTTTGGGTAGGGGGATCACTTTCAGTAATTCTATTGTCTGAAATAACCACGTAAATAATATGGTGTTAAAAGCCAACCAGATACCTTCCTGAATACTAAAGCTAGATGGTTTTGATCTTAATTTGAGAAACATCTTTGGCTGTTTCACTCTGACAGTATCTTCTTATGTTGCTTATTGTGCTCCAATCTGGTTATTATCTTGCAGCAAAAGTCAAGTAAACCATTTAAACCAGTATTTCAAAAATCTGTTTTCCTATTTCCGACGATTACATTGACCTCGTGATCTCAGAGTGCGCCGCAAGTACGTTTCTGAATGTGACTTTCCTTCATTTAAACACTATACTAAAGAACAAAGGCACTATCTGAAAAAAGAGGGTTTTAGAAATTCCTTTTTTTTCCCCAAGAAGTATGAGACTTTTAAATTATAACACACAGAGATAGTTTAATGTGAAGTGTTTGTTGTCCGTTTTATGATGTATTCATTTTCTGATGGATGTCACTAAATTGTTACCTACTCTATTACTCATCCACTCTCCTAATTACTTGCTCGAGCACTCACCCACTCAATTACATCACCCTAACACTGCACGTGGGTGGTTGCGAAATCCCGATAAAATAACACCTGTTGAATGCCGACCTGTCTGCTGCACTGAAAACACGAAAATTCCAAACATAGCTTACTTTTATTAACAGGAAGTTTGCACAATAAAGGAAAATAGACAAGTTTCCTTAATCATTTGTTTTACTGTTCACCACTTTGAATGCAACTGGATTCTGGTGATGGAAAGCCGCAAAATGTCGATGTGCTTTCTCGTAATAAGAATTACAGACTCTTTATTTCAAGTGGATGCAGAGTTACCACGTTTTCACAAAAAAAAATGTTAATTGGAACGTATTATTCTCTGTGATGTGGATCATGTTAATATGGATGTATGTACACTTATACTATTTAAATGTCCTTCATCGGACAACAAAAAATTTAAGTAGTTTTATTATTTGATCAAATAATGGAGACCTACAGAAGTAGGCTAACAGTGCACAAGAAGAGGAAGAGACATGTATATGGAAAATTGTAACATCTCTTGAATAAATGAAAAGTACTCAAAGGAAGCCGAAAAGTACTAAATCGAAACAGTACACGCAGTAATTATTCAGATTCCACAACGCTGTGATCGGACCCTGGTATTTGGCACTTGGAACAGTAAGTACTCGAAATTACCAGGCAATCCTCATAGCATGTATGGGTGAAATTACACGATACAGGAATTAAAGTACTGGACTGCAACACGAACTCACACGCAAAGAAACAGGATGTCTGTGTTATCACTGAATATTTGTGACGAGAGGTCTTTGTATCTTTTGTTCTATATGCTTGTAGTTAACATTGTTGTCATTTGAAAAAAAGGTGACGAGTAGTACGTGAACGAAGTGAAAGTTATCATTTTGTGTGTAACTCCTTACACAGTAAAGCTCATTGTTATTGAGAAGCCGTGAGTGGAAATTGATTTTAATACTGAAAGATCCTTTCGAGTTATCTCAAGCCTAAACACACTAACGCTTAAAAGAAATAACTTTTAATACATTGGAACTTTTATTGCGACTATGAAATGACATCCAATGCCTCGTGGTTTACACATCACACAGTCTCGAAAAGGGAACCGTTAAGGGCATGTATCAAGCAGGAGCGGCGATCTGTTACAATTATTGGGGGCATCTGCTTGAGGGAACACTTTGCGCCTCCGACCAGGCGTACAGGGGGCCTCGATCCATAGGTCGCCTGTTGAGGTCCGGGGCGAAGCCTCTGGAAGCCAAGCGATTTGGTGCATTCAAGAGGACACTGATCACATATTTTTGATATAACGTTCTCCCAGCTAAAACCCAGCAAAAACCCAGCTGCCATTATAATGGCAGCTGGGTTTTTAGTCATACCGAAAATGTGTGTAACAACATTTATTTTTCTGCATACCTCTAAATATTGGGGGACATTTGATATTATGTCCCCGTCCCCCACTAAAAATATTGAAGGGGACATGTACCCCTGTGGGCGACGATCACGGGGGGGGGGGGGGGATCAAGTGTGTAATTCTTAACGTTGTAGTACTCTATGACTTGTTATCTACTGGCACAATGGTGATCAAAAATATGTACTAACCCGTCTTACTTGATCTGAGGAAAACATTTTGACGTTTTTACACATACAATTTGTATTAAAATAATTTGTATTAATATCATTCTAAACATGAGAGAAAATTGCAAAAAAGTCATTTAAAACAGTCCGAGAGTTTTTCCCATGTTAGGGGAACCAAAAGTCTACCGAATGGGAAAAAACGTATGCACCACTGTGTATAGGCTTTCTAGACTAAAAAAGACAAGATTTCTCAAAAACATAGATCACCAAGAACTGTTTTTTTTTTTTCAAACCTGGGGTGGTGTACCATTGATTAAGAGGTGGAATTTTGGAAGCTATGGCAATAGACCTCCAAATGTCCATTTAATTCCATTGCATTAGATAAACAAATT
The DNA here is from genome assembly GCA_029531755.1 of Holothuria leucospilota. Lineage (NCBI taxonomy): Eukaryota > Metazoa > Echinodermata > Holothuroidea > Aspidochirotida > Holothuriidae > Holothuria > Holothuria leucospilota. The sequence continues at coordinate 31,156,328 of CM055971.1, forward strand.
TTACTAGGATGTTCCAAATCCCATTGGCCATTGGCGATGTTCACAAAGAACGCGTGGAACTGTTGGAAATATAGGCAATATTGCGGCTCCCGAGACAAAAATTTCTCCCGATCGTGGGAAAACTTGATTCGCTCCAAAGGGGGAATCTCCCGAACTGAGAAAAATAAACGTTAGCATCCGATAAGCAGATTGTCGATCTTTTTCACTTTTATGATAGCTGCACAGCTGGGCTCCATATACTGTGGAAAAATGAAAGGCAAACTGCAAGCGCCTGTAAGGTGATATGTTTTGTTATATTAGGAGAGAGCTCTGGTGGGCATGTGGGTGCGCTCTCTCCTGCTCTCTTTGGAATCGTATCAACACAGGCCACGATAAACATGGATCCAACAAAATTGGTCGCTAGCTTTGTTGACCGATTTCTGTTTTTCTAGTGTTCCTCATATGTCTTTAATACTTGTCTGTGCAACTTTTTACTGTTGTTTCGTTGTTCATATGAGAAATAAATTTGAATTTGACTTTTAATGTGAACAATATTATTTTTATAAGTCCACAGAGATCCGCCATTGAATATGGTGCATGTAATGTGTAATTCTATGGATTATCTCGTAGGATGTAAAGGACACAGCCCAAAACAGGGTCCAAAAACCCAGCACACTAATCAGCTCACTACTCAGCAAAAGAAGGTATCGACTGAGCATGGGACAAGTGAAGTCTCCACTCGTCCTAAAACAACTGACAATCTCATCACGGCGACACCATTATGCCCTCCAGACATGGTATATGCAAACTGTTCGATATGTCAGAGGACATGCAGTGATCCCAAAGGTTGCTTCACCAATTGTACTGAGCCTGAAGTTTGCATCTGTGCTGGTGGATTCTTGCTGAAAGGAGGTAATTGTGTACCTAAAGAGGAATGTGGATGCTTCATCAAAGGAGAGGGTGTAATACATGTAAGTGCATCCTATGAACATACAAAATGTCCGATTCAGAACAACCACCACCTTAAACTTCAATGGTTACCTTTAAATGAGCTTTTCACAGGGGCCTACTGACAGGGTCGTATGAAGTTTGCTCACGGTATCTACAAATACCAATAGAAGGGTTTCTCTGACGTCACGTGATCGCGCATCTCTTTGGTTTTGAAGGGCAGCGTCCATTGTGTCACAGTAGTATCTATGGTTATGCCGTGCGCGTGTGCTGTAAATACGCTTACTGCGCGTGGTATTTCCCCTTCAGTGCTGGGCAATCTCAATCGCGTGACGTTACATGAAATCCCTCTGTAGTATGAGGACTGCTAAATAAATATAAGTGGTGCTGCTTGCCCGAACACTGTTACGTACGTGGGCAACAACTGAAAAAGTGTCCCACGATTTCATATTTTACTAGCGCGATTGCAAATGCTTCAAACACGTAACTACTGTTTTTGAAAGTAGTATTTTGACAAAAAGGATATTATTAGCAACTCAACCCATACAAATATATTTTTCGTATTTCAACTGCATATAGTTTTTCAAATTTGTGACGAAGTAGTCGTAAATTTTGTGAGGGGAGTGACGTGTCAAGCCTAGGATAAACGGCTTGCAAAGTTTGTTAATTTAAGGGTAGCTAAAGAAACGATTTGTCAGAGTTAGCTCCTCAAGGTACTCCCACACAGTCAAGAATAGTCCCTTATTCGTCCCATAGTACTATTCGGGGTACTTTCCGGGCGATTCTGGAGTGGTACCGAAATCTGCCCGTATCGGCCCGTATAGTACCGAATTGTACCGTACTTGTCGCGTATCACCCCGTATGGTCCCGGGAGGCCATCTTCCGCCACTATTCGTTAGTGTCCGGGGCGGTTCGGGAGCATACGGGGCTATTCGGGCATGATGCGGGACTATACGAGGCGATTCGGGCTCAATAAGGGACTATACTGGGACTACACTGGACGCCTCGGGGCTATTCGGGAATAATATAGTTCCCGAATGGCCCCGATTTGTCCCGAATATTCCTGAATAGTACCGAACAGTCCCAAATGGTCCCTAAGAGTCTTAACGTACTCTCACACAGTCAAGAATAGTCCCGTATTTCGCCTAGAATGGTACATACGGGACAGTTCTGGACGATTCGGGACAGTTCGGGGGTATTCGGGGGCAAGCAAAGTGAAATTCGGGAAGGTCGAAAATTTTTGAACATGTCCAAAATAACCGTCCCGTATTTAGACTCTTCGGGACCATTCGGTACGATTCGGGAATATTCGGGACAAATCGGGGCCATTCGGGACCTATATTATTCCCGAATAGCCCCGAAGCATCCAGTATAGTCCCAGTATAGTCCGTATCGAGCCCGAATCGCCTCGTATAGTCCCGCATCATGCCCGAATGGCCCCGTATACTTCCGAACCGCCCCGTACACTAACGAAATGATGGCGGAAGATGGCCTCCGGGGATCATACGGGGCGATAGGCGACAAGTACGGTACAATTCGGTATTATACTGGCCGATACGGGCAGATTTCGGTACCACTCGAGAATCGTCCGGAAAGTACCCCGAATAGTACTACGGGACGAATACGGGACTATTCTTGACTGTGTGAGAGTACCTTAAATACGGGACAAAAATTTTCGACCTTCCCGAATTTCATTTTGCTTGCTCCCGAATACCCCGAACTGTCCCGAATCGTCCAGAACTGTCCCGAATCGTCCCGAACCGTACCGTATGTACCATTCTGGACGAAATACGGGACTATTCTCGACTGTGTGAGAGTACCTTTAGGCAACATCCCTTCGCATCCTGCCAAAAATTGGAAAATTCATTCAATAAAAAACTTTAAACCGTACACTTCGTTCAAAGCTTTGACAGGAATAGAACCAATTTACATCTACACATCCACAGACAACAATTACTCAAAGAGTGAGGGTGTCACCTTCTCCCCTTAAACAAGACTCACCCTTTAAAATGAATTACATCACATATTTGCTGTAGGCTATGGTTATTCAAACTGGCTGCATAAAGTTAAATTAATGTATAATAATTTCTTTATAGTCATTATCAACTGCGTAGTAAGACCGTCGGGGGTCCATGGGCAAGAGAAATCAAGAGGCCCCAAACCAATGGTATCAAAAACGCATAAATGCATTTTCCTCCAATCTCCAAGGAGAGGTACGGGGTAAGAGAAAGACCTTGCAAGCACGAGATGCGGCTTCAGTCTCGTAGGCTATCCCATTCTTGCCCTGTTCTTTAAAAGTGGTTCTGCAGTTGTTGATAACTTTGTAGTTCCTTTCGGGTCTGTGCTGGGTGGCTAGACGGTAGGCAGAGTTACAATTTTTGGGATTTTTTGCTCATCTGGTTGGGGGCCCCTGGACATTGTACACCCAGTCCACCCGCCTTCTACGCAAGTGGTTATCACACTGTCAAGGGAATAGTTCCAGTACCGACTCCGCAACACCCTTCCGAATAATCCATCTTCTAAAGAAAAAGTATGTAATCTTCTTCCATGTGAGATTATTGGACTGTCTAAACCACCCAACTTTTACAACTTGTTACGGAAACCATGCCTGTCGATGCAATGATCGCCCTATTGGATGCAATATCACGGGGTAACAGTAAACCTACACAGTAAGCTTTAAAAGCACCTAAAGCTCATTACTACAAACAGGGCACTTTTCTAGCACTTTTCATTCTACAGCTTCGCCTCCCTCCTCCCCTCTTGCATGTGCTTCACGTTATCTACGACCACCTGGAGATACTCGAGAAAGTGTGGTGCACTCTGATCAGGATCCAGAAGTAGGGAATTGTTATTTCCTCGTAATTTTAGTGAAGTCATGACCTGGGTCTGAGTAACCACTTGGGCACGTTATTTAAGGAAGCCATCTCTAAGTCAGACAGTTGTTCAGGTGCACGATTATCTGGATGCCCTCAAGCTAGTATAAGCGTACCGGGAATGCTGTCAGCACTCAGTGATGCTTGTGAACATGTGCTGGGTTGTTGTCAAGGTAGAGGTGTGTGAAGAAGGTTGTGAATTTTAAAAACGTTTTTCCTAATTCTGTCGGATTAAATTATGTAAATACGCAACCTGAGGCCACTGATACATGCATTTTACTGCTCGAGGTTTAATATACAAATAATGAATGTTTATGACTGCGATAGTGTGAATAATTTCATGAGTTGAAAGATTGAACGTTCTATTCAACGAGGCGAAGCCGAGTTGAATAGAACGTTTAAACTTTCAACGAATGAAATTATTCACACTATCTCACGAATGAAAAACATTCATTATTTGTTTTATGTAACACCTTATAATTTTGATAGTAGTTGGTTAAATTTGTGTTTTGGCGGTCACTATGGATTCGTGTTTGTCCTTGTAGTAGCTTTATGGTTTGTCGTTTTCTAAATGCGCGTTTATGTAGGCCTGCCTGATATAGAGGGATTCTTTGTGACGTCAAGCGCGTTGGATTCTCAGTCACTGAAGACGGCAAAACACACATACGCAGTAAGCATATTTATAGCACACGCGCTCGGCATTACCATATATAGCCTAGATACTTCTGTGACACAAATGCACAATGGACGCTTGTCCTTCAAAACCAAAGAGACGCGAGATCACTTGACGTCGGTGAAGCAATGTACGATCCCCAGTGCTGCAGTGATTTATTGAGACGCGGCATAGGTTGTACGTAGCGTGCTCAATGCATCGCTGCCTCATTGCCATGGGTTAGTATACAAATAATGAATGTTTATGAGTGCGATAGTATGAATTATTTCATGAGTTGAAAGATTGAACGTTCTATTCAACGAGGCGAAGCCCAGTTGAATAGAACGTTAAGTCTTTCAACGAATGAAATTATTCATACTATCGCACGAATGAAAAACATTCATTATTTGTTTTATATAACACCTTATAACTATCTAACGTTACCTTTATCTAGTCGTTGGTTAAAGTTGTGTTTTGGCGTTTGTTCCGTGTAGTATAGTAGCTCCATGGTTTGTCGTTTGCTAGCTACGCGTCCACTACGTACGGTATGCAATGCGCGATCCCCAAAGCTGCGTTGATTTATTGAGTTGCGGCATAGTTTGTACGTACGCGCAGTGATTGTGACGTCATAGCCGTGTGTTATACTAGACTATTGAGTATGTAGTCAACAAACCTCCTGAAGCCACCCCCATTTATGTATGGGCATGTTTTCACACAAAAATACGTGCGTTGAGTCGACAGAAACACGAACTATTACGAATATTTTCGTTGCTTCATATATGCATTATACAAGGTATCTAAAGTCTGACAGACGCCGGAATAGGGCCTCCTGGAAGCTCTGGACTAATTATATGGATCAAATACGTGTCTACCCCACCCTCCTCCTTTTTTCTTTCTCCTTCGCTTCCCCGTCTTCTCTTTCGTTTTCTCCTTTTCTTTTAACCTGTTCTTTTCCTTTCCTCTTTCCCCTGTTCTTGCAAATGATAGGAGGCGTTTGCCCCCTGCCCCATGTGGCATCTCCCTGTTTTTCTTTGCTCTTTTTCTGATTGACTCAAGATTTCTTCATACAGTAAAGATTGTGTTGTGTACGGCCATGCACCTACTATTTAAAATTCGTTTTCTTTGGATTACTCGGTCGAGACAATACCAAAATAAAGCACAATAAGGCAAAGGCGTAGGTAGCTTTTCGAGACTGGGGGGCTGAACCTCGTTTCGAATCGCCGTCCGGGGGGGGTCTAAGGGAAGGGGTGTCTCCCTTTGGAAAATTTTTGGGTATTTGGGGGTTGTCACATGCAATTTGGTGCAACATTTTGGGCAAATTTTTAAGGGGAATTACTGCAAATTTTTTACATTTTTTACTGAAGAGACAAATAAGGGGTCTTTGGCCCTGGATGTTGGGGGCAGAAGCATACCTCAGTCCCCCTAATATTTGACTAGGGGGCTTTAGCCCCCAACCCCTCTTCCTACGCTTATGCAATAAGGGAGACATATAATATCACTTCATTTTATTAAATGTTTTTTTCAAATTTTTATTGTCAAAATGTTCGTTAAGTGATTGACTTATGATACCCCCAATAGAAATGTTCATGTTCTAAACTTCAAATGGTCACACACTGGGAATGGAGAGACAGTAAATGTTTGAGATTGCCAAACATTACATAATCCGGGCAGGGGGGATACCCATAGATGGATGGTTCACTTGGTCGAAGGTTCACTAAAGACCCAAGATTCCCCGGGACGGAAATATGTTCTGAGTTACGGGTAGGGTTTTGGTTAGATGGAGTTTCATGAATCAGGCGTATCCCCTGATGCACAAATTAGCTGTCTGTCTGTGTTTTTCTTTTCTTTTTTTTTTTTGGTGTAAGTTGCAATGATATGCGCCTTTTCTCCAAGAGAGGGAGAACTTTTGCTCTGTGACACCAGATGTGTAAGGGCTCACAATAACTTGGCGTTAGACTGTATTGTTTTAGCTTTACTCTCCGTTCCTCTGCTCTTTTGTTTGCGCGTTATGTATAATTGCCTTTAAGTTAGTGTTTATATAATACTAAACCTGCATTCACGTAAACAATGGAGAAAACAGAAAACTTTATGCGTGCGGGGATTGCAAGTTTCAGGTATTTTGTAACGAACAATTTAACTACTAATATTGTGATGGATGGGTGACATACTGTAACGCCTCACCCACCCCCTACAAAATTATGTGTATTAAAACGTTTTTTACACAATTTTATTTTGGGGGTTGAAAAACCATAGGGGGACAAATGCCTGCCCTGCCCCCCCCCCGTGGCGCCGCCCCTGCAAAACGTGCACCATTTATGCAAATCTGGCTTCTAGCAGCTGTGCTACAACTTTAAGGCGAAAAGCAAATTTCCTCAATGGAAATGCGTCTGGGTTTTTATTTGTAGATGTAGCTAAAGTTCAGGGGAGTTTACCACGTAAGTCTTGGTGACTCTGTAGTATTAGAGAAATCTGTGATTCGAGTTCTGCAATGTATTGCCTACCTAGTGACTAGGTATTTTTATGCTTGCAGTATTGATTTGGATGGCAGCAATGAGTGTGAAGTTGAAAGTGTTTGAAGAATGAAGACGTGTTGGAAAGTACTAAAGCCAAGGCACGTGTTTGTTATTGCCCTACATATGAACTGAAAAATTGAGCATTGTCATGCTAAATAGTCAAATGGATACCTTCTTTTCAGACAGAAGAATTATGACGATCATTTATTCTGCTGGGTACTGTTGACCTTTCTAACAGTAACGACGATCATTTCGATTTGACAAAATAGATCACGTCATTCACACAAATCAATAGCTAGAGGTTTAGATTCGTTCATTTCGCATCTTGAAGTGATTAATTAAATTAAGCCCAAGGCTGATAATGTAACGCATTGTAAATTGTATTTATTTTATTTATTTATTTGTTTTTTGTTGAAACTCCTATAGGAAGGTGAATCCTATGTCTATGTTAACTGTACAAAGCGGGGTGTTTGTAACAACGGTCGATTAATTTGGGACTATTCTTACTCGTGTACTTCTAATGAAGTTTGTGAGGAACGAAACAACGTTCTACGATGCTACAGTGACAATGTGACGGATTGTCTTGATATGTACAACGCTGGTTTTAATGACAGTGGTGTTTATACCATCGCACCGACGAACTGGCCCAGATCACCTTTTCCGGTTTATTGCAATATGACTGATGGAGGAGGTTGGACTGTAAGTAGACTTTTACAAGTATGCTTTAACACCTATATACATGTATGTCAAAATCCAGATCAGTTTACGAAAACAATTATTTAATGATACTATTAGCTTAGACCTGCCTATTCACATCTTTAGAAAGTTTTTGCTGAATCCCCTTTATCCCATATTTGAAAAAAGTTTATCACTTTCAAACGTTTAGTTGCTCCATGTCAGGGGTATTTCGGAACCTTGGAGATACTTTCTGCCTGCCTGTCTGCCTATCTGTCTGTCTATCTTTCTGTCTCTGTCTCTCCGCCCTTCTGTCTCTCTGTTTCTGCATCTCTGTCTGTGTCTCTCTGTCTGATAATGTGTGTCTGTCTGTCTTTCTTCCTGGCTTGTTGGCCGGTAATTGGCTTGATAACTGGAAAACCGTCTAAAGAATTATCGGTTAGTTGATCGCCCTCTCGGTTGCTTGATCCCTCCCTCACTCAGAGGGTTGTTAAGTTTTTTGATAAGAGAATCGGGTGGCATATCGATCAATATATTAGATCATGAACACCTCATTGTCATTCAGCGAAAGAACAATATTTCAGTTGATTGAACCTTGAAAAATGGACTTCTGGGTAGCATCTATTTACTTTTGCATCGTCTCCGTCTCCATCGTTAGACTACTCAACCAACTAGGTGACTTATCTCCAAAAGTCTTGTATTCTCGTACAAAAGTAGCGTATCATTAGCATCTTATAAATAACTAACGTTTGTATCGACCGTTCACTTCTATTCAACGTTTGCTGCATTCAGGTGTTCCAGCGCCGAATAAATGGTTCGATTGACTTTTACCAAAACTGGACGAGTTACAAAGAAGGCTTTGGCTCACCCGATCACGAACTCTGGATTGGAAATGATAAACTTCATTATTTAACAAACCAAAAGCGTTACGTAATGAGGATTGACTTCGTCAATTTGGACGGTTCTCCATACTACGCTAAATATGACTTTTTTCGAATCAATGATGAAAGTGACAACTATCGAATATCTGAGCTTGGTACCTACAGTGGTACTGCAGGTTGGTGGATTACCTACATCTTTCATTTATTAGTTTAAATTAACATTAGTCTTAACATAAAATGTGGAGACCAGTGTAAAATCCGATCAAACTTAACATTTTAAAATAGACGACAAATGCCAATTCTTCCACCTCTAGCCATCCGTTACTGAGAATCCTGCATTCTGATTGGTTAAAAACTGACCTGTTATTCCACAACATACGGTCAGTAAACGTAAACACTGATAAAAATGACGTTTTTCACACATTTTTGGTGGAGAATAGGAATAAACCACATTTATCGAACTACTATTGTCATCATAAATCGTCTTGACTCCATATTTGCTAAATAACGGACTCGGCGAGTCCGCTTCGCCTCATCCGTTATTTTGCCAGATTTGTAGTCTCGACGGTTTATTTACCAATAAAAGTCGGCCAAATGCGATTTATTCCTTTTTACGTATTCTACCGATATAAACGTTTTACAAAATAAACTCTAGAATCTGTCTCTTAACATGAATTTCAAATTTCGGAGGACATCACTCTTCAGTAAAGGTATTTTGGCTCAGTATAAGATGATAGTTTTAGTTGTTCGTAGGTGCTTATTCATTTTACTAAAATTGGCACTAGTTTTAGAATTCAATGACAGTACCTCTGGAGTGTATAGCTTTGATGAAAGCTAATCTGTCATTAAAAATTACCATGGTCAGTGTATCGCAAGGCCGATCATGCAATTGTCCGCAATCCTTTCAAATGTAAGCAACTGTAAGACTGTAAGCAACTGTAAATACACTTAATGATATAGTCCATTCAAAGTAAATCCGATATCAGCAGTTATGAACATTTCAAGTATAGTAATAAAAGTATTATTCATTCAAGTGACAATGTCAACTCCTTTCGTTCAAAAATCTACATTTCAATAGTGCAACAATTTTGTACCACTCATCTGTTTTGCTTAGAAGAATCAGCCATCCCTAATTTCGTATCTGTGCACTAAAATACGTTAGTACAGTTAGGCACCATTTATGATAAAATCACGACTGACACATAAAAGACAAAATCAAACCTTAATTTTAAGAGCCTAAGATATATTGTGGCCAGATATTTTGAAAACAGCAAATCTGTTTGTTACAATATTTTCGCTCTAAAAATATTCAGGGACAGACATTTTCCAGTAAAAGGGGCGGCCTCTTGACCTTGGATAGTGGCCTGTGAAAAAAGCTTAAAGAAAGCCCAAATGTGGAGGGCATATATGCAATACATCTTCACTTACTCTGTATAATCTAAGCTTCGGATAAAATGATAGTACTGTGCTAATAAGAAAGCGGGTTTCTTATTAGTTAGAAGTTTGCTATACTTTAAAAATTACTTTATTGAAAATTCAATGAAATGTGATTAGTTTCCCGGATCAAGATCACTGGTTTAGAAATAATCAGGTACACAATACCCGATAAGCCTGAAGTGCTATACGCATATCGGTGGCATGGTCAACAGATGTCAAACACTAACTGCTAAGTACAACTAAACGTATTCAAGGTTATCTTAGGGCACAGGGTTGCAACCAACTTTGTAACAAGACATGGTCTGCAATGATGGATACCGTCTTTCTTGTTTGTTTTCTCTGCAGGTGATTCCTTGAATAATCACCGCAACAGGGAGTTTTCCACCTATGACCAGGACCACAGTAGTAACTGTGCTGAGTATTGGCGTAGCGCCTGGTGGTACCATAACTGCCATGATTCTCATTTGAACGGTAGATACGACACCGGCTCCTGTACCGTTGATGATATCTGGTGGCACAGTCTTCCCGGAAACAATTGTAACAAATACGTAGAAATGAAAATACGCCCTTTTTAAGGCAAAATTGTGGAGCAGTAATGCTACACGTAAATTGTAATTGCTGTAAGTAAGGACTGGGGAATAGTATTTAATTTACACCTATGATGTGACTTCATTGACTTTCACAAACAATGTTGTTGAAAAACTCATTAGTAATTGCTTGTCGTCCTATCTTCCTTTAAATTCGTTACGATCAAAGAGAAAATTTTCTATAACGGCTATTTCATGTGATGTTAACCTAGCATGTCTATGGTATGACAAAGAATAGGGGAAAATACTATAGGCAGAGGAAAACTTAAGCGACGGTATTTATTATTGTAATTTTTTGCACTTACACTGAGAAAAATGCTTTGAGATGGTGAATAATGTCAAAGTTCGAACTCTTCTCTTATTTATTAGTAAATGCGATATGTCTCAATGCATGTACATGTTCAAAAAAAAAAAAAGCAAAAACTAAATCGTTAAGACATAATAATGGTTTCTTTTTAAAGTGCGGCTGTCTCATGATAGTTTACATCATAAACAACCATGTTTGTTAAAAAATTACGAAGAGAGAAGAAAATGAAATAAGTAACGAAGGAGCAATTATTGAACAAAGAAGGTAAATAGGTACAGTAGGATATATCGATGGGACGAGTATTGAACAAGCAGGGTTAGGTATTGTGAAAAAGATAGAAAGCTGGGGTGAGCAGCCAGAGAGGTTGGGGGTCCGAAAGTACAGCACAGGAACAAAGATAATGCAGGTAAGGAGTAAAATTACAATCCACGTCCATGTAACGCATAGGTAGTACAATTAAAGTCCTTGTAACCCCCACCGACAATTACTGATCCCCTTGGGGTTTGTGACCTACAAATCGTAAGGTTACAAAACATAATTTTAAAATAAAGGAAAATGGTCCATAGAAATAGAGTGGGACTTCAATGAATGGAAGAAAATCATTAGTTCAATATGCACCTTGTCTACGACAGTTGTCTCGTTTGTACTTTTTGAAGAAACCTTGCATGATATACTTGATACAAAGTTTAGTGAGAGACAACCCCTCACTTGCAACCCCTTCATAAGAGGGAGGTCTTAATTTAATATCTTCCTGACCAATCGATCCACCGGTAGTTTGAGTAAGGCTGCTGTTAAAGAGTGGGGAGGTAAAATAATTATTTTGGTATCAGTTTAGTGCCTATGCAATGCCACTTGAATTTAGAAAGGTTGGTCCCTGCATTGATCAAAGAAATATTGCGTAAGGTATACAAGGTGGAAAACGGCTTGCCGTGCTCACTTCTGGGAGCAAATGTTCTGCTGCTAAATTTGAAACCAGTTTTACGCACTTTGCCGTATCATATCTTTACAGTAGTTTTAGGGATTTGCGCAAGTGCATCAAAAGCGGAGACGTTCAAACGCATTTGCTGGAAAGATCCTCGTGTTTATCATGGGGAGATATTGTAAGAGTTAGTCGTGTTTTCAATGCCAGAGTAAGCCTGCGTACCCGAGTTCAAGCCTGCATGCATGCAGCTCGCGTGAAACGCGCGTGAAATGGCCGGAAACTGCTTGGAGGGCAAAAAGTATTTCAGCGGTAGTAATATAGTAGGTTACATTTCTTCATATCGGAACGGGTACAACGCAGTTAGAGTACCTTTATAGGAAGAGTAGTGACATTGACATTCCAAAAGTTACAGATCACGTGACAACAGGTGCCATTTTGCTCCTTCGAAGTTTCGTCAATACACACTCAGTCAGTCAGTGCATTGTTTTCGCCTAGAAAATGACGGTTTGATGTGCATTTGGGTGCAACTGAAACAATCGGTCCAAGAAAGGGTTTGATTGTATCGATTTCCGACCAATATCGAAAGGAGAAAGTTTGTGGTTAGTGGGCCCAGGTCCCTTTATTGGGAACACTATGACTTTAGAAAAACGCTATGATTCTTGGTGAGATTCTAAGGTGAATGTGAAAAACAGCTTCACGTCCTTCTTTATGTGCTTTATTTGGATATACTTCACATGCATTACTGCCTAATACTCCACAGTCTGTGGGACCTGAACCCAGGGCTAAAAATTAGGTATGGGGGTTCTTAAATTGCACTCTCCCAGGTAGCCATATGCCCCTATGACCCATATGGGATAGTTCTGGGGCCATGTGAGGCAGATGCTCACATGGCCCCAGAACTATCCCATATGGGTTCGTTGACCACATGGCCCCAGAACTATCCCATATGAGTTCGTTGCCCACATGGCCCCAGAACTATCCCATATGGTCATATGGGCTGGCCCATGCCGGCCCGTTATGAATCTTGGGAGCAAAATCATATGGGCCCATATGCTGGCCCATATGGGCCCCTAAGGATCCCATATGGGATTGTTACCTGAGCTGTGCAATTCAAATGCAAAATGCGTGACTTGAATGTATGTGTGTTGTTCAGTGCTATTTTGCTTAAATTAGGGCCCTGGGCCCGAAATCCTTAATCGACTATCAAGCTGCAATGTATTTTGAATCTTATACCTAAAGTGTTCATGCCTAGCTATTATCCACCTGAAGTGAATAGACCCAGTGATGATTCAAAGTAAGGTATTTTCGGTTCATGCACTAGATTTTCCTGTAACTAGGGCCCTATAACTTGGCCAAGAGACCCCAGGACCATATTGTGTAAACATGTAAACATAGGAACCCTTTTCCTTATCTCTAAATTTGATACATTATACCATCAAAATATCCAATGGTGTCAAAAACTTTCACCAGGGTGTAGGCTACTTAGTCTTTGGGCCCTTCGTGTGTAGGGGGCTCTTGCCATTCGATCCCCACCCGGCTTCCCCAAAGGAACTTCATCGCAAATTTCCAGTCATATGGTTCTCCACCGTGACATAACGTAACAAATGGTAAAAATATTTTGTGAACATTTGGTATAAAAGGAAAAGATGATCGCTCATAAGTGCCATGCATAAAAAAATTGGAACTAATGATATGGCTCCTATGGCCATTCCTTCCCCCTCCCCTGACCCATTTCACTGTGGCCCAACAGATTTGCCACGCGACACTCTACCCCCTCTTCATTCCACTGTGACCAGAGACGATAAAAATAAACCCACAGCGCTTACATGGGACTCAGGAGTCACTGTGCATTGTTTGATAGACACTTAGCCAATGGAAACAAAATGGCGTCCAAATTTCAGTTGTCGCTACTCTCCCTACAAAGGTACTCCAAACGGCGTGCGCTCCAGTGCATCCTTCAGATTTATTATTCTCTATGGCATTCACAATGTACCGTAACGTGGCGATTAGGCTGAGTATCTCGGCATCCTTATTATTAGCCTAGGCTACATTCTGCTGTACAGTTGCGCAAGTAATACATTTGTCAGCTCGGTCACGCAGTCATTCCGCTCAGCGCATGATATTCACGAAGTTTATATGACCATAGCTCTTACAAGGGCCATAAAAATTATATTTATCTTACCTTTTTCTGCAACATTGAAAGGCCTGGGAAGTGTCTGGTGTCATTTCCGCCGAGGTATTTTTAACCAAAAATTTCTCTGTACGCTATGTGTCAACCTATGGTGGCGCTTCGCTTAGATTGTGGGATATGCGCGTTTTGATAATTGAAGTTTGGGTAAATGTTCACAATTTCGCCCACCAGCGGGGATGGCCACACCCCTGCGTGGCAGGAGAACTACTGTATGCTTTTTGTTCGTTGTAATCTTGTACAAATCAACACGTATCCCTCTGAAAAATTAAGAAACCAAGTCATAAAAGAAGGCGCAAATTTTCGTAAGACAATAAGCAATTCCAATAATATGAGCTATCAGGGGCGTCAATCCGTATTCAAATGTGGGGCGGGGGGCACACATGACTTAGCACAAACCAATCCCTTTGGTTTTGAAGAGGGGAGTCTTCCTGTAGGCCCTCCCCCCCCCCCCTTGTGATGACTGATGTTGTCCTATCCTAATAAGAATTATGATTTGAAAGTTAACAAATCAGACCGGCTGGATGTTTTTTCCAACTGAGCAGTGCCGGATCCAAGGGGGGGGGCAAAGGGGGCAATTGCCCCCCTAGAATTTTCAGAGCAAGGGAAAAATTAAAATCAGCCCCAAAGATCCATACTTCTTGCGCATGCTTTGCCCCCCTAGAATTAGGTTCTGGATCCGGCACTGCTGAGTGGAGGCGTTTAAATTGCCCTTTGTTATGCGCTCTGCGTTTTGTATACAGCAGTGGGGATCCTTCCTTTGTCACTACATAAATGTGTCGTCCTGGGGGTCTAAGGGGAGGGTGTTTCCCCTCAACTTTGAGAAATTTTTGTTCATTTAAGGCTGCGTAGGTGAAAAACGGTGCTATCTTTGAGATATTTTTGGAGCTGATCGTACATGCCTGGAAAATGTCCATAATTTAGTGAATTCTAATTTTTCCCACTGGCTGGATGTTTTCACTAACTGCAGTGGTGGCGCGTAAATTGCACCTTTTTTATTCACCCTTCGTTTGTATACGGTAGTGGGGATCCTTCCTTTGTCACTATAAAATGGTGTCATCATGGAGAGGGGTCTAAGGGGAGGGGCGTAGCCCTCCCCTTTGAGAAATTTTTGTTAATTTAAGGTTGTTTAGATGCAAAATGGTGCTATCTTTGGGATATTTTTGGAACTGATCGTAGTATAGCACAGGTGTGAAATATTAACAATCACCATCTATACCGATAATGGCTTTGGCGAAGCGCTCGGTAAAAATTTTTGAAAAGTGTTTAACGGCAACAACGTACTTTCAACCTTCTACATCAGGCTACAAATTAGACTGAATGCAGTGGGGTACCCGGGATTTCTTTCAAGGGGGGGGGGCATGCAGTATTTTGTGTGATCACTGGCCTGGGGAGGGGTCTAAGGGGAGGGGGTGTCCGCACATTCGACATGTTAATGTACATATAATATGGGCATTCATTGTTTTTGTCACACTGTATGCCAACAACATACAATAATTTGCCTTGTTTCTACCTTCTTTTTTGGTTTTAATTTTGACGGAACTCGTTGATCGCCAGCCTGGAGGAGGGGTCTAATGGGAGGAGGTTTTCCCCTCCCCTTTAAAAATTTTGAAAAATAAGGTGTCCTTACATGCGATCTGGTGCCAAATATGCTACCTTTGAAGTAAAATGTGTTTTAAAACATTTACGTATTTTAGGTACTAAAAAACGGCATTACCCCCTCCTCTTTTAAACTTTTTGAAAAATTAGGTGTCCTTACATGCAATCTGGTGCCACATATGTTACCCTTTGAATTTGTGTTAGAAAATTTACTTATTTTTAGGAACTAAAAATCTAGGCATCAGTGAGAGGGGCATGGCCCAATGGGGTAACCCCATCCCCCTTTGAAAAATTTTGAAAACTATGGTGTCCTTACATGCATCCTGCTGCCAAATATGCTACCTTTTGAAGTAAATTTGTGTTAAAACATTTACGTATTTGAACTAAAAAAATCGGAATCAGTAAGGGGGCATAGCCCAATGGGATGTCCCCCTCCCCTTTGAAAAATCTTGAAAGATTCGGTGTCCTTACATGCAATCTGGTGCCAAATAGGTTACCTTTTGGAGTAAATTGGTGTTTAAAAAAATACATATTTTTAGGAACTTACACATTAAATCGGAATCAGTGAGGATTGGCATGGCCGAATAGCCCTCCCCTCTGCCACTGATTGAATGATCCCATGTTGATGCGAGGCTCCCACAGACGTTTGGAAATGTATGTCTATTTTCTGAAAGTGTTATGATCAGAATGGTTTCATGTATAATTACCTTTTTCATGGTCATAAAGAGGGGTGCAAACTGTGACGCATGCGCGCGTAGCGCGCCGAATTTTTTCATTACATAAGATTTTCCTGACGAAATCTACATTCAGAATCTGCATCGAGACACTTAACAATTGCCCAACAAACCTACATGCCACTCAAAAAGCCAGTCAAATAGAGCCAAGACACTACTCTTTTACGCAAATGTGGGGGGGGGGGCATTTGATATTGTGTCCCCCACCGATCGAAATGTGGGGGACTTGTCTCCCCGTCCCCCCAGTATTGACGCCTACTAAGCTATAGCCTTCGATTAGTATTTATATGCTTTCTTCATACTCCTTGGGTTACAAAGTAATGCTTAACCCCAAAACATTGAAAAGACGACACAATTCTCATGTTTCATGACCACTTAGGACACAGAGAGAAAAACAGAGGGGTTAGGTTTGAAAAATAGGCTCTTCAGATTCAATTCAGCATGGGTGGACAGAAATATTTACAGAAGTTGTATCACTATTAAATTGGTCTGTAAGACCGTTTCGTATGATCAACTGATCTTAATCGTATCTAGCCTGTAGCCAGCACTGTTGGTATGTGCATGCGACGCTCTTTACAGTGAGCGGACCCCAAATTTCTTCTATGTTCAGTGTTGGTCAAAACTGCACGAGTAAAGGATGTATGACAGGATGACAGGGCCGTAGCCTGGGAGGGGGAGGGGCATGGCGGGAAGTTGTCCCCAAGATTTCGAAACCATAAATGACTGGAAAAGTAAAATAGTGAAAATGATTACTTTTTTAAAGGACTTCAGACTCTGGTAAATCCCGAAAAGTTCCCTTTTTCCGACATTTCCCGGCGAGGTCCCAGGACTCCGGACGCAAAACGGGCTCTTATGCGCATAATTCAGTACACTGAAGAATGAATCTTCATCCTCATGCATGATGTCACAACATACGTTAAGTCCATATTGATATGTTTCTCACGGGGTGCAATAAGTTGAGATGCTTATATAAAATAGCCTGTGATTACTTGGTTACTGTGATTACTAAAATCAATAAGCTTGTAAATACTTTGTGTCCTCTGTTTTTATTACAAAGTGATTGAATACGTTTTTCAAGTTTAACTTTTCTTCTTGAATTCTTAGTTTCTAAAGCAATTTTTTAGGTCTAGAAAGTGCCATTTCAGCCAATCTGAGAGGTTTTTGTTGTTGACGGCGTAACATATAAAGCTCCCTAGTTCCCTCCTCCATGACTTACAGAGATCGACACAAATATCATACAATAGATCTCACTTGAACTGCTGTATGACCATGATGTATTTAATGCATCTGTGGCATGCTGCCACCACTTTTTTCCATTGCTCAAAGGGTACTGAAACAGTCTAGCAACAACAATTACTGCACCACGATGATAACAGTGACGACGAAGATGTAAATGTTGATGAAGATGGTTCAATCTGTAAAGGTTAAGGATAAATACAACAAATATTCTTGGTTTATTTATATATATGTGGGCACAATAAACAATCAATGACATCTCTGCCAGGCATATGACAGCCCTTCTCATATGCACCCCAACCAATGACATGCTGTACTGCTTTAAGCTAAATTGTCAAATACTGCAACAACCTTTACACCCATTATTGCTAGGTATCACACCCTAACTAATAACAATAACAGATGAATTCTCAGGAATCGTTGATAAATCATCTCATCAACTACAGATCGTATCCAGTCACCTATAGGTAACACCCCAAACCATACACAACACATGTGGTTTAAATGCACTAATGCTGCATTACCATGCCCGTTATTAAGAATCGCATGGTCCCCTAACATACCTAAAAGATGAACATCTAACAGCTTAGGCTATGCTTCTACAGGGCTCATATTTAGTAAAAACAAACCCTCGATTCAGTCTTCGTAACTAAAGTAACTAACCAACTTCTTCACATTACAACATTAAAATGCTTAAACTTGAGACTATTAATACATAAATCGTGTGACAAGATTTAATTTAGTAAGTAATACAAAATACTAACGATATTGGGTCTTTCAAAGGAGTCAAAGATACCATGACTTGAAACTAGTGAGGAACTAACTAACTAACTAACTAACTAACTAACTAACTAACTAACTAACTAACTAACTAACTAACTAACTAACTAACTAACTAACTAACTAACTAACTAACTAACTAACTAACTAACTAACTAACTAACTAACAACCTACGCTACGCACCAACCTATGGTTGCCTTCCAAGAAGTGCACTGGGAGGAAAAATATCCCCACCAAGCCTTCGGCTTCAAAGCAGGCAAAGATGACATGACTTGAAACTAGTGAGGAATTCTATTCTCATTCCTGAAAAGCGCCACCTATCTCCTGGCACTGTGCCTCCAGGTCTCACGATTTCATTAGAGTAATGTTCTTGAGCGTCAAAAGTCCCCCCTTAAAAAAGGAGTGCTATTAACTCCGGTTTAGACCAAATTTTTTCAAGATAACCTGTCCACTGGGTAATAAAACTCCGTGAATCTCAAAGAGAACATAAAAAAGTGTACATGTTGAAAATTTGGGGTGAACTGAAAGTGATTTAGACTGTTTTTTAAATTCACATCAAACAGTGACGTTTTCGATTATGTTGAAGAGAAATAGGGGTGGGTGTACCCTCCAAAACTTTAACTCCTTCTAGCTCAAAATCTAAACGGCCATGGTGTAGAAATTTTGTAGTGCCATGATTGACAAACTTCTCAGCTTTCAAATGAGGGGTAGCTTGAAATAGCTGTGAACTTTGACAAGGCTGCAGGGGCCTCGAAACGGAGCTAATTTAGTGTGTAAGTCAATGGGAGAATTATTGGAGGTGTGAAGCCTCCAACAACCTACGCTACGCACCAACCGATGGTGGCATTCCAAGAAGCGCACTGGGAGGGAAAATATCCCACCAAGCCTTCGGCTGTCGTATATTGCACCGTGCCATGTGATAGCCAGCAAACCCTTAGTATTAAGGATTTCTAAAAAATAATCAATTCAAAGCCTTGTCAAAGGTAGCCCCATCCAGGCAAAGTTACCACAGGAGAGGGGACTCGAACGTCACCTCTCCCTTACAGGCTTTCACCCAGCCAACAGGAAAGTTATGTGTTTAATGGTTATGTGTTCAACGGTATGACATTACGATTCAAGCTCATACAGAAACACATGACATCTTACACAGGGCGTTAAAGTGATGGTGACATGTCACTAAAAAGAGCTGTTCATAGATTTCGGCTAAAAAGTAAAAGCCTCCGAGGAGAGATCTATTGGAATTATTTTAATAAGTTTCATCGTTGTCAAGATTAACCTCGTCAATTCTAATGGTTCCTCATTGCCTTTGGGAAACTTATGAGGTGGAGTGTTGGTTGGAAGCTTGGATTTTTCATCAGGTGGCCGCCGAGGTTGGACTGATATAGTTTGCACTAAAAGAGTACTCCGATTTTCCTGTCTGAACCAAATTCCTCGACTTAAACAATTTTCATCGCGAGTCCTGTTCTATAGTATAATAAGATAGTGTTGGGCCAATCGATTCTGAGAAGGCTCTGGGGTTAGCTCGTACAAGAATCCAACATTAAAAGAGATAAAATGTTTCTGTTGTGACTAATTATTCCTGGTTTTATTTAGATTATATTAGATCTCTATTGCGAAAAGGTTGCATTTATGGTTGATTAAAGGCCGGCCAAAAGGGAAGAATTAAGCCGTATACAAACTTTACAAGAGTGACTATATACTTCTTCTGAGAGGTCTGCATCACGAGTGGCGTAGGCGTAAGGACTAAGACTTGGCAAGAGGTCACTTTCATGGTATAGGCTACTGACTGGGTGAAGATGCCATGCCATAAATAATGGGCCAGTCATCGAGGGGACGGCAAACCAGACAGACTAGGTACCGTGTGCAGTGTCTCACTTTCATGCAAATGAGGCGTTGCACCATAACGCTGCAATCCTAGTGATAAACAACAACATAGCGTCCCTCTCAATCGATACTATATTACCTTCCATACTACATGCTGTCCTGATTATATTTTATTTCTACAAATGTATAGTACCCTTATCGCGGGACGGGCGCGTAGTGCACTTGAGGCCGGGTCATACTCTTCTAAATCTTTACGCGTTATAAACCTATGAGGGTCATATATAGCCCTCCCTTGCTCCTCTTGGCCAACCACGGACATTGCTCAGAATTGAACAGTGTTCAACTTTTATAGCTTTATTGCGCTATATTGAAGTATGCACCAGCCTTTATGCGCGTACCCGACGGGTACACAAATCAGATGTCTGCATTTGTGTTGGTGTCAGTCGTAATGCTACGCGACTACCTCTTGCAAAAGGGCGCACCTCCTTTTTTGTGACGTTATATGCATACTATCTATTATTATATGGATATTGCTTTTATTATTTAACGCATTGCATAAGCCAGTGGAAATATGGTGAATATATACTCTCGATCCCTGCATTGTTTTCCTGAAGAAATTATAAATACTGAGAATTTTTTTCGAATAAAGATAAATAAATACACTTTTTTAAAGATTGTAATTGAAACTATATAAAAAAGCTGCAGCTTTGAAGTCTATTAAACGTTTACTGTCATCCTGTATATGGATTACAAAGAGAAATGCATGTGTGCACGGTACGGTGGAACAATGATCAAAATAAGTATGCACTGTACAAAGGAAAGGATGACAACGCAATGCCGTGGTTCACTTCCTGCTACGGATAACTTTTGGGGTAAGATAATCTTGAGAGTTTTTTTGTCCTTTTTTATACGCACTTTACACTATTTTTAATTCATAGTCTTTTTAATTCATAATCTTGAGAGTTTTTTTGTCCTTTTTTATACGAACTTTACACTATTTTTAATTCATACAACATTGTTGATATGTTGATAATATAGTATAATTAACATGAATATTCGTTAGATTGAATTACTTTCACGTATGGGTGGCACTGATTGTGGCCTGTACATTTGTGATTGTGCATCTCAAAGGTGAACAAGTTTTTACACTAGTCCAGAGTTAGACACTCTTTCAGTTGGTTCCCATTCGTCACCATGCACTGTTATCTTCTCCGGTTCACTCAGTTTGTAGTCTTGTTTTGGACAGGTCGTTCGCTTCAAGGCCAGCAAATGGTAAGATTTAAAGACTGCGAAATACAATTTACAAGTTTTCTGCAGCTTTGTACTCTTCTTAGTTTAAGTCAAACGGTTTTACTCTCCATACGATGAACAACTTTCAAAAATTTACAATCTTTAGCGTTATTTTGTTTGTTATCAGTGCCTCAGAAATTGCATTGCTAGGATGAGGACGTGTCTTAAAAAAGCCAAAGCAGTTAAAATATTGAAACCACCATTAACGAATCAGAAATAGACTTAATAATTCTCTGTACATTTGCTTTCCATTAATTTCTGAACAACCGTTTGTTAGTGGGCCTACTTCTACAATCGTTTCTCTAAATCTAAATAGAAATTCCACATTTGTAAAAAGGATTACGAGATAGTCTTGCATTTGGATGGATTTTGTTGTAAGAAAAAAGCAGACCACTCAAACGAAGCACAAGGTGTAAATTTACAAATTGCACATAAAAAATCACATATTGGTTTTCGATTTTCTCTGAATAAATCATCCAGCTTTTACTGAGATCAAATTAATGTGGAGACTTAAGATTAAACTACCTATGCAATCTGTTCTTCTGAGTGAGTGCAATAATTTGATGGCAAAGGAGAAAATTAAAATTTTTAAAATAAACTTATATGCCATTTTTTCTAAGCGTCAAAACACACATAAAAGCAACCTTCTGATGCAACTAATAACTTTGCTAGCATTCTAACAGTTCATACTTTACGAGTTAAAAGTCTCTCTGGTGCATCAAATCCTTTTAATCGAATTTTATCGGCCGGACAGAAAGTCACGCTATAAGCTCATTTAAGTTAGAAATGCTGGCTTAGGCAAACTAGTAATACAAATAACGTAAACAGTAAACAAAACTTAATTCTAGTTTTGGATAGCAATGGAGTGTGTTTTACCACAGTACACAGTAAGTCTAACCCACTGTTTGTTGCCAAACACTAGGCCTGCCAAGTTTATTAACTAATGATACATTAAAACGGTTCTCAGATTTCTTACTGTGTTTAGATGGTTTAAGTTGTTAGGAACAAGTATCCATCATTGGATCTCATGACGAGATGCAGTAATCTCTGAAGAACATTTGCTGCTTAGTTGTATAGTGATACTATCGAATGTCGTCTGTTGTAAGCTACAATGACTAATAGCTCCTTGCTCTGTATACCTTCGAATAAAATGCTCTTGTGCCGAATATAAACATTACAGATATTCGTCTTTGTGTGATGGAGAGTTTAGCAAAGAATTAAATGGTCAAAATATGGACTGTTCTTTCCATGTGTACTTTGAAATATGAGGTAAATTATCATGGTGTGATGTACGTTATTCTTGAAAAGAATTGTTTAGATTTAGGTTCAAAAGTACCTAAATTGTCACTCCGTTACAATCAGCATGTTTTATGTGCACAAGTACATTATTTAATTTTTAATAGTATAAATGAATATTAAGTAAAAAATGTTTAGCAAATTCTAAACATTGGTATTTAAAAGGGAACGCGTCTCAAGAACTTTGATGGCGAAAATAAGAATGAGTTTTTCCTGTTTCTTTGAATTGGTTCTCATGAAACTACCAAAAGACAGATAGCAGCAATGATCGAGGTAAGTTTTTCACTCATAAGATGTAACTCAATTTGAGCAGTAATGGCCTTTTAATTATTCAAGGACCAATGGACATATGTTTAATGTGTTCGACCTTTTCAATTTAGTTACACACATAAAAATATAGAAAGCCAAACGAGGGAAACCTTATAACGTAGGAAATAAGATGAAACTATTTCTATTCTAGTATGTCCTGCTGACTAGTGATCTGTTACAACTAATTTCATTTGAAAAACAATCGCAAGTAAAAGAGTTAAAGTTTGTGTAATTTCAGCCACTTCATACTTTTTCTATCAACGTCCTGTGTACCCACGGGACTGTGAAGAAATTCGCGATCAATGTTCTCCTGATACTTCAAGCGGTGTACATCTAATAAAACCAGATGGTTATTCTGAACCGTTTGAGGTCTACTGTATCAATACTGACTCAGGAGGATGGACGGTAAGTGTTTCCAAATCGTTTTGATTCTGTACTTAATGAGCTTAATTAAATGTAGTCTACCTAGCATAAACAACTTAGTACGTCGGCCTATCAATGTTTCCTTCTAATCTTAACAAATGCATGTAATTGTGTATTTTAATCAAGCTAACATATAATCAGGTATAGCCTCAGTACAAAGGTTGTCCGTTTGGGTCGCAGGAGAAATTTGTTCGCACAGCTCTATTTGTGCAGTCATTTGTTGATATTAAGCCATTACTTTGTTAAAACCTAATCACCCCCCCCCCTTATGGCACAGGGGCTTGCGAGAGCCTGAGACTCACTGCATGAGTGTAATACAAAGTCGGCTTTTTATCAATATAGACAGGTTTATTCATTAAGTGATACCGATACCTCCCAAGCGTTTTTTTACGTTAATTAATTTGGAACGGTTTGAATTCAAGTTTAAAAAGGCATACAAAATGGTAGCAACCTCCCTCAGGATTGTCTAACATGTCTGAAACTTGCTAGAGCCTCATCTAATGTCATGAGATAGTAGGTCACTTATCATCACTCTGCAGATAAATAAAACAAAATTAGATTAGTCATATAAGACACTTTCTGTACAAAATGAGTCTGAAAGAATTCTGAAAGGACTATTTAACTTTGTATTCACTAATTTGTTATACAACAGTACTCCAAGTTCACGAATTGTACCCTCTCGAATACACTGATACTCGGCGGCTGTTTATAGCGTAAGGCCTATTCATACTTCATTATATCGGTATAAAGCTCTGAAAATCGAACACTGTTCATCTCCGCACTATGTTCGTGATTGGCCAAAAAAACAAAAACAAAAAAAAACAAACAAAAAAACAAACAAAGAATAACAATATATGGTTCTTATAGCTTTAAGCTTGTGAAAATGTGGAAGTACAAACCGGCCTTAAGTTTATAACCACCTTACTTAGCGTCCAACAGCTTTTTTTTGTTCTCTCTTCCATATCTGAATTGCATTCTCTCTACAGGTTATATTACGTCGTGATAATGGATTTGTAGGCTTTGACCGCAACTGGAATGAATATAAAGATGGATTCGGGTTTTTGTCTCAAGATTTCTGGATTGGACATGAGAAACTTTCTTTCGTCACAAATCAAAAGAACTATAAACTTCGAATTGATATAACAAATTCTAACGGGTTGTCTTGCTACCTGAACTATGAGGTATTCCGTACTAGTGATGAGTTTGGCAACTTCAAAGTTACAAGTCTTGAACAATATTCTGGAAACGCAGGTAAGCCCTAAGCTAATTCAATGTTTATTTTCACCCAACCTCTTAACCTTTTCCAATTTCCATCGCCTTAAATTTCATGGTGTTTTACAACAAGTGAATATTTCTTTTTATATTATACTTCAAATTAATATCGTTTCTTTAAAACGCTTAGATGAATGTATCTCTTTTTGTTCGAGTAACATGATACCAGGAGACTGCAACTGCCAGAAAACGTGTTCAAATCCAAGCGTCTGTGTCAACACATGTAGTACAGATGATACCTGTGTGTGCCCTAACGGGTTTTATCTTAAAGGAGAAGAATGCGTCCCCCTTAGTCAATGTACCTCTGGGTGTTTCGTAGATGGAGAAATCGTCCCCGTGAGTTTATAGTATATCTTGGTAACTTCTGTAGCATTAGAAAACTCTGTTGCTCTTTTGCTCTAAGATGTTGTATAAATTAATGGAATAGGTTATTTTTAATTGTTTTGTTTCTTAATGAGCTGGCCATTTAAGCTATATAAAGTTACTTTGTCAGCTAGACTAGTTATATCAAAACCTCCTTTGCAAACAGAAAAAACACTATTTGGGATAGTTGTTCTACTAACTTTCAAGTACATGGAATACTAAAACTTATTTGAAAAAATAACATGTCTCACACCCAAACCATAGCTCGAAGCTCCGAATTGGCCCATCTTTCTGAGAATGTTTTGTTGAATTAAGTAACGATCAATTACGCCATGAATTGCATATTACTATTTTCGAAACGCAAACAGGAAGGTGGATCTTATGTCAATGCTGATTGTTCAAGGCGAGGTGTCTGCAACAACGGTCAGCTAACTTGGAATGATGCCTATTCGTGTAACTCTAATGAAGTTTGTGAGGTACGAAACAACGTTCGACAATGCTACAGTGATGATGTAATGGATTGTCTCGATATTTACAACGCTGGCTTTAGTGACAGTGATGTTTATACCATCTCACCGGCAAACTGGTCTGGATCACCTTTTCAAGTTTATTGCAACATGACTGATGGAGGAGGGTGGACCGTGAGTAGATTTTTTCACATTTACGAACAACACAGTTTAATGAACAACAATCCAGTCATTTACAGGACAATTGAAATGAAATTGTCACCCCGATGACTTAAATACTCAAGTTTAACACAAGAAACAAAAGTATCTTGTTTTCATAGGTGCAGTGCCTTCGTGAAGTTGCTCCTTGAAAAGGTATTTTAGGACAGTGAAGATATTTGTCTTCTTGTGTGTCAAAATATGTGTCTGTCTGTTTGTATGTTTTTCTAAATGGCTTCTTGACTAGATGGCTAACTGTCTTGACGTATGTCGGTCAGTCAATCGTTCATTCAGGAAGACGGTCACTCGGTCGCTAGATGGGAAGGTCCGTTGGCCGATTGATCACTAGACCTATTCGGATCATTTTTATTAAAGTATGAATGCAATATATCGAATTATCGAAACAATAGTTAGGGCACTTTTAAGCAATTTAGCTTTGTCTTAATCTTTCCTCGTCGGTAAATTAACACTATCCCGTCTACATGTGTGTCTGACTGTTAATGCTGACTGAATGAATAGTTGGCTAGATGGCCAGTTGCTAAGATAACTATTGGTCAGTCAATTGCTCTCTCAGGATCTATCCATCTATCTGTCTGTCTGTCCAGACAGACAGACAGACAGCTAGATATTTATATATATTTATACATGTATATCTATATCTACTATATATATATATATATATATATAAGGTCAAAGTACTGCGTAGCACTTATGAAGTAGGTAGGTAAAAATGAAGTAGTAAATAGTGCTAAAAGTTTGTGAAAAATTCCACGACGTTTCGGGTTTAAACCCTTCATCAGGTGGCAAAAATGCAACTGATCGTTGACACGGCCAAACGTACAATTTAAAAAAAATACACAATACAATTGGGCACGGTAAACCTCGGCTAGGAAAACAGACAGTGTTAAGTGGTTACCACAAGTCAAAAAAATGCAGGAATTGCTGCGTTATAACAGTTCAAGTCTAACGTTCAGACCATGTGGGGACAGGGTTCCAAGTTTCATGATTAGGCGGTTTTCGGCAGCTAGGCGGTCATGATCGGAACCTCGACACGAGATGGCCGCCGAAACCATCAAGTCACGGATCGAGCATGTTGACGGGGGATTGAAGTGGGTGGCTACCGGGAACCCTGGGAGGTTCTGTTTGATTGATCTCAGGTGCTCGGTGACTCGGTCAGCAAGACGACGTTTTGTTTCTCCCACGTACAGTATATTACAGCGTTTACATACGAGAACGTAAACAACATTGGCTGAAGTACAGGTAAAATGCTGATGAACGTTAAACCGGTTGTTGTTGGGACCTACAATGGAAAGGTTTTTGTCATAACTGACCACCGGGCAAGTATTGCATCTCCCACGGTTGCAAGGAAAAGTTCCTGGGGTGTCAGGCACTACTGCTTGAGGTTGAGAGGCACGGACCAAGTGCTTAGATATGTTCTTTTCAATTCTAAATGCCGTGATGGGGGGAGCAGGGAAATGGTCACGGGTGGATGGGTCATGACGGAGGGTCGTAGGAATGTAGAGACCCTCCGTCATGACCCATCCACCCGTGACCATTTCCCTGCTCCCCCCATCACGGCATTCAGAATTGAAAAGAACATATCTAAGCACTTGGTCCGTGCCTCTCAACCTCAAGCAGTAGTGCCTGACACCCCAGGAACTTTTCCTTGCAACCGTGGGAGATGCAATACTTGCCCGGTGGTCAGTTATGACAAAAACCTTTCCATTGTAGGTCCCAACAACAACCGGTTTAACGTTCATCAGCATTTTACCTGTACTTCAGCCAATGTTGTTTACGTTCTCGTATGTAAACGCTGTAATATACTGTACGTGGGAGAAACAAAACGTCGTCTTGCTGACCGAGTCACCGAGCACCTGAGATCAATCAAACAGAACCTCCCAGGGTTCCCGGTAGCCACCCACTTCAATCCCCCGTCAACATGCTCGATCCGTGACTTGATGGTTTCGGCGGCCATCTCGTGTCGAGGTTCCGATCATGACCGCCTAGCTGCCGAAAACCGCCTAATCATGAAACTTGGAACCCTGTCCCCACATGGTCTGAACGTTAGACTTGAACTGTTATAACGCAGCAATTCCTGCATTTTTTTGACTTGTGGTAACCACTTAACACTGTCTGTTTTCCTAGCCGAGGTTTACCGTGCCCAATTGTATTGTGTATTTTTTTTAAATTGTACGTTTGGCCGTGTCAACGATCAGTTGCATTTTTGCCACCTGATGAAGGGTTTAAACCCGAAACGTCGTGGAATTTTTCACAAACTTTTAGCACTATTTACTACTTCATTTTTACCTATATATATATATATATATATATATATATATATATATATATATATATATATCTATATATATATATATATATATATATATATATCTGTTTCAGGCCCGTAGCCAGCTTTACGGGGGGGGGGGGGGTCCGTCATGCGTATGCGCGGCAGGACTACCTAAGCGGAGTGTCACCATCGGTTGGCGCGGAGCGTACAAGAAAATGTTTGGCTTTACAAACCCCTCAGATGGCCGAAAACAGCGCTTCCCGAGTGTTTTAAGCTGCATGTACCCAGCCCTGAAATATGGATCTCATGTCTGCAATTGCTCAGTAAATGCAAAAAAAAAAAAAAAAAGAAAAATCAAATCTATGAAAAAAGTTTATGTATATATTTCTAAGCGGAGCGCCACCATCAGTTGGCGCGGAGCGTACAAGAAAATTTTTGTCTTTACAAACCCTCAGATGGTAGGAAACGACACTTCTCGAGTGTTTTAAGCTGCATGCACCCAGTCCTGAAATATGGATCTCATGTCTGCAATTTCACAATTAATGCAAAAAATCAATCTAAGAAAAAGTTATTATATATTTCTAAGCGGAGCGTCACCATCGGTTGGCGGGGAGCGTACCACCAAATTTTCGGCTTCACAAGCCACCAGATGGCCGGAAACGGCACTTTCCGAGTGTTCTAAGCAAGAATATGTTCAGCCCTACTTTGAAATTCTCCCCTTTTCTTGGAGGACTTGACAAATATTGGGGGCTGAATGGAAGGTTTATTACCTGTATCAATGTTTTCTTTATTCCCTTGAGAGTTAGTGTGTGACTGTATGAAAATAACTGTACGAGTCAATGGGGCCGGGGCCGGCCCTTGGGAATTGTGTTGCACTGAAACAAAAGAACGTCTCATACTAAGGCAACTTGGGGGGGGGGGTGGGTGTCTATGCTACCGTTGATTTAAATTATCCCGGACGTCTGACAACCCTAACTCATAGGTCTACGGCTTATACTGGCTAAACCAGCGGAATTGACATTTTGCCCTGAAAACGCCAAAAACTCCACTTAGGCCTAAATAAAAAAAAAACAAAAATTTTAGTCTGGGCTGGCCGGGGGGGGGGGGTTCGTGCGCACCCTGAACCCCCTGGCTACGGGCCTGTCTATTTATATATGTATATCTATTTATATATTATATTATAAATGTAGAAAGATAGATATTTTCGAATAAATCCATCGATTAATATCTGCAGGTATTCCAGCGCCGTGTGGATGGTACTGTTAACTTTTACCGAAACTGGACCAGTTACAAAGAAGGATTTGGTACTCCTTATCACGAAAACTGGCTTGGAAATGATAAACTGTATCACTTGACAAACCAAAAACGCTACACCCTGAGGATTGATTTCGTTAATTTGGATGGCTCTCCATACTACGCCAAGTTTGACTTTTTTCGAATAAATGATGAAAGTGACAATTATCGACTGTCCCAAGTCGGTTCTTATAGCGGTACAGCAGGTTTGGGGATTGTTTTTCAAATGTTAACATCACTTTTCACGTCAGAAATTCATCCCACGCATTCTCAGGTCAAACTATTAAATAAACATTAATTGACTGCATAATGGATTGATGTAAGTTCAATTATATCTTTAAGACAGTGAATTCCTATACTTATTGGACAATAGCATATGCAAATCAATGAAATTTAAAATTAAATGTAGTGAAGGCTCCAATAAAATCAGTAGTACACTCGACCCGGTATAATTTTAGGCGACGGAACTACAAGCAGTGATTCGTCTAGGATATGAAAAAGTCAGTAATATTTTGCATTAAAAAAGGCCCTAGAAGAAAACTAACTTTGATTAAACTAAAGTGTCAATGAAAAATACATTCGTCCTTCGATTTTCAGCAGAATCTTTTCTGGTAAAGATACATATGGATGAGACTGAGATGATGAGAGTGTGAGAGACTCACAATATGAGAGACACTGTCATGAACATTGAATCTGACAGGAAAGCCAATTGAATCATTACAAATTAGGAGTTGCTACCATAAATACTATCCTTTCTACTTATGTGTAACCGTAAAAAACTTTGGCAGTATCTGCAATCTGTATCTGCCCCTTATCTTTCCTGATAAATTTTTTATGCAAGTTTAGTATCAAAACAGTCAGATTGTTAGCGGTATGAATAAGCAAACAGTGTGCCATTAAATATTTTGTGATTGAATTAAAAGAAGCTGTTTTCATTCTACTAGGGTAAAAAGAGAAATTTTGCATTAATTTAATAAACATAACTGGACATTACCCAAGGTTATATTCTATCGTCATTATGACTAAATAAAAAGTGTTATCACTAACTTTGGATTTCTCCTTCCCTTAAAAGAGTCTGGTAATTGGAAGTTGAAATATTTTGATTTGTTCAAAATTCCGCATGACATAACAAATTGACTTTACGGCAGGTTTCTTCAAAAAAAAAAGGAGAACTTTTAGCTAGTTACTTTTGTTTGATCAAAACATGTAGGCGTTAAAACACATAAACGGGTTAAGTTTTTTTTTTTATATAGGCAACAAAATGCCTGTGCTAACTATGCACATCCAATTCTAATTAAATTATACTATAACAACGACTAAAATGTGGTGCTCATTATTGTTAAGCTTTCACAAAGTAACAAGAACAACAACACAGTCACATCACTTTCTGATTACGTTCAAAGAAGGATAGCGAAAACCACATGAAATGTCAAATGAATCTGAATTTAAATGATTTTACTAACTTAACATTTTAAACAACGATCATGCTTTCTCTTTCTCCTCTCCTTCAGGTCATTCTTACCCTTTGAGTAATCATCTCAATTCCCAGTTTTCTACGTTTGACCGGGACAACGATATGAATAGTGGTAACTGTGCTGTGAGTTACGATGGTGCCTGGTGGTACTATAATTGCGTTAACTCTAACCTAAACGGAAGATACGATACCAGCTCCTGCAGTTTTGATAATATCTGGTGGAACAGTCTTCCAGAGAGCAAGTGTGCCAACTATGTAGAAATGAAAATCCGACCATTTTGAGAGACAACGTATGTATCAATGAAACGTGACTTTTGTAAGGTAGTTCACATGTGATGGCTTTTACGGTGTAATGACCAAATCCACTTTAACATGAACTGGAATGCTGCTGAAACTTGTCGATTAACTTGCATTCATGAGGAAGTGAAGACTAAACATCTTGTGGGAAGATGAACCAAAACCTTTTGAAGATATGGGGAGGAGTTATAGATAAAATATATAAGCACAGAAGCTGCCTTGCAATGGTAGTAAACGTAAAATAACGAAACTAGAATCATTTTAATTTATTTGTAAGATAGAAGATAATAAGTTCGCATTCCAGATTTTGGAATTACACTTCCGACGATTTGAAAGCACTGCTACATAGTTACGAATAAACTCATGTTTTAGAAATCCGTATACAAAAAGTGTTAATTTTTAATAGCTCCAACCGTGTCAGTCAATCCTGAGGGGAAGCCCTAATAGACTGGCCTTAATATTTTTTGTCTTAGTGAAACTTGGTACAGATATGATCATGAATACAATGAGTGATCAGGCTAAGCTTTTGACAGAAATTAGCGAAATACTACTAGAGAATAAATATCTTGCCAGGATTAGCATTTGAATGCTGCACCTTCGGCCCAGATGAGCTTATTGTGCTTTTGAAACCCACCGACCAGCTGCCGGCCTATCTTAAACCTTAACAAATATGGATCATATTACAATATAACTTGCATACTCTAACGGTATGACAAAAATGAATTAAGTAATTCCAATAGATTACATAAAGTATGTAAGTTATGTAATATATGTAATTATGTTATTTCAATAGCACTAATTGGCCATGGCAGCATCATGAGAAGTTGATCCCACCGAAGACACAGTCGTACAATCCCATAAAAACCCGTCTTCCTAAAATCTATCTAGTCATAAAGCAGAGCTCATAAACGAGGTGTTCCCTAGCTGCACCCACTACCTCACTTGACTGAGTTTTATTGATCTTACAGATCGTTTAATACAAACATTCCATTTTATTTACCAAGTCGTTGCTAACCACAGAATTCCGTGGTGCTAACTCTCTTGATGACAGGGAGTAAGTTAATAGCTGTCGAACAGCTATCGCTCAGCTTTCAAGCTGTTGTGATTTATTGCTTACTTTTCTGCTATCATTTTTAATGTTCTGGGGCCTAGAATTTGTCAAAAAATCACATCGAGGAAGGCGTAAATTTTCCATAGAATCTGATTGTTAGAATAATATTATTGACAAATGTGTACTTTTGAAGAAAACCCTGTGCCATAATATACCCAGTACCAGTCAACCTTGAGAAGTCCATAAAATTAAGTAGCAGTGAAGGACATATCTTCCCAATTTGTTGCCAAACTTTCCCTATTCATTGCCAACTCTCACGACTGTCAGTTTTGTGGAATCATCTTGGCATGATTCAAATGCTAATCATGACAAGATATTTATTCTTTTTACTATTTAGCTAATTTTTGTGGAAAAAAGTTACCTTGATCATTGTATTCATGGTCACATCTATTCAGATTTTGCTAGAGTAGAAAAATAAAAGTTAAGGCCAGTCGAGTACCAATGGAATTCTTTTTAAAGTACGGTAGGTATTTTCGTAATCCAAAATTGAAAGATATGAGCCCATGGTAGGGATAATTTGTGCAGAGTGTGGAATGCCCTGGAAGGTTGCTGCCGAATTCAAATATTCGTGGAAAATAATCAATTGCCGGATGAGTTACTATGAATCCCGTTACCTAGAAAAGGTACCGAAGGGTGAAAGATCGTTCAGGTGGCCCTTTGTTAGGTGGCAGACCCATTTAATGCTTTAAGTCAATAGTAAATTTGACTTTTCAAATGAGCGACCATTAATAAGGGGGTTGCCGCCCATTACAGTACGTTGTGTAATATAAATTTAATGCAAAATTTGCTACAT
Source organism: Holothuria leucospilota (assembly GCA_029531755.1). Classification (NCBI taxonomy): domain Eukaryota; kingdom Metazoa; phylum Echinodermata; class Holothuroidea; order Aspidochirotida; family Holothuriidae; genus Holothuria; species Holothuria leucospilota. Next base: position 31,189,340 of record CM055971.1, read on the forward strand.
TATTTAAAATTTTGGTATTTTAGGATCTTTAAACCCTTAAAAACAAGACCGGTGCAGATTATATTTTTTTCAGGCCCTATGATGGCTATTTGTGCTTCAAATTGGCCGCCAGTTTTCCATTATAAACTAATTTTTCTCAAAAATAATCCTACCAACAACCCTCTTTAGAGAAATTGTAAGCTTCTTAGTATACGAGGTCCTTAAGAGAAGACATTCATAGTGATAAGTAAGCCTCTATAAAGGAACAGCCGTCATAAAATTGAAAATGGCCTCTATTTAGATTTTTGATTCCTTGCTGGAGGCAAAAGGAATCTATGCAATCACGCGGGAAATTGTGTGTATAGGTGTTAGTATATTTGTATGTGTGTTTATGACGCTTGGCTTGTAAACACGATATCTCAAGATAGCAATGATGGATAATTTTCATACTTGACATATAGATCTATCATATTGAGAAAAAGTTCTCTATTGTTTTGGTAGAGGTCAAAGGTCATAAGAGGTCACCAGAGATCAAACACCGAAAACTTTTTAAACACGATATCTCTAAGTACGAAGCATGCATGGTTTTCATACTTACCATGTGAATGCGTTATTGTCAGAAGATGAACCCTATTGATTTTGGTAAAGGTCAAACGTTATCTGAGGTAACCGGAGGAGTAAATGCGAGGTTCTTAAAAAGTGCTTCTAAACACGCTATCTCAACATAGCAATGATGAACAATCTTCATACTTGGTACATAACTTTATCAAATTAAAAAAAAAGAACCCTAACGTTTTCGTGGAGGTCAAAGGTCCTTTTAATTCATCAGGGGTCAAAAGAATCCCCATGAAAACCTTGCAAAAGCACGATATTTTAAGACAGGGGTAATGGATCCTTTTCATACTTGGTATATAGATGTGTTTCCTAAAGAGAGACCCTGTGAGGTTGTTGGTGGTCGAAGTTCATATGAAGTCATCAGAGGTTCAACTACGAAAATCTCGTAAACTAAATAGATAGCGGGCGGTAACTCCAAATTGCGTCCGGCGTCTCGTGACGAACAAAAAGTTGGGAGGGAATTTTTGTACCAGTCCAAAGATAAAGTTATAGAGAACAAGATTTATTTTTTCACAAGCACAGCTGTTACAGTAATAATACTCATTTAATTTTCCTTATTATGAACACGTAAAAAGGATGCTGTGACTATAGCATGATTAAAATACCTTACGCTGAACCAGTCCATTGATGGCGTAGTGGACAAGAACGCGGTTTCTCTTGCAGACGGTCCGGGTACGAATCCTCCTTTAGACACTTTTTCGTTTTTCGTTACTCACTTTTTGGTGGAGTTCAAAGGTCATATGAGGTCAGCAGAGGTCAAGTTGTGAAAAAATCGTAAAAAATTATATAGTCAAGAAGAATAAATTTGCGGAATGAACTCAGTGCAACAAATTACCCTTTTCAGCAGGAGATCACTAAGCCTTGGGGCTTTCTGGTTTCTTATGTACATGAAGGAAGTTAAGAAATGAAAAAATACTACCTTTACGGAATAGCCCGGGTCAAAGGGTTGCAAATGTAAGCAATGATAACCTAACAAAATGACATTAGGCTATTTGGTGAAAAGAAACATGAAGAAGGGTATAAAGACCATGAATGGATGAATTTCAAAGAGGCCGCTTATTTGGTTAAAGTCCCAATATCCTCTCCCCAAGCAATTAAAACTTCCCCAACTTTGTAGAAGTCTACCCCCATCGCCCAGACAAAGCCCTAGGCTCACATGTAATTTAATTGCTCATGGTCATAGTCTTATGCGTACTTACTGTGTGTGATGGGGGCTATGTGCATCTCACAGTTGTTTCATTAACGTGAATACGAAGATCTCGTTGTAATCACCAATTATGATTCAAATGCCCGAGTGTTACAAAATGCATTGGGATAAAGCACTAAGGTCCTACGTACTGCATATCTCAAGTTGCGTCTGACATATTTTATAAAATGGTGCTATTTGGCTAGGATCTACCGTCTATGATATACACATTATGAACATTACAAATGTTAATAACTAATTTTCATTTTCTCCATTACACTATTATATTAATAAATAACACTTTGACTGATGAAAATCACAGACATGTCTTTACAATACTATTTAATTATCATCGTATGAGTCCAGTGCTTGACGCTGGTCTCTATAGCTTGCAGTTGTGTGGTTCAGTGTTCATCAACTCCACACTGGCACATTTCTCTGTATGTCTCATGTTGCTAATTGTCCTAAGAATTTACTTTTTCATTTGCCCTTCGATACCGTCAAATGTAACACGCCAATGAAAGCTTACAGTCTATATGATTGAGGGTAAATAGTGTAGAAATAACCTTGATGGGTACGATTCTGGCTGAAATCGATGGTACGGTTCACCTTTTATGTACATGCCACGATGTCATTGCTCTTGGTTGAACTCTGAATGTCTTTTATAGCTTAGCAATACTAACAAAATAATAATAAAAATAATCATAAGTTTACATACCGATTTACATATAACATTTTAAACCAGTTTACGAAGAGAAAGCAGATTGAAGTATACATAGTAAAGCATAAGACTAAACAAATTGAAATCATTTAAGCATTTAAGTATCAAGCCCCGCTTTGTTTGAGAGTGGGAAACAACGTGATGTGCTTTTTGTGCTTTTTGGCCTCGTGGGTAAGAGAAGGGGCGTCCTAAGAGAATATCATGTCAATAAATACTCTCAGGGGACCGCAAGAAAGCATACGCCTTCAGGCAGAGTTACCCTAGTAAAGGTTCCCGAAATTGAATAATGAAATTGATCATTTATGGATAAGTTGTTGGCGATAACATAACAATATAGGACTTAACAGATGGACATACTGTCGTGACAAGACATTGACGTGATTTTCATAAAAAATGGCGGATATCTTGAAATTCAGGATTCCTGGCATTTATGTTTCGAGGCGATTTACCAATGGATTGCTTGAAATTGCGGAAACGATAGGGAAAACCATTAATTCACACCTATAGCTGCTCAAATAATTAAGTTATAGTTATTTCTTCTGTGGAATACTGTAGCCGGCCATTCTGAAATTCAAAATGGCCTGTCATTAGGTTTGATTTAAAGGAAAATGGAACCTAAACAGGTTGTATTCGTAATGGTCTAAGGATTCAAAAAAAAAAAAAAACCAATTTTAACAAGAAGCAAATTTTGCATACAATTCAAGATGTACAACATAATACCATTTACTATTGAGTAAATTACCAATATCATGTGGGTGTTGGAACTCAAAAGGAATAAATTGAGTTAAGTTTGGTACAACCCTAAAACATCAAAAAGTGTTGCCCAATGAAAAGGATTACCTCTGTGTCATGCATTTTGAAATTTGTTTGTTTTTTTTTTTTTATCTAGCTTCATACTGTAAGAACTCGCCCCATTGTTCATCTTTTTTCTGATTTTCCTAGAGTTCCAATTGAGGATCTATTACTTTCTAAAGAGTCACTACCCTTGAGTTGAATAAGAACGAGTCATGTGGAATTAATTGCCATAAAGAAGTACCTCAGTCGTTCATAAATAACTGAAGCCTTCAGGGCCTATGTCAGGGAAAATCTTCCTCCTAAATTGGTATATGAACTACAAAATGGGCTGACCAGATATTAAGAAGACGAAAACTTCATGATATTTGTAATCCAGTTTGAGTCTAATATTGGTCAAATATTTGCATTACTGATTACATATTGGCCAAACAATGATGGGAAACTCTGCTCCAGCTTATCATGAAAATCACCATTAAAAGTGTCCAGAACTGTTTGCCATGGGCTATTAATGTAACCAGTTGAACTTAGACTTGGGATGACATTAGCATTAAGACTGATTATAGAAAAAGTGCTTCATGGCGCCTAGGCAAGTTAACGGCTGGCAGGCCCAAATTGTGTTTATCTACTCTCATTCACTCTAGATGAATACTTCCAAGCTCTAACACCAATGAAAAATGACAAAGCTCCATGCAGTGACATTCTCTCGGTAAAATTTAAAAATAAAAAAAGGAACTCAATAGGGTAGGTGGTGTTACAATCATTAAAGTTTGGTTACCACAGAGGCTAGTTATCAACAAAACAGACAAGAAGTATTGTGACAATAACTATAATGGTAATAAATATATAAAGGTCATAAGGCTGCAACTTTTTAACAGAATTATCGTCCTATTACACTGTAAAACACGAATTACTAAATTGCTGCAAAGGTGATTCTAGACTAAAATATGTCATCCATAGTCTCATTGGCTCCCATCAAACCGTTTTTTTTTTAAAGGTAGATTCGTTGGGGGGGGAGGAGGATATAAGATTTGTTTTAGACCTTATAGAACACTGCTCGCATCGTAACTTGTCAGGATTTTTGTTACGTTTGGATTTTGAAAACTTAAGGTATTTGATAAATTAAAACTCTCTCGTATTTCAACTTTAGTGCAAGCCTTAAAAGTTGGATTGACTTTTTCTACAGGAACTGTAACATTTGTAATTGTACAAATGGTTATTCGACTGTTTTTTCCTCCTTAGCGGGGTGTCCGACATGCTTGTCTCTTAACGCCATACTTATTTATTTTGGTTGCAGAGGTCCTTAGTACGCCAATGACACTACATTTTTTTTTCTTGATGGAGGTGAACATACAATTAAGGAGTCTCTCCGTATTTAAAGCTAACTAAGCGAAATGTCAGGTTTGACTATCAATCTATCCAAGTCCATTCTCTTCCCGTTGGGTCATTGCAGTAACAATGTCCCATGTTTTGTATCAGGTTCTAATTTTACCATCACAAAGGGACCAGTCCATATGCTTGTGGTTTCCTTCACTAACGATATCAATGACCTATTGCGACTTAACTATCAACTGAAACTTTTTACACTTAAAGAAGACACTTCGACTTTGGTCATCTAGAGATTTGACTCCGATTGGTCAAAACCATTGTTAAAACTTGTGTCCTCTTGCAAGTTGTGTTTCTCTTTTTGTTTTTGCCAAACCCACCGGTAAGCTTTCTTGGAAAATATTATCTTTGATTTATTTGGTCAGGTAATCCTGATAAAGTGAGGCGTTCGGTCATGATAAATATCACTTAAAACGGTGGTTTTACGTTAACACATATCTCTTCATTTGTAGCTTGAAATGTATGTGGATAAAGCGTTTACACAAATGACACGAATGGCATTTGGAAACACTATTGATTTGCATTTAAAGCCGCTTGGAAAGCAATGGATCTTTCAGTGCAACCGTTCAAAGGCAGATTGTAAGTAGTATCGACAAAGATTTTAATCGTCAAACAATGCAGGTTTGGTGTGATATTTCTTTCCATCATCCAGTAGGTACTTTTGGTAATCAATTCTTTTGGAATAACTAACATATTCGTATTGATAATAAGATTATTACGAACTATTCTTTACTGAAAAAATGTTATTTATGTCAGTTATTTTTTTGATGACGGTAGTAGGCCTTTCATCTTTCAACTTTTTAAGCAGGCATTTGATATTAACTCACTATCATTTACACGGCACAAAGGGATTGTTAATGCAATTCGTCTTGAATGGAGAACGTCGGATTGCCATAGTAGTGATGTCACAAACAATGTGAATATCTTCAGAAATACAATACATACTAGCCCCATATCTCAGTATACTAACAAGTTATTTTATCCCATTTATCCAATGTTACTACCAATTGCACCGGGCAAGTGGAATAAGCTTTTTGCAAACCTAACAGAGAACGACTACCGTAGAATTTTTACCAGTCGTAGTTATACTGTCTCCGACGCCAAACTTCATTACCTCCACTTTAGATTTTATACACCGGATTATTCCAACAAATAGCTTGTTAATGCGTATAGGGAATATCACTCAGTTAATGACGTTCCTTTTGAAGAATTGCTACCGAACTATCTGGGAATGTAGTTTCATAGCCACTTTTATTTTAGATGTTGAGAATTTCATCCTTAGAAGCATTTCTTTTTTTTTCAAGCAAAATATATTTTTGGTTACGGTCACGGATTAATTCACCCGGATAATATTCTCATTTTACATATGCAGTATACATGCATGATAAACTGTAAAAGGAAAAATCATCCACCTCCTTCGAAGAAAGATAGTTTAAGTTTGCGGTTGCCGCGGAGCGTTGTATTTACTTTCAAACACAAACTTGAAGGAAAAACAGGGTGAGCTATGGGAATTATAGATACTGATAGTATCAGTGATAGAACTGATGGATAGTTATAGACACTGTATTTATGTATCGACAGAATGTGTTCTGTACCATACGTGCGGGCATGGGCGTCAATCCTGGGGGGTGGGGACGGGGGAACACGTCCCCCCCACATTTCGATGGGTGGGGACACAATATCAAATGTCCCCCCCCCACACATTTGCGTGAAAGAGTAGTGTCGTGGCTCTATTTGACCGGCTTTTTGAATGACATGTAGGTTTGCTGGGCAATTGTTAAGTGCCTCGATGCGGATTCTGAATGTAGATTTCGTCAGGGAAATCTTATCTAATTGCAAAATTTCGGCGCGCTTTGCGCGCATGCGTCATGGTTTGCACTCCTTCTCATGACCATTAAGAAGGTAATTATACATGGAACGTTTCTGATCACAACACTTTACGAAAACAGACATACATCTCCAAACATCTGTAGGGGCCTCGCATCAATATGGGATCATTCAATTAGTGGGGAGGGCCATTCGACCATGCCCACCCTCACTGATTCCGATTTTTTTAAGTTTCTAAAAATACGTAAATTTTTTAACACAAATTTACTTCATAAGGTGGCATATTTGGCACCAGATTGCATGTAAGGACACCGAATTTTTCAAAATTTTCAAAAGGGATGGGGACACCCCATTGGGCCACGCTCCCCTTACTGATGCCTATTTTTTTAGTTCCTAAAAATACGAAAAATTTTTAACACAAATTTTACTTCAAAAGGTAACATATGTGGCACCAGATTGCATGTAAGGACACCTAATTTTTCAAAAAATTTCAATTTTTAAACCCCTCCCCAGGCCAGCGGTCACACAACATACTGCATGCCCCCCTTGTGGAAGGTTGAAAGTACGTTGTTGCCATTAAACATTTTTCAAAAAATTTTACCGAGCGCTTCGCCGAAGCCATTATCGGTATAGATGGTGCAGGCGCGAATCCAGGGGGGCCTGGGGGGCCCGTCCCCTCGCCACGGAAAAAAAAACGAAAGGAGAAAAAGGAAGAAAAAAAAAGAAGAAAAGGAGAAAGAAAAATTGAGCGCAAAAACTTAATAAAAGTGTCTATAAGAACGTAGGGGTTGGGTGGTTGGCAACGAAAGGAGTGCTACCAGGCTACAATGTTCGAAAACAGGTGAATAGCTGAGTAATGAATCCTTGACTTAAGATCTAGATAAGTAAACATCGTGACATATGCAGTATGGGCCCTGCTAGCTGCACTGAAATTAGTGACAATTTTGTGTTAAAGAGTGAAAGTTTTTATAATCTATAGGGATTGAGAGGCAAAGATTTCGCCAAAGAACTTGCAGAGTGAATACAAAAGACAAGCTGTCAGGTGACGTGCTATTGTGCACAGTGGCACCAGATGTTGCAGGCAAAGTAGCGGCGTGCACACCCTATTCGATTTCGAAACTGTCTGAAAAGTTTTAAAATGAACTCAAAGGCTTTTAAGCTACAGACAGTGGCGTCGGCACAGTGGGCAATGGGTGACGTGTGTCCCCCTCCCCCATCGAATCTTGAAAATTTTTAAAATGGTCCCAAAGTCGTTTTATAAGCTACAGATTTCTGTGGAGGGTGGAGGGTGAGATGTAGTTTTGATGATTGGTTTATTTGTTCTTACCATTTTCTTTCACAAACTGTTCTCAAACTATCATAAGTTTTGGAAATTCTTGACAAATTCCAAAGTTTTGCACGCTCCGCTAGCGTCAAGCCTTGTGTCAGAGTTGTCCTTATTATCAATAGCTTTCGGTAACTACTCACGGGGGAACAAAGGAGCAAAAGTGCTCTTTAAGAATTCTCAGTCAGAAGATTCGTTTCTGAATAGCATAGGTTGGTGGGAAAGTGACAGTGTCCGATGCAGGTTCTGAATGCAGGTTTTGTCATGGACTAATATTTTATTCAAAATTTCGGCGCGCTTCGCGCGCATACGACGGGGTTTACACCCGATTTCATATACCATTGACAAAGCTATGACGCAAGAAATTATTCCAATGCAAAGGAGTCAAAGGGAAGGGGGCGTAGCTCTCCCCTTTGACCCCTCCCCCAGGATGACACCTTTATATAGCGACAAAGGAAGGATCCCCACTGCTGTATACAAACGCAGGGTGAATAAAAAGGTGCAATTTACACGCCGCCACTGCAGTTAGTAAAAACATCCAGCCAGTCGGAAAATTAGAATTCACTACATTATGGACATTTTCCAGCCATGTACGATCAGCTCCAAAAATATCTCAAAGATAGCACCGTTTTGCACCTAAGCAGCCTTAAATTAACAAAAATTTTTCAAAGGGGATGGGGATTCCCCCTACCCTTAGACCTTCCCCAGGACGACTCATTTATGTAGTGACAAAGGAAGGATCCCCACTGCTGTATACAAAACTCAGAACGCATAACAAAGTGCAATTTAAACGCCTCCACTCAGTTGGAAAATACATCCAGCCGGTCGGAATTTGGGACCTTCACACCCCCAAATATATCACCCTAGCAACGGGCCTGGTCGGGTCCATGGTCTCCGACAATGATCCACGCTGCGAAGCGTTGTTTCAGATATTTTGGGACATGGTGAAAATAACATCCTGATGTAATCCCGTGGACTCCGTGTATTTCACCTGGCAGATCATCTATGATGGTTATGTAAACTTTGAAAAGATAATTCTTTTTAGAATAGGACAACGTCAGCCATCATAAGGCGGGGGGGGGGCTATGAGAAGACGCCCCCTCTTCAAAACCAAAGGGATTGGTTTGTGCTAAGTCATGTATGTCCCCCGTCCCCCCACATCTGAATACGGATTGACGCCCCTGCGTGCGGGCCATGTTTGTGGAAAGAAATTTTAAAAGCATGTTGGTAATGCTTCATTTCACTTTACATTCAAAAGAGGTTCTATTACATTAAAATCTCATAAGTGTGTTTGTGTGTGTATGTTGGGGGGGGGGGGCAGCTCAGCTCCATAAGTTTGTGGGAAGTTTACACATTTTATGCATCAGAATCAAATAGTTAAATTCAAATCACCATGTGTGGGTACCTAACAACTCACCATTTAGGATTTTCTCTTCATAAATATTTAACCAGATACGGGATTTTATGAGTTTTGGGCTTCTTGACTGGGGTGTGTGGATCATAGTATGAGGAAAAAAAATTCCAATCAGGCTTTTCTCTGAAAGTCATAAACACTGAGGTTATTTTCTATGGGTAAACGCGGACCCAGAGAAAGAACTATGTAAAACATTTTGATGCGACTTTGCTTCACTTTAAGTTGCAAAAGCTTTTCATTACATCATTTAAGTATTTTTCTTACCTATTCTTGTTAAATCTCCCTTATTTTATTTTACATACTCTTTTTTAACAGATTATCATATTTCCAACCCATTTTGGTGAGGTTGTATACCCCCTTCCCATTCCACAGTCGCCCAGAATTGTCTTCCCTAACTGACACTGGGAGTACTCCACAATAATGGGATATTATAATAATGGGATATTATTGAATCATATTCCAATATGGTAATGCACTGTAAAAACAGTGTTTAGGAATTAAACACTTTTCTAAAGTAACACTCTTTTGCCCCACTTTGGAAACACGTTTACACTCTAAACACGTTTAGGAATTAAACACATAATGTTTAGGAATTAAACACATAATGTTTAGGAATTAAACACGTAATGTTTAGGAATTAAACATGTGTGTTTAGGAATTAAACATGTGTGTTTAGGAATTAAACTTGTTTCAAAAATGGGGGCAAAAATTGTGTTTAATTCCTAAACACGTTTTTTAGAGTGTACAAAGTGGTTCAACCAAATCCTATCTTCAGGAGCGAAGTATGGGCGTAGAGCTTCCATATCTCTGTGAGTTTTGGTAACTGAAAAATTTCTGCGATGGCTGCAGATTTTTAATTTCTCATTCTGCTCCCCTTGGATCAGTCGCTATACGTCCCTAAAGATGCACAAATATTTTTTGTATCTTTGCAGACGTATTTTGTTAATTCGTCAGCTGAATGCTTTGTAAAAAATAATGAAAACCTGGTGAGATTTAACCAAGATTGCGGCCACCGGTTATGCCAAATACGATATTTAAGTAACCAGGACATAGTTGTAAATTTTGTCTAGGAAATGCTAGGTTTGAGATACACTTCATATTTTCACAAAAAAAGAAAAACAAACGAGTGACCGATGTTTGCTGAATATAGTCAGGGCGTTTAAGGTTATGAAAACTACGTGTGAATCTAACTTTGTGTTCGACCAATGACACCTTCTTACACCGTAATGATAAGAAAATCACTTCGAAGGAAAAGAGTTGAATGTCCTGAAGGTAAATAATGGCTCATTAAAGGAATTTCTCTTCACGGTAACTTAGATCTACTTGGATAAACATGGTAAAGATTCTGTTACGGTATAGAGACGCTACCATGACTGTAACTCCACTTGCTTTTTGTGCGTATAGTACAATAGTGGCAGTTATCGTCGTCCAGTTATCATTAGGTTATAGGTTAATAAATTTCATCCCAAACAGTACAAAATTCTCCCAAGTAAGTTTACTCCAGCAGCTAGAGTTTAAAAAAAAAGTATTTGTGCACCTCACAGACAAGCATCAATAGCCTGAACTGAGTTTGAATTGCTCAAGGTCCTTTCCACCCAGGCTGTGTATTAGTTTTATTGTGAATACCATAAGTGACCAACCAGAATGAAGCTTTTTTCTTATTTGTTGTCAATCAAAGTGCAATCACCGGTTGCATTTAAAACTGTAGGGTAATTCCTACATATTTCTGCATGCCACAAACCCTTTCAAATTTATTTACAATATTATCATTATCGAGGATCATGCTCAAATGATTAGAATTTTGTGTTTCCGTGACATAGTCTGGACAACGATGAATATATTGATGGAGGTAACTAAATTATTTGTAATCGAAGTATAATATTAATTAATTTGTGTGGAGGAAGCATTTTTACAGTAAAGTAGCGTGCGGAAGCAGATCGTTATCAGAGTGAGTTCGTTGTATAATCAGGAAATTGTCATTTGGAATAACAACTCCCTGGTGAATTTCGTTACTTGGGAAAATATACTATAGGGTCAACAAAAAGAGCCGTTCCTTTTGTGTAAACCTCCATGATGTATGATAACAAGAAGTGCTGCAAAATGTTCTTTCTCTTGGATTTGAGTAATCAGGAAGGTGATATTACCCCTCCCTGGAGTAATAAACCAAGCACATAAAAAGAGTGAGAATGGGGTTTTAACAAACAGATTGTGGATTGGTCGATGGAGTAAATTCTTGTTGATTGCAGAGTACACCATCGTCACATCACAATAGATTCGCAGACAGGGGAATTGGGAGGATGTAGACAATACAAAATGATGTGATCAAATAGTAGAAAGGAATGAGACGATTCACTTCATTTGGTTCTAATGATTACAAGGTGGTTGGAAGTCTGTTCTCTTTACAATTACGAAGAACTGGGATTACAAAGAACTGGGTTGCTTGCTTTGATGCCAATAGAATTGATTAAAATGATTTAGTCATATAATCAGAACCATTGGCAGCCGAGATAAAGTAAAATAAAACTTATAAGTAGGTTTTCGTGTTCCAACGAAAAGAGGGGCATTTGTGCTTTCCTGTCTCGAATTGCGCTTCAACGAGATATACAAAAGGTAATACTGTGACCTTATAAAGAGAGGGTTATCTGGAGCTGGGGGGAGGGGGTGATCGTGAAATGTCCCTTGTGCATGAATTTTCCATCTACGTAGTAGTTGCTATAAGCTGAGGTGATTATCCACTGTTTCTGCCAATCTTAATCTGTTTCGTGCATGAAGTAAAGCAATATGAAAGACGAGTACTATCATAAGAATCTTATTTATATGCAAGTGTAAAAGCACAAAAGACACGACGTAAAGGGTCCGGCATTTCTGAGACGCCCAAGTCGGTTTGTGCAATGAGCGGACTAATTAATGTATGGGTATTTCTTTCGTTATTATGTTTTTAAACAAATAACATATAATAGGTTAGTAGAAATGTGGAGAGTTAATGGTGAAATCTTTATCTCCCCGCATATTTTTCCGAAGAGCAATACCAGGGGAAAAGCTATGAGGGTGTATGGGTGTGAAAGAGCCCCCCCCCCCGCCCTCGCCGGACTGTCAGTCTGCACAATAGCTCTTGGAAATGGGAAAGTAAAAGAAGAAAGGAAGAGAAAATCTTTTGGCAATATAGTAATCGACCAAAATTTAACGATAACTATATAGGCTGATTACTTTGAGCAGTGTTCCTTGGGGGACATATGAAAAAGTTCATTACCTCTGGGGTGCATATAGCTTCACACATATTCTCTGAATCCAATGTTCTTCAATCAGGGTTGCCGTGCTTTCCAATATCTAGAAAATGCTTAATTTTGATATAAGAAAAAGCAACTAAAGCATTTGCTCAATTCCTTCAATACGTGCTGTAAAGTTATTGTCGCTCTAAACACGATGGTTTTAGTAAACACTATAAAGGTCTGAATATATCAAAAGGTTGATGTGATAAGTCCCAAATGAAAAGTAAAGTCAATAGTCGTCATGACTTTTTAAAGAAATGTACTGTTCGTAACAGTCTTCCGAAGACGGCGGAATGCTAAACCAGAAAAGACAAATTAATTATTGCAAGATTAATTTCATTCCACGATTCTGCAGATTTTGTTGGAAATTTTGTAGTGATAGATTGGATTTCTATCACAATTTGGATTTATGCAGCTATATCCTACCAAGAAACCATAACTTACGTATCCTACACATTCTGTAACAGCCGGAATTTGTCTCTTCAATCACTTGGTTGCCTTCGTTTACTTATTACACTGTAGGGTAACGCTAGAGATTTGATCAGCTTGTCGGCAAACGGCACAGTGCAAGTTAGCTGCGATAGGGCGCCATCAGAAGGGTCACTTCGGGAGGTGTGGGGGTGCTACGCCCCCAGATATTTTTCATAGTGCACTCTGTCGGGAAAGTTTGCCGTCCGGGAAAGTTGTGAGTCACTTTCTTTTGCAATAGATTTACTTTGTCAGAAAAAAAAAACTTTGGGGGGTCTATAGAAATGTCTGGAAATCCTATGATCACAAACTTTTATTTAAGTGAATTCTTGTCGGGCGGAAATATTGCTTTTGATAGTCATTTAACCAGAGACCTAACCCCTAACATATTCAACGTTACTGGGAAACTGCTTTGTTTGCTCTGTGTCGGGAAATTATGTTGTTAGGAATGTTATCACTTATTGAGGGTTCTGTGTCAGTGATCTCTAATACACTGTTCGGGAAGCCATAATGTTGTCCTTTGACGATATCCAGGCTATCGGGAAGATACGGTAGTAGTACCGTATTGCATGATTTTCTGCCAAGAAAACGACACCATGTCCGACATTGAGCAATAAAATCCTTTTGAAATGTGATGCAACTCAACCTGACTAGTTGTAGGTATTCCCTGTCAGTTGCGTCGTGTCGCAGTTGGATTGTTGGTAACCCACGCAACACACTGTCGGTGTTGGTATCAGTCTATCTACTGTTCTTCAATCACACATGAGGGCGAGTACATTGACTTTCTGCAACCGTCGTCTGATTTCGCAAACCCTTCTTTGTTGGCCAGTTTATTAAAAAATGGGTCGCAGTTGGGTCGATGACAGCTGCACACTGATGACACCCACCACCACCCTCCCCCGAATCCACTACGTATATCAAACAGTTTGATATTTTCGACGTGGTGGTAAAAGTAGACTGTTGGATGGCAATCGGGACCGAAAGTCCGGTAGAAAACAAAACTTGGAAAACAACTAACCGGCCCGTCTACCACGCGACTGGATTTCGCCGTCCGGTTATGTTACCAATTACTCAAAAGTCGGAGAGCTTCTCTGTTTGCTGTAAACATTTGAAGGTGCGTACTCTTTGTAATGCGATGGTTGCAAAGGAGGCGTGCTAGGCGACAATGGATCTATCTGTTTCCTTAATGATTGCAAGTTCTCTGAATCCCGACTTTTTTTCTTCTTTTGGTGAATAATTGATGTAATACCAGCCTGATAGGAACATTCATAAACATGATGTGCACGAAGTAAGCTAAACAATCCTCGAGGGCTAGTAGAAAGCTTGCTCCCTCAACTAACAAATAAAGAAGTCAATCAGCCAAAAGTAAAACATGTAAGCAGCAATAGTAAATTCAACCCAACCCTTAACCGGCAAAACCTGTCCCCTAGTAAGCTTCACACCCTCCCACCCCTCCCAAGCTGCTCACACGCTACAGACTCACCGAAGTTGGCACATACAGTGGTACTGCAGGTTTGTCAAATGGGTTATCTTTCTCTGTTCTCTTGAACCAATTGCATGGACACAGTGTAAAAATGGTACATCGTTTTTAATGAAGGATGAACAATACATGTCAGACACCAAGTAATATCTGAATGCTTAGAAGCCAGGTACAAAATATTGGCAGATAAGTGTTCTCATTTTTTGTAAGTGAAAAGTCATAATACTTATTTCAAATAGGCAATAAGACTTTTGATATATGAAGTTGAGTTAAAGTAGAATTTTCAACATCTTCAATCCCCGAATATTTCATTTGTCTTCATCATACGACAACATAAAAATTCACAAGGCGCGACTTGCGATAACCATTGTTAAAAAATATTGACTAACGCTGACTGCTCACGTGGAATTTTCTTCACAATATCCTAACGGAAATTCATTTTCCGTGTTCGTTTCTATATTTTTAATTGAACAGTCATTATCATGGCTGCAATAATAAAAAAGGGAAAACTGGAGCAGTCGATTAGTCTATAAAAATGTAAAATGGTACATTTCTCCTCTCACAGCTAGTTATCATGTAATTGTTTTTGAAAGGACGGCAGTATTGGAAGGGGGGATTTGTTTCTTTTAAGATATCAACATGAGCTCCACGGTAGGCTAATTTAATTTTTAGGGAGGCATTCAGTGACGTAGCCAGAGGGGCAGGGGGGCAGAGTTCCCCCCACACAGAAATTCTGGGGACGCAATGGGCGATGTTGAAAACATGAAGGAAAGCAAAAAAAAAAAAAAAAAAAAATCGTAAAAAGAAAAAAACGGCGAGAGGGAGGAATGGGAAGGTCGCCGAGTGGGAGGGGGTAGGGATATAGGTCTCGGAGATGAGTAATGACGGTGGAATCCGCAGCAGAACGGACGGAATATTATTTTATGCAGGACGCATCGGCAATAAGCCCCCGAAAAGTCAGTCAAAACCTTGGATATTAATGATGCCATCTCGTCTGGAAAGAGTCTCCTGATTTTTTCTCCTTTTTTTAACCGATCATGCCTTGGGGAATGAACCCTAGCCCTTTTTTCGAACGGCCCCTAATCCTGATTTTGAAACAAAATAATTAAATCCCGAAAACGTATTGGTTGTCATTGTCATTTTCACTCGGAGGGCGGGCCGCCCTTCCAGGGGTCGCGCCAGGTGGGGACAGGGAGCAGGTGGGCCATGCCCCCCCCCAGTCGGGGAAATGTTACAGTTTTGTCGGGGAGTCTTAGACGTTACGATAAAGCATGCAGTCCCCGAAGGCGACAGTCGCCCCACCGGTTTACCTGTTTTTTGCTCTCAAGAGGACACCTTCCCTAGTAAGAACCCAAAATTTTCGGCGCGCTACGCGCGTTCTGTAGGGTCAATCCATTTTCTTCAATATTTTCACATAGCTAGATAGCACAAGTCCTGTCCACCTTATCAAGTAACATGTAGGCAGAGTACACAGCTTATGTAGAGGTCGTAAATTTCATCCCATATCGCAATGCCTAGTTGCTGTTCTCTAATGTGTGTCATGCTGCACGACCAGTTGGTGAGCGAGTCAGGTGGTTTCGATACAATGTATATTATCCCCGATACGATCTTCAACCCCTACAGTTTTCTTTCTTTCTTTTTGTTCTTAATGATCACAAATGTTTTTTGTGGAAGCCTACCAAAAATTTTCGCGCGTTTCGCGCTTTGCAGTTTCACGATTCAGATTCAAAAGAACGATATCAGTGCGCAACCTGGCTCTTGAAGTGTTAGGTGATATTATGCAAAATATGCCCTGCAATGGCATGGGATAGTTAGGCTCCTTCAAATCCCTTTCTCACCATGCACCCCTCGACATAGTGGGTTGTCGGAACTTGGGGTCGCTGGCATGGGCCGGCCCCCGTTCGGGAAAATTCTGTGGCCACCCATGGTTGGTTTACTTATTTTGGCTTTCAAAAGGATCATTTCTGAGATAAAACCCACAATTTTGGTACGCTTTGCCCACTCTTCCGCGGTTCTGTTACCTATACCTAAATATAGTAGGGCCTACAATGTCATCTCATTTCCGTAAAACTAATTAATGACTGTTCTCTTATGTCTGCCGTGAGGTACGCTAGTGACCCGAGGAGGAAAGTAAAATGTAAGTTATGTCTGATAGGGTCCACCTACCCGAACAATTGGCCTAAATAAGTTTTAAACAAGTACAGATTCTCTGTAGTGTAGGCTTACCCAAAAATTTTCGCGCGCTTCGCGCGCTTTGCAATTTCACAGTTTAGATTACAGATAAAAACGGTAAATCTATGTTCCTCTAGTATATACAAATTTAATGCAATATATGCAATGGCATGGTATAGCACACAGATTTTCTTCAAATCCCCCCTCAGCTACCCCTCGACGGGATCAGGGTTTCTGGTCGCTCGCCTCCCCATTGGGGAATCTGGCCCCCTTCGGGCAAATCTTCGCGCCACTCCTGAGCCACTCTAAAAACCCCTGTGGAGAACAATGGGATCTAGTATAAAAAGAAGCACCATTTTCCATCTAAGCCCTTCGAGACAACAAAACATTTCAGAAGGAGAGGGGGGCACCCTCCCCTTATACCCCTTCCCCAGGGCTGCGGTCAAAAATGGGGACGATGAGTCGAATTTGCCCCCCCCCCCACACACGCACACACACCAAAAACCTGGCTACGCCCCTGGAGGCATTTAACTTACACGGCCGAACAAAGTAACTTCTGGTTTTCCTCGATGTTTTTGCAGGACTCAAAGCAAACGAAGGTGTAATAATATCACATAGGCAAATTATGTCCACTGTCCTGGTACCGCTAACGACACAGTAAATGTGTCTTTCGAACAAAAATTCAGAGTGCATTTACGGTAACGGAATGATAAATGACTGAGAATTCAATTATTAGAAGAAATGTGACTTAGGAACACCTTTTCTTCCCCAAATGACTGAGGTGGAAGTCCATTTGAGCAATGTCGATAGCAGTAATTTGCAGATTCGACAGGAAATGGGAAAATTTAGTAAGCCACTTTCTAGTTAAATCCACACAAGTTTATATATGGCTCTTAGGTCCAAAGTCGACGGAAACAAGTTAATGATCGGGTTATGCAATTACTGCAAGTAAGAAAATGTGACAAGGGTAAGATGAAATTTTAAACTAATATCGGGACAAGAAAGAATGAGAAGTGTAGTTTTACGTTCACCCCAATTTTCAGTAACGAGAGACTAACGTATGATTAAAGCTTTGGACAGCTTCCGACCGACTAAATGCCATTAAGCATAGAAAACATTAAGCAACAGTTGATACTATCAAACGATCATTAATTGTGATAGACAATTGTGGGGGCTTTGCAGTCCGTGGAGATGAAAGCTACTCCAGTGGTGGAACTGTTAGAATGATTGTCTTTTGTAAATTTGAACGAAAAAATATTTGCTTTAATGGTATTTGTCTCTCTGCATGTCCTTTGCTTTGTTTATAACAGATGATCGTGGCAGTAGCAACCCTGATGCCGGAATTGCTTTAAAGTATCACCTAAACAGTGAGTTCTCTACACACGACCGAGATAACTACATCAATAGCGGTACTAACTGTGCCCAGGCTGGATTATCACGGAGTCTGGTGGTACGACAGCCATGTTTATTATTATTGCTATTATTCTAACCTGAACATACGATACGATCTTGGTCATTACAATTATGGTGATATCTATTGGTGTTATCTTCGGGGGAAAGAGTGCACCAAATATGTTGAAATGAAAATCCGGTCATTTTTAGAACTGCTCTATCATAGTAAAGGTTTAGTACTTTATCGCAAAACCTCTTCAAATGACGTAAACGTTAATAAATAAACCATAAATTATGTTTCAGGATGTAATCTGTTTTAGTGTACATGAATCAAAACACATGAGTTTTTTCAACATTACACTAAGTTATATGATAATTTCCCTATAATGTTGTGATTTCTTGACCATTAAAGAAAAGTGTATGGGTAAGTATATCATAACATGGGCATACGTAGACTGATTAGCAAGAGAAAAGTAAATATGTATTCAAATTCATATATATTTTTACTCTCATCTTTTCATGTTCCAATATATCCTTTTTGAGCTTCGTGTTTAGAAAGGTCAGGACAGGGGGTATGGGGCGGAACTGCAGCTCATTTCCGATGATGTGCAGCTTCGTACAATTTTGTTACATTCTGTTTACAAATTACACACATCAGGGAGATCTCAAATAACTAAGCCAAAAAAGCAGAAGGGGTGAGAAGCATGAAAATTACTAATAAATGATATAATCATGCATGCATCAGAGTATCATTTTAACAAGCATTGGGTTCCATGCTACCTATACGTGATGGCCTACTTACATGTTGTGCTGGTTCCATTTCTATATTCACAATTGACTGCTTTCAGTTCAACCGTCGGCAACGGATGGTTTTGGTGTATTCTTCAATCGGGATTTTCGTTTTCTGTAATGCAAAGCAATAAATTCAGTATAGGTTTACTTTCAAACAACGACCAATACTTTTTCAGCTAACTTGAAATGCACTTAATAAACGGTACCGAAATCGCTCTTAGTTGTAATCCGAACATCCAGTAATTAAGTTAACGTGATGATGCCACCTTATTTTCACAATCCGATTTTCTTATTTAAATCTTTAGCGTAAGGGCCGGCGAGTGGGGCAATTTTGCCCAACCCAAAGTGTACTGTTCGTTTCTAAATGCTCGAGTGTATTCCAGAATTAGTTTCCAGGACAAATAGTATGTGACGTGGTTGCACCTTTCAGTCCATTACTCTTTTGCTTACAACGAATTAATAGACGAAACTTTAATAATTTATACTTAATTTATCGAGGGAAAAAAGCAAGTAAACTTGTGTTGGTCATATGTGCCATTTTTTCCTTTAAAGGAGAAGCAAACCCACGGATTTTGCAGTAAACCACTAGTAGAGACTAATATTCTAACGCATTTTCTGAAAAAGCTAGTCGAAACAGCATTGTTCCAAAATATTCCATTATTTTTTCACACACATGATGCTATTAGCCATTTTCTTGTTTCCAAAAACTGAGGGCGCCAAATATGACGTAAAAAGGCCACATCGTAAGTAACACGATGTCTCCATCATTGCACATGGTGGAATGCACACTAACATATACTAAAAGGATTAGTACAGAAACAAGTTCTGATGCTTCCCCAGAGCAGTTAAAAAAGCGTAACATACCCAACCTTGGCCTACGAGGACTAGAATCCATTGCCAACAGTTTTCCGTTACCCTGGCGACTTTGGAGTGAAAACAACAACTGACTACAGTATGACCATATGGGAACAGTTCAGACGCAATAATTTTTTTCACTCCAACACATTGTTGTCGTGCGGAAGTGACGTGTCACCGACCGACCGCTATGGGGTCTGTGTTGTGTGTGGTGTGTGTGTGTAAATCAGTGTAAGTCACGCAAACTATTTCTGCTACACTTGTGAATTTTTTTTTTTCTATTCACTGAAATAATGTGTCATAATAATTATTTTATACGAAACATCGAGTTTTATTCCTTATTACAAGTGGCGAAAGGAATTTTGTCACTAAGCATTTTATAGTTATTTACCACAGCATGTGCAATTCAAATTAATTAGGGTGGGTTGGTAAATTTTCTGTTGTAATGTGATATGAGGCTCGCTTTCGTTATCGTACATCCGGGAACTGGTAGGATTCAAACAACAATGGCGCGAGCCATAAGCAACATAAAAAAATCATTTTTTAAGGTTGAAATAAATCTATTCAAGCCTTCTATGTGCTGCTTTTGGTAAAATCATACGTTAAAATGTTAGTCTTGATGCAGAAAAGCTAGGGTTTATTTCTCCTTTAATTAAAATTATTCTCCATTTCTTGAGGGTTTTGTATTGGGTTGCGACACAAAACTGTTGTTTAAAGGGGACTCATAGTTACGCTTAACACGACAATTTATTGAACATTTATTTATTCTAACAACTTTTAGACACAAACATATGGACACTTAAACAATAGTTTGATGGGTAATTTTGTATATAAATGTTGCCATTCTGTGTACCGTACACCGTAGAGGGTTCACACAACCGAGGAAAACACGGTTCCCGATGTTGGAGTTTGATAGGCAAGGGTTAAATAACCCACGCAGAAGATAATGTAGGAGATTTGTTCGGTTTTTTTGTACATGCACGGGCCAAGAATAAATAATAGTAATAAAAAAGGAATGAAGACTACTGTTCTGGTAAACAAAATTTACATATCAACAGATATTCGGTGAATTGTGAAGGAAAGGAGACGACATGGATACCATTTTAATGAAAAATGAAATAACACAACAAGCAGTCTTTGAAACGTTATTTTTCTGCGCATGTGGGCATAACGCACTCTTTGACACTATAAAGGTGATTGTAACTGTAAGTTTTCCTCTCATTGGACAGCTTGGCTACAATTGTAATGTCAAAGTTTAATGCAATTATTCAAATGTCATCCGTCCATGATGCTCCAGCATCATAAAAAATCCAAAGTAGGCATTTGGGAAAAAAGAACATTTAATTTTCCTTTATTTTGGGGGGTCTTGCATAGGCCTATTTAACTGTTCAGGTCCATTTTAAAATACTTCATTCTAATACTCGCAATTTTGTGAATACTCCAGAGCTTTTTCGAGCTTCTACCACCTGGTCCCCGTATTTATCTGGGCCCTTACCCATCACCACCATTTAATTAAGAAGCCTAGAACCAAAACTTAAGTGTGGGACCCATTTCCTCCTAAACCTTCTTCCTCTTTTTAGCAAATCGAGGATACATGATATTAGCGTGATTAATTACCACCCTCCAGCGAAAGCAAAACGCTGCAGATATTGGTTTTGGTGTTAACGCACCTTAACTTTTTTTAGTCAGTCATATGTTTTATGTTTATCGTGGTAATGACTACTTGAACAGTAAATGGCTACAAAGTGGTCCAAATCTAGACACAAATTAACTGAATTGGCTGTTAATAATAGGCCTAGTTGACTAACGTGGTAGGTCGATTATGGCACAATTTGAAAAAAACAATGTTTACAGTTGGCATATCACTTTGATGTCTGATGTAAAGTTTTTGAACCACGGCCCCTACAATACTACATACTATAAACCCTAACATATCTCATAAGATAACATACCCCACGACACCATTGCAAGGGAACATTTGACATCCAAAATGTCCTAAATTGCAGTAAATCGCACTGTAAAATACAAGCGTGTCACTGAGGCTTTGCCTCTACCAAGTCCGTCTGTACACAGCATGTATAAATTGCAGCATACCTTATACAAAAACACAACTCTTTCTCTACAGTCCCTCGTCTTCCGTGCAGGTATCAGTGTGTAAGAAATTTGGGAGGAGGAGGTGGGGGAGGGTGTCTGGACATTCCAAATGTTCTGGCTACGCTTGGAAACCATAATAGGATGCCCCACCTAGATCAGAGGTCACTGGGCGTCAGTTCTCGTCCACTTTATCAGCCTCAGGTCTGCAGTAACATTGTGAACATAGCGTGTAGATTTTTTACTCTGTTTCAAAGTGCATCTAAACATTTACTTTTTGAGTATTTTGTGATTTCATGTTTAGAAATTTAAATTTCAAGACACAAAAGGAAACGAAAAAAATTATTCGGTAAAATTTCATCTTGAAGTAACGTTAGGCCTACTTCATAAGCTAATTGATTTTGACATATCATTAAAGTTAATCATGCACATGCTAACACACAGTGTGGCGTCTGCCTCCTAATAAGCAAGGCCACCCAATCTTTTCAAACCTTTACTCACATGCTTTCTATCTTTTAGCTAATTATTCCACATGAGCCGCATGTAAAATATTATGTTGTCGTCTCCGCTTTGAAACCTTTTTCGTAATTATATGTGCCTAAGTGCAGTCTGGTGAAATTTTCTGCAACATTTGATGTAAATATACATTACAGTTTTCGTTTGCAAACTAAATTTAACTCCCTCAACTATTTTTGTGTCGACAGCAAAAGCGTCAACCCCACAACGCTCATTAGCTTTCAGTGTAACTTACTTTCTGGCTGAGGGACACTACGCTACAAAGTTTTAGGCTAAATGCAGGTATGTGCACTGTCCAGCGTATCACATAGTTTGGCCATCAACATTCGTTATCACTCGGGCCAATCCAGTCTTTTGAAGAAGGGTCTAAGTGATTCGCTAGGACGGTACCCTACATACGGGCGTGTCTGTAGTAGAGGTCAAATTCAGGAAACATATCTTAAATGTGATTTCCAAGGTTCTGAGTACATTCAAATTACAATTAGGGTGTAATGATTTTTCAAATCTTCTTAAGGGGACCAAGTTTTGTTAAGAATCTACAAATTTAAGAGGTAGACTCACTCATGTTTCTGCAGGTTACGACCTTAATAAACCTAGATTTACAAGAAAGAGCAAATGCGCAAAAATGTAACTTAACTTTCTTCATTAAGGACCCCAGGTTAATAATATCGCGCACGAAGCAAGCTATTTTGGTATTGAGTATGACGTATTTAGATGTATTATGATGAAATAAGAATAAATCTCCAAACATGGAATATACCTATGTTAAATTTGCAGACAGTATCTACATTGCTAAGGGTAGGGAAAATACACGACGGCGAACCGCCTATAGGTATTTAGTTCGAAATGTGTTTTGATTTTAAAGGGAGGTTCGTTTTCAAAGGAAGAAGGGTCGTCTGATGCAGTAGAACCCACCCCCTCCCTATGCGTAGGGACCTGGGTCGGCAAAACAAAGCAAATTAAAACTGATTAAATTATTGAAATGAACACGGACTGGCAAGTCATCGTCATTGACATGACAAATTCTTATGCAACCCAACATTTTAAAGAGTGTCTAAAACCAATCGCTCATTAGTTCAAAGGATTATAAGTTATCTTTGGATGACATTTTTAATATCTGTCAAGATGTTTCATAATTTTGGTCGAGAACAGGTAAAACATTAAAGTGTAAAACAACAAAATCTGGTAGAGAAAGCAGTTAAAACCTTTCTTAAATAACACTTAGCCTATATTTTATGTCACACAGTATATTTAATGGGGTGAATTGTCCTGTGCATTGTTCGGGGCAATTGAGATGGTTGGGAACAACATTCGGGCGGGGAATTGTGAGATTGGGAATTGTCCGGAAGTAAATTGTGCCAGATTCCAATTAACCCGGAGTGGAAACTGCCCGGGTGGGAATTGTAGGAGTTCTCGCGGGGTTGGGGGGGGGGGGTTAATTGTCGAAGTAGAAGCTGTCCGGTCGCGAAGTTAAAGGAGAAATAAACCCTAGCTTTTTCTGCATTAAGACTAACATTTTAATGTATGCTTTTTGTCCGAAAGAAGCACATAGAAGTCTTGAACACATTTATTTCAACCTTAAAAAATGATTTTTAGCTCAGCTGAAAGCTTTCAGCTGAGCTATTGCTGTCGTGCACGGCAAAACTTCTACGTCACGGCAAACGTCTGTCACCATAACATTTGCGTTTAAGTGCCTGACATTTCGCTGTTTTTCGTTAGATTTGGCTGAAATTCAGTAGAGAGGTTAGCAAAAGTAGTATCTGTATGCTGCGACTCTTTTCGATTAATTTGGCCGCTATTTGACCTCGGGAGGAGGCTTTGTTGTGCTGAACAAAAGTTAAATTTTTTTTTCGTTTCTGCAATCATTAAAGGCATGAAAACATCACTTTTTGAAACAAATTCTGGCGAAGTCCCCATGTTCGGGAATACGTCGAGAATCCCAGTTGTTATCATTTGAGAGACTGTGCAACGAAACGAAGTACAAACGTATACTGGACATATATAAATGTACAGGACGTCTCGTGCTTAATCGTGTGGAAGTGTTTACGCAAAGTGCAGTGTATCGACTTTTGAATACCGTACGTGGGCTACCCCACTATGTCAGACTATGTTTGCTCAGCTCTTTGCTTTCCAAACTAGGGATATGACATGAATAAGGAATATACCGTACAGCCTACTATGGAGGCGTTACGTCATGAACATGTGGTGCTGATCTCATTCAGGCGTTTTAATAATAGACTAGCTAAATTGGTTGGATCATGGTTAGGCCTACTCGAAAAGAAATACCGGACGTTTGAAAGTTATGCAAGTTCTTGCGAATATGTGGCCTTGTGCGAAACATAGGCTAGTGGTATAAGCTAGGCGGCAGAAACAAGTATTCAACTTAGCCTGATGTCTGAATGGTTTTAGGAGTTTGGCTTAATGTTTAAAGAGAATATATCCAGTCGCCTCAAGTTTCAAGTTATTTGTAAACATTACCTTAATCTTTCAAATTTTCTTGTATCTCCTTTACAAACATTCTTCTTAACATTTCTGGACAAAAAATATTTAGTATGAAAGGTAAACAAATGACTTAGCCTCCTTAATAGCAAATTAGTTTATATTGTCGCATGAAGGAAAGAAGCTACTTGTGAATTGGGATACCGGCTCGGGGTATACTATTTCAAGTTACTAGGGTGAATGTTGTCTAGGAAATGTCGTACGAGGAAAGAGGAACCCACCCCTTTCTTTTAAACAAAGAACATAGCACGTTGATTGAAAATACAAAGCTTCATATGGTTTAAGCTTAACGGTTGTGCTAACATTCCAAAAACAATTTTCGGTTTGAAAAGGAAAACGTGCTTTTTGAAGGCGTGTGCCATAAGTCAGTCTCGGAGCCTGCAGGAATTGTGCAGCTCAGGCTTCTAGTCAAGCGGGCCAAGGGGGCGAATCTCTCTTTGAAATTTGTTCGCCCCCTAGAAAAAGTTTTCAAGTTGCCATTAGCTTAATGGCATTTGTATACATTTGGCCCCCTTAAAATTTTTTTAGCCCTGTCACGGTTGAGCCAACTTATTTGGAAGAGCGCCACCACTCGGGGAAAGTTCAAGAATGATTGACAAGAGCTTGCACGTGCAGCGGAACTGTACCGGAAGGGTTTCCTGGAAAAGTTTAAAAATAGTTGCCGACAAAGGGACGAACGGAACAGACTTGGAGGATAGCAGATGGACTGGTGAGAAAATGAGGGATTCGAGAGAATCATTCTGACAATCAATGGAAGCAGATCGACTCTGACATAATTGGATATATTAATTAATTAATTGATTTTCGAAAGGAGGAGATGGTGAGGGATTGTATGATTAAGTGAATTGGAAGATCCGTATTTTGGACTGAGATACGTAGTCACGGGCGCCGAATTTAATTTTATTAAAGGAGGACCAGTTTGCTTCGTCATCTGGGTGACAAAGGCACGAGTACCATACTTTGCTGGTGGCGGACCGAGCTGCATGGTGACAACGACGGGACTAGCGAAAGCGAACTCCAGGAGTCGGGTATCACGCGTATCAGGAGAAACCGGAAAAGAACCAGAAGAAAACCGAAAAGGGCCCTCGCGTCGCGTAAGTGATCACAATTAAGATAAATTAGTGGGGTAAATAATTCACCGGTGTACTAGGCCGATAGGATTTAAGGTAAATATATGTTGTAAATTGAAACTCATTGATCATCATTTAATAATTTGAGAAGGAGAGACAAAATAATCAAGAATCATTGTTGAAATCTAGAGAATCTTCTCAATCAAATCTTTCTGATCATCATTGTGTGTGAAAAATATTTTGCCAAATTTCGCTGGCAGGGAGGAAACAACCTGGGGTCGCAACAGAAGGGCGGCATTCGGCTTAGTTGTGACAAGCCCCTGGAAGCCATTTCGCCCCCATTCAGTAACTTGTCAGGCTACAAGCCTGGTGCAGTCACATGGGCGTCGACACTGCAGGAACCGCCCCAGTCTTGTTCTCCGTTGCCGAAAGCCTCACCAAGTTGTTAAGGGGAAGCCATGGGGGATGATATTTCAATAGCCTTAGACTTAGTATAAGTGTGCATATTTTCCCAACGCTCTCTACGAACTGTAGTTACCCTCCGGCCTGTTGCGACACATTCACGGGTCCTAAAAGCGATCGACGATTTATATACCTGGTAGATCCCAATCATAAAAAAGTTGTGCAGTAAAATAATTTTGTAGGGGAAAACGGGACTAAAGAGTACTCAGAATTCGAGGCGCGTAAAGAATTTAATTTAGAAATTATCCCTTTATATTGAGCAATTGAGCAGTTTTGGTTTTTCCAAATCATAGCGGCAACACTCATTTGAACTTCTGTCCCTGGACAAGTTCAAGGAATATCTCTGGGGCAAAATATCGCTTTTAAGACCTTTAACCATTTGTAAAATTTCTTTATCGGAAGTTACTATCTGGGTCTAATTATGGAAAACAAATGAGGTCTACAAAGCAGCACACCCATAAACATTCATTATTTGTATACTAACATCTGTGAAGTATATAAAGTTAACTTTGTGTACCAGATTTAGTCTTTCAGAGACTTCAGGAGTTCAATACATATTTCATTGCATTTATATTTATTTCTTTGTTTTCTAACGTACGTATGATCAACATGAGTTACAGACCCATCCAGAATTTTGACTGCAGACTTTTAGGTCAACAGGAAAAGCTGAACTTCGGCAACATTGTTGCGCTTGTTATGTTGCCAGTGGTTCCCGCCATGGTTGTTTGAATCCTACCAGTTCCCGGATGTACAATGACGAAAGCGAGCCTCATATCACATTACAACAGAAAATTTACCAACCCACCCGAAGTAATTTGAATTGCACATGTTGTGGTAAATAACCATAAAATGCTTGACAAAATTCCTTTCGCCACTTGTAATAGGGAATAAAATTCAAAATTTTGTATTAAATATATTTTCGTGACACATTATTTCAGTGAAAAGAAAAAAAAATGGTTTTCACAAGTGTAGCAGAAATAATTTGCCTGACTTGGCAACACTACCGTAATTCACCATACACTACAACACTGATTTACACACACAGTACACAGACTATAGTACACTGTGTAGAATTGTAGGCCATTATATACAGGGTAACGTTAGAACCACTGCAGCACTCAGCAGGACGTAGTCGTAATCTTTACCTTACACGGTCAAACTTGAAACAGAATACCTACTTGTTGGTAAAAGAAAACATGAAAGCAAACAGACTCAAATCTAACTGTATCCTTTGGAGCCTCAATATACAGAGGATGGATTTAAACATCGACACAAACAGAGCAAGAGCAGAGCTCTGTTGTGAAGGTGGTTGCCTATGATCAGCACTTGTACTAGTACCAGTTCTGCAACTGATATAATCGGGAAACTGTGTGAGTTTGTGTTTTCTACGCAAGTGGGGAGTGAGCTAACGGATCGTAAGCAACATTGATTTTTGACAAATATGTTTGAGGAATATTCTTTTTGGAATTCCCATTTTGATCAGTTATTGAGGCAAAGAAAAGAGGACTGAGTGCACCTAACGACAAGGTAGGTAGATTACAGTTACTGGGGCAGTATACAGGCTTACATTAGTGGCATGGAATAGTCAGTTATGTGAAGCCCTAAAAATCGTTTGAAATTGTCAAAGCTGTTGGCAATGGATGCTAGTCCTCGTAGGCCAAGGTAGGGTATATTACGCTTTTTCAACTACTTTGGGGAAGCATCAGAACTTTGTTCTGTACTAATCCTTTTAGTATATGTTAGTGTGCATTTCATGTGCAATGACTGAGACATCGTGTTACTTACGATGTGGCTCTTTTACGTCATATTTGAAGCGCCCTCTTTTTTGGAAACAAGAAAATGGCTATTAGCATCATGTGTATGAAAAAATAATTGGAAAATTCATGAAAATTTGGGGCAATGCTGTTTCGACTAGCTTTTTCAGAAAATAGGTTAGAATATTAGTCTCTACTAGTGGTTTACTGCAAAATCCGTGGGTTTGCTTCTCCTTTAACTCCGTGGCAACATCTATTTGTCTAGTCAGTATCTTCTCCACTGGTATCTTTAAACTACTCCACCTGTTGGGTACATCCTCTGATCTGTGAATCAGTATCAATTGCGCAATTCAAGTGCTCTTCGCACAAAGTAGCCCTCAGTCTGGCCTCCCACCTTTCACAGATTACTAGTGAAGTTAATTTAAGTACTAGGCCTAACTCATTATTTAAAAGAAACCCCACCCTATCCCTTCGCGTTAACATTTTTGCTTTTTTTGTTTCCCATGTCTCAGACTCGTTTTCTTCCTTTCGCTTCTCCTCTTTATTTTATTAGGGTAAGGATGGGGGTGGCGCTAGGCCCTCCCCTAAATCTTAGCCTGATATACCTCTACAAGGCTCTTATTTTTTCACGTTAGCACAGTGTGGCCAACATGAAATAAATAACTTATTGATTTCATCATTTACTGTATTCAGGTATTCTAGCGCCGAGTAAATGGGTGAGTTGACTTTTGCCAGAACTGAACCAGCTACAAAGAAGGCTTTGGTTCACCTGAATACGAACTTTAGATTGGAAGTAATAAACCTCATTACTTAATTTACAAAAGAAGCGTTACACAGTGAGGATTGACCTCGTTGATGGGGATGGTTATCCATACTTCATTGACTTTTTTCAAACCTTGACGAAAGTGACAACTATCGACCATCTCAGCTTGGTACTTACAGTGTTACTTGAGGTTGGTGGATTACCTTTATCTTTTAATTATAATTTTAAATCAATATTAGTCTTCTTATAAATAATGAAGCTAAGCGTACAACCTGATTATGCTTAACATTTTCAAAATAGACTATAAATGTCAATTTGCCACTATCAATGACAACATTTACAAGATAAACTGTAAGTCTCTTTCTTAACATGAGTTTCGAATTTCCCGGACATTATACATCAGTAAAGGTATTTTTTTTCAGTTTAAGGAAATATTGTTTTGATTTTTAATAGATGGTAACTCATTTTATTGAAAATAGCACTAGGCTTAGGGTTCAATGACAGTATCTCCTAAGTGTATTTGATGGAAGCTAATCTATCATTAAAAAATAATGTAGCAAGTGTGAAGCTAGGTTCATGCAATTGTGAGCAAGGTTTTGAAATTTAAGCAACTGTAGTTAGGTCACCCTCACCATCCATGGTTAGAAAATTTATAATGTGAGTCCGCTGAGATGCCTGAGTAAGATAAACTGCACATACGCAGGGTGCATTGGAAGCGGAGATCTGGGGGGTTTAGCCCCCAGTCAAAATGTGGTGGGGCGGAAATGTGAAAGATTAAGTTGTGTTTAACACATCAACTACTATTTTCTTTGCAAGGAGGGAAGACAAGATTTAAAGTTATCACAAGAGGACGAGGCAAGGACCTGAGGCTGTAAGGCACTGTCGAACAGAAGTCATCCCTTGTCCTTGAAAGTAGCAAAACAACGTCTATCTTTACACTTTGAATAAATTCTCGTCCTTCAGTCATGTAACCCTTCCAGCCGGACAAACCCTGGCGCCAACCAAATACAGATATTTCACCAAAAGTAGAATATTTAAAACGAATAGTTTCTTGTTACTGGTTTCAAAATGTTTTCATTGGAGCTTACCAATCAAATGAATAGGAATCCACAGAAGACGTGATGTAGGTACCAAATGTGAAACTTAATTCTAATATGGGGCTTACTAACCGTGCACTCGACAAAACAAACGCCCAAAAGCAACCGCAGTTACAAGTTGTAGTCTGGGTAAAACAATTAGAGAATCTTCATAAACATGGGCGGAATCAAAATAAGGGTCTTATCAAGATGCACAAACATGTTACGATAAAGTATTAACAAGAGGCAAGATTCTGAGGACATTTGTTGTCACGAAAATATAAATAATATAAAAACTGAGGTTTTTATCAGATAGAGTCAATTCATTTGGGATTACCTCTATAAAAGGCAGAAAAGCACAGTGGTTGAAATCAGTTGTAGCCGTTTTCTGAGATGCATACTAACTAAGATAAATGGCTGAGTTTCACCCGCAAATATTAAACAGAGGTAAATTCAAAAAACATTGAAAGATTACCAATCACTCTCTTACCACCACTGTACTATGAATGTTTCGCGTAAAACTTAACAAAAGCTGACACATTTACAGTACTATCCTGCAGTCATCAAAACATGAAAGACTAGATTGTTCCCGTCCATTCAAGAGTTTGAAATGCACAATGGTCTCCCGTCAAAGGTAAATGTAATTAATGGTTCAGTCTTGAAGTTTTTATTAAAATGTACCGAGCTGTGTATTACCATATATTATTATCATACTGGTGTAATAAGTAATATTTCTGCATGTTTTAAACGCAAAATACTATTAATACGTGTTTCTAACGGATAAAGGACATGACTTACAATACTTGTAAGGCATACCTACATTCTCGTGCACTAAATAAACCCTATCAAGTGTCCCATTGAATAAAGATTGACATTAATTTTTGAAATAATCAAGGAACTTGTATCCAAATTGGCTTCAATACATTCGATTTCGTACTATATTACATATTTAAATATACAGTTAAGCAGATCTTGGGTAGGTGAGGAAGATTTAAATGCTGCACAGTTGACATATTTGATGTAGAACCGACACGAGTTGTTTAGGAAATGTTTGATATCTTAAAGTCTGAGTCAAAATACTTGTTGTAGTAAAACATTCTTAGAAAAACCTACAACTTTAATTTTGATGCCTGTTCAAACAAACGTGAATTCTAAAACTTAGCAAAGTGCCGAATCAATTTGTAAGCATCATAACAAACCTACGAACTTTTCATATTAAGACTATTGAAAACGATTATGAGGCATCATCTATGCCGCTATTGTCGTTGAACCTTGTACAATTAATGAAGTTGTGATAAGGAGGGCAATTCTTGACTTGAGTACTTCTGCATATACTTCTAAACTTAGCCAAATGAATATTGGAGCAAGACCGAAGGTCCCTGAATATTTATTAAGATAAAATCCATCAACGATGAAATAGCTAAAACATCTTAGAGACATTAATTATCAAACTGTCACCGAGACTTATACAAGGATGTTAGCTTTAGATTTTATATACGTGATGTTACAACCTGTCGTTAAATCTAGAATACGAAATTAAAATTTTCTATGTTGTATTTCAAGTAAATTACAGCCTTGTGTATAAACTGATAATTTAGGCACGTTTAGGACGCATATAGAAAGTAGATACTGTGCCACACGTCTTCAATAAATTTTCACATAGTTCTGTCCACAAAATTAGAAACACAATAGGTCACCCACGGAGAATGGGAACAGATTTAGAGAAGAAACATCCTCAGGGATTGTAATAGAGGACATTCCTTGGAAAGTTTTCGTTTAATAGGTCCTTATCAATTTGATAAACGATCTACCAACAGTGAGATTATAAAAAGCCTCCAAAGATGACAAGTGTTAAAAAAATCTTCCTTACATTAATGTCACCTCCAGTAACCATGCAGTCCTTTCTTTTATTCATCAAAATCATGTTAACTTACAATATCGTTTTTTGTTAGAATAAACTTTTATTATAATTTAGTGCCCTTCCGGTTAATTGAGACTGGCTGTTAGGAAATTCTTGCAAAATTAATAAAAAGAATTCGAAAGCCATTAAAAGCTTTGATTACTTCGTAGTAGCAACATTGTAGTTTAACGCACGATTTCGTTAAAAGTGTGTTTTGTGAACTACTTTTCTTAATTGACAGATATCCCACGAAATCACAGAAAACAATTTGTTCACTTTACTCGAAAAGAACGTTCAATTTCCAGGTTAGCAGACGGTTAACTCTATATAACTTTACTGGATTTGGAAAAAGACCTATAAAGCGCACCGCCATATCGGTGATATAAACAGATCTCAAAGTTGTACGACTTGGTTGATAGATCAGCTCCTTCACCTTCCGCTTGTAATTAGAAATCTTGGCTACGCCAATGCAGATATGGGCGTCCGCAGGTAGGGGCAAGGGGGGCACTTGCCCTCCCCTGGAAAATCAAAAATTTGAAAAAATGAAGAAAAAATAAAGAAAAAACAAAGAAAAATTAACATCAACATTTCTTCACAGTTCACTTAGTGTTACCCCTATTTATATGCAGTAGACAGGCTTTAGAAGTGCCATTTCCAGCGATGTGGGAGGCTTTGGGGGCCAAAATTTTCTTACGCTCCGCACCAACCCATGCTTGCGAGGAGCGTTTTCCCCCCTAAAAAATTTTTGGAAAAATTTTTGCCCCTCCCTGAATTTTTTTCTGCGGAGGCCCATGAATGCAGAGTACTAAATTAGTTGTTTAAACATCTATCAAGTAAGGCAATCAATAACTGAAAGATTTCGTCACCCTGGAAGTTGTTTTAGATTTTCAATATTCTTCTCTATAAAGCAGTAGTTAACTCTTCAGCATGAAATGAAAACCTTATAAGCTGCATGTTAAAGGGAGACAGTTGTTCCTTTAATGTAAAAAACAAACCTAAAGTAAAAACTATCACAAGCATCAAAATCTATTCCTAGCCATAATAATGATTTTGTCGAGAAGATTTACAAGCGATTTTGGAACATTTTATATCCTGCACGCACCAAATAGCAAGTAAAGTTTATTAAAAATTCGTTTCGTCGGGGATACCATATTAAAACACAGTTATAATCTTTGCAAATATAAGCAGTTCTTAAACTCTTCAAGGTATAGAGCTTCATTTAAATTTCCAGAGCAAAATGCAACGGAAATATATCCATGTGTATATCAATTGATATACGTACATGTGTTCATCGTTTGTAACATGAAAACTGTAGTGCCGTCAGCATCAGAACTTTATACACATCATTACGTTGCATGTTCGATTGCTTTAAATTACTGTAACACGTTGGTGCAAAACGTGACATTCAAATCAATCGGAAGTGTTGTAATTAAATATGTTTAAACTTTTCAAATGACCTGGACTCGTGAAAATATGTTGCTTACAAACACTCTCAACTTTAGCTGTACTATGCAAAACACAAAGTCTTTGACATGTTCCTTTGTAAAATACGTGCAAAAACTAAACCTGCCCTTAAATCTTACGTAACTGGTCTGTGTGATAATGTTTCCATGTTTTCTACCTGGAGATTTTTTGTTAAGAACTTTTCAGTGTTTGACATCTGGTCTCGTCGTTTATACTGTGGCCTACCATCCAGGAAAGACTATAGGGAGATCTTTAATGACGTTTCGCTAGGATATATAATTAACGGATATGGACCTGATAATTACCTTAGGACAGTGATTCTGAAAAGCGGCCCTTAGGGCTGCAAGCGGCCCCCTGGCCCTGTCGGTTCCGCCGGCCTGGATCAATTTTAGGTGTTGAGAAAAATCATATTCGACAAGAACAAAACTTAGTAAAGTAGAAAATTAATGTAAAATCACTACTTGTCCTTGACGCCTTCCAAATTTGATCTCCTGAATGGGGGCTAAGTTTCCTACATTACAAGTTGTGCGGTACATTCCTTGTTCAGTCATACTTGGACAAGATTAATTTCGTGTGCTTTGATTTTGACAATCATGTTACGTACACGGTGGCATGTATTTATTTAGCGGTTTGTTGTGGTGACTGTACAATCGAGAAATGTATCGAGTTGAAGGTTTGTTGATTGGTTACTGGAATTAAAATTTCTGCAATTTATAAATTTTTGGTACCGACAATGTGCTTGTGACGTTTTATGTGACCTGTAATATGAAATATAATCATTAAATCCAAGTTTTTAATATCGACTTTTCGGAATGCGCGCACCTTATACTGTTTACTACATCATCATAGGCCTGTAGCCTAGCCTATGAACATTCATGCACAACCTATTCTGTGTTACTATGACGATCGATTTAGTGAACTAGGATGGACACTTGCTGTCTCATTATTGAACTAATCTACATCACAAGGACTCAGGAATAAAAATTCGGTGCCGTATTTTATAATCAGAGGATTATACAGTATTTGTTTAAACTGAGAAATTCACGGAACAGCTATTTCCCCGGACAATTGTTTTTATTGTAACGTCGCTCAGCGTGTTTATTCAACACAGCCTACTGGTTAGGCCTACCCACTGTGTCTTTTCTGTACAAAGGACAAGATATACTTACGCTAAGAATTAACAATGGATGGTTTTAAGCCCCCTAAATGTTTTAACCCTCCCGCTGGGGAAAATATTATGCAAGTATGGAAAGATTGAAAAGAACAGTTCGAACTGTATTTGATTGTAAGCGAAAAAGTAACAAAATCTAAAGGGTAAGGTTGGCATTCTCTGGGACCAGAATGGATCAAAAGTAGAAAATAAGTTCACATATGCTGCAGCTGGATATGACAAAAATCTAGATAAGGTCATAGAAAAATTTGACCAATATTTTGAACCAAAGAAACTGGTTAAATCATACGTTACACGTTTTAAAAAACGAGACCAATTACCCAGTGAGAAACTCAGTGATTACATTACAGCTATACGGGAACGTGATTCTCATTGTAAGTTCGGGGCTCTGGAGGAGTCACACATTTGCATACGCTTATCAAATGGAGTCAGGGACGAAAAGCTGAAAGAAAAATTGTGGGAGGATGATCTAAATCTTGAACAAATTATCAAGAAATGTAATTTTTGAATAAAAAAAAGGACACCTTGAAATTATGCACCAGGAATACTAATGTATACGGTGTCGTAAGAGACCCCGGCCGACGCCGAGGGCATAATAGAGGCAAAGCAGGCAGCGACAGACGACAGAGAACGAGGTCCAAATCCAAGTCAAGGTCCTTCTGAGGCACAAAGAGGAACAAACAAGGTCTTTTTATATGGTAACTGTGGTAAAACCCATGGTACAGGACAATGTCCAGCATTTAATAAGCAGTGTTATGTGTGTAAAAAGGTTAACCATTTTGCGAGAATGTGTAGGTCGGGTACAAGAAATATAAGGTATACTCAGGCACATAGGTCTAGCGGTAATAGCTACAGTACAAGTGATTGTGATAGTATTGAACCTGATTTTACTAATTATGAGGGTGTGTACGATGAATCTGCTTTTGATGTTGATGCCATGAATAATCAACTTGAGTCGTTGAATTTCAAACTGATCACAGCTGTAAACAAAAAAGAGTCAATTTGGTCAGTCCCTCTACCCACTGATATCAATCAAAGTATCATATTTGATATAGATACAGCTGCTCAAGCAAATAGTTTGAGCAAGGGAGCATATGATAAACTTGACTTGAGCAGAAGCCAAAACTATATCCAGCAAAATTTCAGTCTGTGGCATTTTAGCACACCTCAGATTGCTTATGTGTAACAAACTTACCTGTGTACTTAAAGGGGCAAAAGTATGTATTGCACTGTCAGGTTGTAGATGAGGATGTACCTAATCTGCTGTCAGCTACAGATAGTCAGAAAATGAATCTAGTTCAGACATTACTTCCTGTTAGCTGTGAGGAACCTAAGAATATAATCCATGCATACTCACATGTTTTTCAGGGCGTAGGTAAAATACCTGGGAAGTACTCACTAAAGGTCAACCCCGAGGTACCCCAACTGCCCACAATGCCCGCCCCATCCCAGCTGCCCTGTACGAACCTACCAAAGCCAAGCTGGAGCAACTCGAAGAACTGGAAATCATCGCAAAAGTAGCAGTGAGAGAAACATTCCCATGGTGCAGCCAGATGCACATTGTCCACAAAAAGTTAAAAACAACGCAAGAAAGCAACAGACAGTCACTACCAACAAGCAAAGATGTAAGAATCACAATTGTTCCAAAGAACCTAAGTAAGGCACAACAACGAGAATACTATGCAAAGAAGACGATTGAAGAGATAACAACAAGGACCAATGGCTCGATTTTTTTTTTCTCAACTCTGGATGCTAACATGGGTTACTTCCAGATACAGTTAGATGAAGCTTTACAAAACTAATTATCTTCAACACACCGTTTGGTCGATATAACTATCGTCGCCCGCCAATGGGTATTACATCTGCACCAGAAATCTACCAGCGTGCCATAAACGACATGTTCGGAGACATTGAAGGGGTCGAAATCATAATGGACGACATCCTAATACACGGTCCTACCATTGAGAAACACAATGAAAGACTGAAAGAAGTACTGAAAAGATATGAAGAGAAGAATCTCAGGTTAAACCCAAGAAAAACCAAGCTTTGTGCCAAAGAGGTAGAGAACAATGGCCATGTGTTGACGGGAGAAGGTGTGAAGGTTACAAGTGACAAAGTACAGGCTGTGGCAGAAATGCCAGAACCTGAACCAATTGCAAACGTAAGGACGTTATTGGGCATGGTGACGCACAAATGCAGATTCCTGCCAAACCTATCAGCTGTCACAGAACCATTGAGAAATCTCATAAAAGAAAGTCATGAAGATGGATTCAAATTTCATTTTGATGATGAACACCAAGAAGCTGTGAGGAAG
Source organism: Holothuria leucospilota (assembly GCA_029531755.1). NCBI lineage: Eukaryota > Metazoa > Echinodermata > Holothuroidea > Aspidochirotida > Holothuriidae > Holothuria > Holothuria leucospilota. The sequence goes on from CM055971.1 coordinate 31,226,092, forward strand.
TTAAAGAAGGTGATGACCACAACACCAGTTCTTAAGTATTACAGTACTACGGAACCACTCACAATATCAAGTGATGCCTTACAAGCAGGACCGGGAGCCGTGTTGATGCAGGACGACCGTCCTGTAGCGTACGCTTCGAAGTCCTTTACAGAGACAGAAAAGCATGGTTACAGTCAGATCGAGAAGGAGATGCTAGCCATCGCCTTTGCATTCAAGAAATTCCACACCTATGTATATGGAAGAAGTGATATCACAGTAGAAACAGATCATCTACCGCTGGTGAGAATATTTGAGAAACCTCTGCACCAAGTGCCACTGAGACTTCAAAAGATGAGGAGGACCCTACAACACTACGATTTCAAATTAATCGGAAAGTCAGTTAAAGACAAAAGTTCCAAAAGGCATAATACCACATATCCTAAAGGTTATACATGAAAGCTATCTTGGAATGATAAAATGTAAACAGATTGCAAGGGACGTAGTGTATTGGCCGAGCATGAATAGCCAGATTGAAGAGATCGTGAGTAGATGTCCAGAGTGCCAAGAAAGAAGAAACCAACAACCCAAAGAAGTGCTGAGACCTGGTGAAATTCCGGTTCTCCCTTGACAAACTGTAGCAGCAGATCTACTCCAGTGTGAGGGAACCAACTTTCTGGTAGTAGTTAATTATTTCTCAGACTTCATTGAGGTTGTGGAACTAAAGGAGAACACATACAGTCAAACCATAATAGAAGAACTGGCAAAGCTATTTTCAGTCCATGGAAAACCAGAAAAGCTTATTACAGACAATGGACCTCAGTTTCGTAGTCATGCATTTTTCAAGTTCAGCAGAGAGTGGCAATTTGAACATATTACAACAAGTCCCTATTATCATCAAGCCGATGGAAAAGTGGAAAGATGCAACCGGATAGTCAGACGTATGTGGAAGAAATGTAGAGGAAACCGAGTAAATTTTTTTACGGACTTCTGCATCTCCGCAATACACCGAGCAAAAATACCGGCTCTCCTTCACAACGCCTGATGGCACGAAGAACTATAACCAAACTTCGCACTGCACAGAAACTACTAGAACCGACTTCTGCATCTCCGCAATACACCGAGCAAAAATACCGGCTCTCCTTCACAACGCCTGATGGCACGAAGAACTATAACCAAACTTCGCACTGCACAGAAACTACTAGAACCAATAGTCGTAGCTCCGCAGAATATCCAGGAAGATATCGAGAAACGACAGAATAAAGCCAGACATTACTTCGACCAGAAAACAAAACATTTGAAACCACTGCAACAGCAGGATACCATCAGAGAGAGGGTCGGAAACGAGTAGAAGCTAGCGAGAGATTATCTCCTAATAGACAGCCAAACCAGCCGAGATCGTACAATCATGAGACAGAGCAAGGAACAATCTGGAAGAGGAACAGAAGGGACATACTTAAAACAAAGGAACGGAACATCTTCCAGAGAAAACCTCCAGATGATGGACTTGAAGGTTGTCCAGAGGCAGTTTCCAGTAACCCTAAACACCACAAAGGTTGCCCCTCATTGAACCTCCAATTCATTTCAACAAAATTGATTTCCGTTACAGATCCCTAGAACAACTCGATCACCCACCCAACGCCAAATCCCCAGAATATCAATTCCTATTCAAACTAGATCTGGGAGAATCTCGAGACTTCCCAAGTATTTATCGGGTGGAGAATTTGAGTTGAACAAGTAATTGCACTTGTTTTATTGCACATGTTTGAAAGTTCTTTTTATCTTCAGAAAAGTAGCTAGTTGTTACAAGATGCTTAGCTTTAAAGTTTATTTTTTTCATAGATCAATTGTTCGTTGAAGTACTCTTGATGTGATTAACAAGTTTAGGTGTAATGCAACATGTTGATATCTCTGTTAGGATGTTAATTTTGATGCAAAAAGAACAATTTACTCCGTATTATTTTTGAGAACCTAATAAGATGTATCGGAAATATGCCGACATGATAACCAAGGTTTATCGAACGCAAAAGATTTAATAGTACTGAACGTCGTTGACAGTTTAAATTTAAGAGAAAGTTTCCTGTAACTTATGTGCTTAGCATATGTGTTATTGCTTACTTTAGGAATAATCAGTTTTTTGTTTTTAGAAGGAGAGGTGTTATGTATTTGTGTAGAGCGCCACTACGAAACGCCAGAGCTACGTGAGAGCCTAAATTAATACGGACGTGAACCTAAACCATCCTGTGTTTATCATGATTACCGAGTACACAAGAGACACAACACTTTTTATTCTAAGTTCGTAAGACTAAAACTGTTGTTTTCGTTAAATCGAAAACAAGTGTTACGTGCTTAACTTTCTTGCCATCAGACCTCTACATCATGGGTCTACATTTACTCCTTCCTGCGTGGCTCAGTTCTAAAACTTGTCTAAAAAACAATTTACTGATAATCAGGTGTTTTGTCTCCTGCATAATCAGGATAATCAATTTTGGTTACAAAAATATCTTAATGGTTGGAAATGCTTATTACATTGTCGAATCCCCTTTTGGTAAAATTAATGATTGAACATTAACATTGGCAGCAAGTTGTAAGGCTATCCTATTTTTTGTTTTGGTGCAATAACATAGAAAAGAAGTCTTAAGACTATACTATATGTGTTTTGGTGTAATGATATAGAAGAGAAGTTTTAATATACTTTAACATGCCTAAACGAGCCCACATGGAGACTTGAACGTTACATTCTAGGATTAAAAAAAAACTGACTGCAGGATGGTTTTTGTGTTAGTGTATTATAGTAAGGACAGATTCCTACACACGCAACATGTTAACAAAGAAACACGTCATTGGTCCTTCTCTCCGCAATCGAGGGGAGTACAGGATGTATAAGATAACAACCTTTTTAACTCTTCTGCAGCTGCAGATGTGGTGGTGAGTCATCACTTACAAATGCAATCGTACGTGAAATGATGATTCAACTCTGCTTCGCCTTTGACTTCTCATGAGGCTGTAAAAGGAAGATTAGGTTTGTTGGATGTTACGGCGTTAACAAACCGCTATTGGTTTATTGTAAGTGGTATGAATATTTATTAGGCAAAGATGATAGCCAGGCGGTGGATGATGCTCATGTCGGTTTATAACACTGATTGAGGATGAAAACTCTAAAATCAACTTTGAGTCTCTGCTGTGAAGGGACTGTCCAATTCTTTACAAATCAGTCTTTTGCCAGGTTGTTAACAACGTCTGGAAAATTTAAAAGTTCAATAAAAAACAGAGGGACTTTGAAACTACCTAACGCATGTTGTGACAAATATGGCTGTTTTTAAGCTTACTTTGCTTGGCTTGTTTTTATTTTGTTGTCTTCATAGCATCAAGACGATGGGTAAGGCTGCTTTTTATATATTTTTTTTCAAAATAATATGTTCTGAATACAAAAACTGCATTTAAATCACTTTGATCCTTTTTATAAGTCTGTGTGCATTGCGTAACAGCATTTTGAAGCACTTAGCTTTGTTAAGCTTTACTTTGCACACTAAAATCAGTTTCCATGTATTCATCTCAAATGATGAAAATGGTGATTCTTTTCCTCAGGAAATATTACTTAAATGAAATACCTAGACTAAATTAGGTCACTGGTGTTTCGGATAAGTGTACCCAGCGAAAATGATACACAGATCTACATACAATTCCAGTATCGACAGACGTAATTGAAATGACATAGTTTTTCCGTAATAAACACTTAAATTGCCAATGGCGAATGTTGCAATGAAAGATATCAAAAGAATATTGTTTCCTTCAATACATCAAAGAACGAAAGAAAAATTTCAATTTAAATGTTGTAAACGTACTGGGTAGATTTCAGGGATCCAAAGTATCATTATTCATATTCGTAGAATTTATAAACTGTGAATAGACATTGACCACGTAAGTACCACTTTTTTCCCCGAACTAAAGTTTACTATAACAAATTAACTCTGTTCACAGGTCTTTGCGACTTTGCCGATAAATTCCCCTGCGAGGATAACGAGGGATTCGTATGTTTTAAAGGCCCAGGTATGTACTCCTTTATTTTGTCTTTCCAAACAGATTTATACCTTTGAATGACAAAGACCATTGGAAGCAATCTTACGCTATTATGTTTATCACAGCTGCAAAGGCTTTAAATGGTGTGTATTTTAATCTTTCTTATATCACATATTGAAAATGTTGTTGAAAAGAGGTAGTTTTGTTATTTGACTAAGTTCCATCGTTTAACGGGTAGTACATGGACGAAGTGGAAGTTATCCCATGTGTTACCGCCGCAATGAGCAGGACCGCCAAAAAATCCATGGACGTACTCATTATTACAGGCAAATGATTCTGTTTTAAAAAAATCTGAAGTTTAATCCTATGACAATCAAAATATAGTAGAAGAAGAGAGTATTATCCGGTAAAGAGATGTGGTTAACTTTTGGTCTATCATGAAAAAAGCTGTCGTTTCATACACCATACCGTAGTTCTCGAGGGTATACCATGACAGGTTCGACCATGGCTTCTGACTGCAGTCTAAGTCTGAGCTGTCAAATTTTCCTCCATATACACAAGTGTGTCCCAGATTATTTTGTTGCTTACAACATTGAATCGTAAATCTGAGTCGATGTAGTTACAGAGTGTAAAATGTTGGAAGATATTGCTTTAAATACATGCATTGGGGTTTAGTTATTTACAAAATGAATACCTCCTCCTCAAGATGTAGTTGTCAAACTTAATGTAAAGACAAAACGAGAAAATTGTTCGTCGCTTTAAGAAAGCTATGCTGCATTAACTGAATTTGATAAGATGCAAGAAAGATCAATTCGCTTTTTTTGTGTGTTTTGCGTAGATGCCTTTGTTCTGGAAATTTACATTAGTTTAATATATGAAGCTATAAAGCAAAGGCGGATTTGTTCGAAACGTCGAAACTTCTTACACGGGGAGGGGGAGGACTTTTACATGGGCCAAACAGTTGCATGGGTCAAACAGACGTGATGTTCTAATTAGCAAGATCATTCTCACGTGAATAAGTATGATCTGTTACGTTTGAGGAACGTTAATGGTGTTAATATACCTAAGTAGCAGAGCCCGTTTGAAACTTAAATTTTCATATAGACTCCAGCTGTGCTAAAGGAAAACATGTTAACGAACGCCCAATATCATTAATCTCCTAAAGAGACAGTTGGTGTTAATATATTACCAGAACTGCTTATCTGCGCAGTGTGGGATACTTTTCTGACTGTTTGAGGGTCTAAAAACTCTCGAAAAGAAAGAAACGCTCTGTAATAACGTTACGAAGGAAGAGTTTTCTATACCAGGATTTCCCTGAAATCGACGTTAAACTGACGACGATATATTTTATATCATGACAAGTTCAAGACCTTATTAAGCAAGAAAATATTAAAGCAGAACAATCAAGGCATTTACGGGAGCATTTAATTTGGGTATTTAAAACGTCTGGAAAATTATTCATCCATCTACTTCTTAACAGAATCGTAGGAGAAGAATCAGCTGTAAGAAAGCCTCTTACTCTCAAATTTGTAAAGTTGGGGTAGGGGTGTTAAATATCAAACTAAATTACCAACACTGTCTGTAATCAGGCAAAGATAAAATAGCCACAATGCAATCACTGCAACATGAGCCTTACTCCAAATTCACATAGACATTTATATGTGAATATATCTGGCTTAATAAAGACTTTTGTTGGCCATACCAAGCCATATATGACTTCATGAAGTTCATCCCAGATATAAAAGGAAAGTTTTACTTGGCCATATCAAGCCAGATATAATGTTATAAAGTCCTTTCCAGATACAGACATTATTTTCTATATAACCTCATCAAACCAGATGTAATATATAGAAACATCCTTCAAATTACAAATCAAGACTCATATGGCCGTATCAAGCTAGCTATATCATGTCAAGGTCCTGAGCAGACATGCAATGCAAGTTTAATATAACCATATCAAGCCAGACACAAGTTGAAAGATAACTCAGGCAAGATATGTAAGCAAGTTGTATACGTCCACATCAAGCCAGATTTAACTTGGCAATAGTCAATGCCAGATATGCAATTCAAGTTCTCTATGGCTATGTAAGGTCAAAAAATCCATTATGATATCAAATTTTATAAGGCTACATGGTACCAAACTATTATTGTGCAAGTGAATTCTTCTTTAGTCTTTTTTCTTTTTAATTTGGTGTTTGATTAAACGTGTTGCTTATTGAGACACATGCAACACATAACAACTACATAGGAGATACTGAATGTGTAGTCTTTTCCCAATATTTATCTTTTAAACCAGTATATGCAAAAGTTTTCTTTTCCATAATTAAGGAAGTTATATGCATACGCAATCATATGTGCACCAAAGTCTCAACAGTTGCCTCATACTGTCATACAAATGTATTCACATCAAACAAGGATTTTTTATCGTAACTATTTTACAAAATGACCTTGATAGGGAAACTTGTCCTTAGCAACCAAAAATGTTCATTTTTTATGACAATTTCAAAAAACGTGCATAGATTGTTTCCGTTTGAAAGGAAAACGATATTTTTGTATTTGTATAATTGAAAGCTCGGTTTTTGCCTTTATTCTGCAGCTTCCAACAATAATTTACTACATTTTATATACCAAGAATGCTAACAGGTCACAACAGTAACCGTAAGATTGTGGGACCATTTGGTTGGGGGTGTTTGTTTTGCCCGTATATCTGGGCCTTCTAAGAAGAATTTAGCCCCAAGTAGTACAAATTTTGCCTGAATTTTGAGGTTGTTGAAATATTTGGGAGGTACAATGCCCTTGATCCCCCACGTCTCATTTTCCTATGATTGTAACAATTAAAGTTTTTTCTTGGTTTTTATTTTACTCCTTCAATTCGGCTTTTGCAGCTTGTGTTCACTCAGTGCTTAACATGACCTTGATAGGGAAACTTGTCTTAAGCAACCAGCTGTTCTTTGACATGGCCAACTGTTCAAATGTCCTTTATCGGATATAACGACGACAAAGGATGAAGTAGTTACGTCAGTCGATCAAATGGCCTGAAAACTAGAGAAGTAGGCTAAAAGAGCAATCGAAGAAGATGAGCCATGTGTATTGAATATTGTTATGTGTATTTGATGAATGAAATGTACTCAAAGGAAACTAAAAAGTACTGAATCGAAACATTACACCCAATACTTACTTGGACTCCAAAACCCTGTGATCTGCCCTGCTATTTGGTACAAGGAACAGTATTAATATTCAAAATTCTACCACCTCTAGCCATGCGTTTTTGAGAATTTTGCATTCTGATTAGTTAAATACTGACTTGTTATTCGACAACACACGGTCAGTAAACGTATAAAAACTAATAAGAATGAAATTTTTATACATTTTTGGTGGTAGAATAGGAATAAATCCATTTTTGGACTATAATTGTCTCATAAACCGTCTCTACTCCAAATTTAGCAAAATAACGGACTCGGCTTAGCCTCATTCGTTATTTTGTCAAAGTTGGGCTCTGAACGCTTTATTCACTGATAATACTCCGCCAAATGGGATTTCTTCCTTAATTTCACGGAATAGGAATAAAAAGTACTGCGCAGGACTACAACACCGATTCACACTCAAAGAAGCAGGGTGTTTGTGTCTTTACTGAATATTTGTGACGAGAGAGTTTTGTATATATCTTTTGTTTTACTTAAGTATACTTGTATATAATATTGTTTTTACTGAAATAAAAATAATGACGAGAAGTACATAATTATGAGCGAAGTTAATTTTTGTTTTCGATTTAGCTTGTAACCCCTTCCACTTTAGAGCACATTGTTATTTAAAGGCCTTATGTGGTAATTGATATTAATTCGAAAAGATCATTTTGTGTAATATCAAACCTAAAAAACCTAAACACATTTACGTTGAAAAGGAAATAATTTTAAATACACATTAGCAGGTGGCAAGGGCGGATCCAGGGGGGGGGGCAACTAGGGACAACTGCCCCCCTATGACCAGTCTAGCGCCCCTCAATACAAGAAAAATGCGCCCCCTGCGTCCTAAAAGTTAAGTAAAAACTGTCCGAAAAGTAAAAAAAAAAAAAAAAAAAAAAAAAAAAAAAGTCCTCAGAATTTCGAACCGTATAGCTATATATAACTATGGCAATGGGAGTTGGTCTCCGAAATGTAAGAATCAAATTCAAGAGTATGCGGCCCCTGCATGATGTTGGCGTCCCCCTTTTCAAACTGCCCCCCCCCCTTCAGCTAAGGGCTGGATCCGCCCTTGGCAGGTGGAACTTTTATTGTGAATCTGAAATGACATTTATAGTCTCGTTGCTTACATATTACACAACAATCTCTAAAGGGGAATAATTGAGGGGATGTATCAAGTGTGTAACTCTTAACGGTAGCAGTACTACGTGACTTGTTATTTACTGGCAAAATATTGAGACAAAATATATACTTACCCGTCCTACTTGATCTGGAAAGTATATATTGACACTTTAACACATACAATTTATGTTATGTTCCGATTCATATCTATACATGAGAGAATATATCATTCTAAACATTCCTGGAGATTCTCTCATTTTGGGAGAAACCAAAAGTCTACCGATTGGGGGAAAACTTATGCAACACCTTATATAAGCTATCTAGTCTAAAAACGTGAAGTTTAGCCAGCGCGAAGATCATTCAAGAACTGTTTTCTCAAAAAAGGTTGATGAGCCATCGATGAAGGGTTGGATGTTTGTTAGCTATGACAATATACCTACCGAATACCCATTTAATAACTTTACATTAGATAAACAAATTTTGCAAGGAAGTTCCAAATCCCATTGGACACTGGCAATGTAAACACAGAACGCGTAGAACTGTAGAAAATATAGGCAATTTTGCAGCCCCCAAGCAAGAGCGGCGATTTGTTCTCAATATTGGGGGGATATGACCAGAATTTCCAATAATTTACTGTGTGAAAAATCCAAGTCAATGGGCTATTTCTCAAATATTGGGGGATATACCCCCATCCCCCCACGATCGCCGCCCATGCCCCCGAGACAAATATTTCTCTCGATTGGGGAGCTTAGATTCGCTCAAAAGGAAGAGTCTCCCAAACTGTTAAAAATACACGTTTGTATCTGAGTAGCAGATAGCCGATCTTTCCACTTACATGATAGCTGCCCGTCAGGGCTCCATGCAAAACTAAGGCAAAAATGATCCTTTTCACATGCAAACGCCTGTAAGGTGATATGCTTTGTTTTATCAAGAAAGAGCAACGGTGGGCATGTGAGTGCGCTCTCCCCTGCGATCTTTGGAATCGCTATCAACACAGGCTACGCTAAACATTGATCCCAATATTTTTTATAAGTCCACCTTTGTGCTGGGATACCCTTCGTCCTATCTATCCCCTCACCAAAATGTTAGATTTGCCACTGAATATGTTTGTTTGTTGTATGTAATGTACATTTGGTTGGATTATTTCGTAGGATGTAAAGGACGCAACCCGAGGACGGGTCAAACAACTCCGAACGCTACTCAGCTAACTATCCAGCAAAAGCAGGTCACGACTAAGCATGCAATAAGTGAAATCTCAACTCGCCCTAAAACAACTGACGATCTCATCACTACAACACCATTATGCCCTCCAAACATGGTATATGAAAACTGCTCGACATGTCAGAGGACATGCAGTGATCCCAAAGGTTGCATTACCAATTGCACTGAGCCCAAAATTTGCATCTGTGTTGGTGGATATTGGCTGAAAGGAGGTGATTGTGTAGATGAGGAGGAATGTGGCTGTTTCATTGAAGGAGGAGGTATAATACATGTAAGTGAATCCTTTGAACACACAAAACGTCCGATTCAGCACAACAATCACTAACTTAAACTTCAGTGTTTACCGTTAATGTGTTTTTCGAAGGGACCTACTGACAGGGTCGTATGGAGTTTGCCCATGGTATCTACAAGCACCAGTAGTATGACCGCTGCGAATATATGTGGTGCTGATTGCCCGAGCACTGTAACTTACGTAGGTAACGACCCAACAAGTGCCCCACGATGTTATATTTTACTAACGTGATTGCAAATGGTCCCACATACTGCAAAAACTCAACAATCTACTGTTTTGAAAATATTAGCAACTGTTAACATACAAATATATTATTTGTATTTCAACTGCATTTATCTTGTGGAAACATGCGACGAAACAGTAGATTTTGAGAGGGGAGCGACGTGTCAGGCCCAGGATATAAACCTTGCAAAGTTTTTAAAGTAAAGGGTACCTTAAGTCTACAATTACCAGATTATATACTTCAGAAGTTGGAAAATGAATCTCATACATCCATCTTTCATTTTGGTAGCTTTCTTTATGGTTGACAAATAAAATGTTGAAATTTATTCACTCAAAATAAGTAGACGTAAAGAAAATGTATATTTAACGCTACATATGGCCACACTTTTCCGCTACTATCATTTAAAAGTTTTCTCTTCCAACTGAAAGAAAGGTTTAATGCAAATGTTATTCCAGAACCCCACGAAACCTCTCCCGTCAATGCATCCGACCCACTCATTACACGGCAGTTGCATTACTAATTGAGCAGCTGATGGTAAGACTTGCGCAGTCAGTATCAGGAGAGGGAAGCGAGGAGGCCAGTAAATATCGACCTACGGATTCCTACAGAACATTGATTATCAAAATGGATAAACGTAAAGACTTTCCTAATTTATCGTTGTATGTTAACCATTATTCTCTACGCCATGGAATCTAAAACTAAGGATCGTTTAGAAGTAACTTACAGTCCCCGAGACATGCTATGGTACGCAGACCACTTGCTCAGATAGCTTCCTTTCAAACCCCACCCCGCGCACTGCACTTGATGAAGATTACCAAAAACTGGATCAATTTGTGTTATTTGTTGTCTTCTCCTTAGGGTACATACTAATATTTCGTTCTAATGTCCAACGATAAGCAAAACATTCTGAGCTACCAGCATTTCATCCCTGATCTTCAAGTGAGGAGTTGCATCGATTTTGAACACCGGCAGAGCAATTCTGCCCTAGCCTTAAACTTCCTCTTGTCTACATGGACCATTGCTTTCAAATTTATGCTTTTACTGGGATGTCTAAAGGACTGTTTGTGAAAGTAAGACCAATGCTTTGCGATGCCAGTATCCCTCGGCGGCACTACAACCTTAGGTGTTGACGCAAGGAGGCACAGATGAGCATGAACCCCATTTCCACCGCCTCGAAAATGGTAACATTAACGCTTAGAAACCGGTACTATACAACACTTAAGTAGGACTTTGCATTTCTTAAGGTTTTCCTATAAATAAGAAAGGTAATTTAAGCCCATTGGCTTACAGTTGCATAGCTGTGCTCTTCTATTTATCGAGCAGAAGCCTTCAATGGATTACTCAGGAAACTAATTCTCAGAACAAACGGCTTGGAAAGATACAATGTATGTAATTCGTGGGCTGGTGCAATGTTTGGGGCATGAAAACATGGCCTCCACTTCTAGGAATTTTCCATTTCCATATGGACCCCGGCCTTAATGAGTACAAAGTATACAATACCCCTTATGCCATCTGTCGCTCCAACGGAAATTTCCTATTTTTGCTCTCGTGGAAGGCAAATTCACTAGAAGGAATAGGCTCTTAGTGAGGTGGGGGCAATGAAGCAGTACTGCCACTCAAAACACCGTTCCTCCCTTCACCGAGTTGGAAAATCGATTGAAAGAAAATGTTACTACTTACGAGCATTGAAGCTTAAATGCCTTCAAGCGTTTATTGACAAAATTTAAATGATCCAAAAATGGGTTTAGTAAAATTAAATGTATTCTACAGGAAAGGTTTTGCAATTATCGTTTTTCCGTGCAGTCGTGGTTCTTGAGAAACGCAGAATTGCATAGCTGCGAAGGAGTACTGAACGCTTCCCCTCACCTTTAAGAAAATCCTAAATTCATACTCGCAAGCATAGCAGTTATAATTTGCAAAACAATTGAAAATAGGCCCATGCTCAGCCTGCATGCAATTTAAAACATGAAAGTAAAATCAAACTTACTGGTTCTCTTACCATTTTTACCTATCCCTTTCCCCATTATTCTTTTACAACCGTGCAAAATCTCGTCGAAAGTAACATAACTGTCAAGAACTCGGTGAGTTCCCAGGTTATTATGGAAGTCAACTGAGAGATTCATGTCAGTGTCCAGTCAAGTTTCCAGCCAAGACTAAGCCATAATGCGAAAGTGTTTGGATGGGTGCGTTTTGGGTGTGTTCGTGACGCGTAGGTTATAAACACTAACACTCAACATAGCAAAGTTTGATACTTCTCTTACTTGGCATATGGATTTATCATATTAATCAACAGAGATAACACGATTTTTGGCAGAGGTCATGCGAGGCCACCAGATGCCAAAAAACGAAAACCGTGCAAACACGATATCTCAAGCTACGAACGATGGACCCCACCGCGCTGCCTAGATAAGCCCGCCCTGCATGAATACGTTTCATGTAGATGAGTTACATTAAGCAGAATCGTACTATGCCGAAATCGTCAAAACGTTCCCATCACTTGTTATTAGGTGCTCATTCATGCATGTCAATTGTCTTGAAGGAGTGCCATAGTTGACATTTGATGGCAGTTTATCTCAGAGTAAGCAGGACTGTGATATCACCTTTATGACCATGGTTAATTCGAGACCTTTTATCAATACTACTTTCCACGGAGGATTTGAAACAGACTACTTTTGCGGCAAGGTATTATAGAACAGACGTTCCCATGATTTTCTCTCTGGATACCACCAAGATACAGTGGCAGCCCATGCAACCCTTGCTGTGGCAAAACTCTCCCACCTGTGCTTGCAGAGATAAAGAAACATAATTAAATTAAATTTGTATGGCTACATGGCTACATCTGTATCACAAGAGGAGGGAAAATTGCTCCTAGGGAAGAAACAAAATTAGGCGCACTTCGCCTGTATGTGCACACGTAACACCTATTTCCTGAAGCTGCCTGCGGTGGGCTGTAGAAATTGTCCCCTGTGGTTTCGTTAAAATACCAATATCTATTGGTATCACTAGCTACAAAGAAAAACGTTTTTCGGTGCCGATCTTTGCGGTGTCGGTTATGTCAGAATCCCTAGTTAAGAGCTTGAAACTGACCCAGTTTTAAGGGTAGATTTAATTTGCTTCAGTTTCTACCTGTTTTGTTTCATATAGCTTATAGAACCTCATTGCTTTTCGAACATTTGTTATTTGTATGTTACGTGTTATCCATTATAGAGGGCAGCTGCCCATACTGTTGATCCAGTTTTGCTCTCAGCCATTCTTAAACTCTGGCTAACGATTTAAACAATTTTTAGGGCTCTTCGCAAGCCATAGAGATTCTTTACGTTTCTTTCATAGTTTTAGTCTTTCATGTTTTCATAGTTAGACAAAAGCCACCTGTCATCATGTGCCTTAGATTATGCATACAGTAGGTAGCTTACACAACTTTTTTGTAAAGGTCGAAAGTTTTTCATCCTCAATCAAGTGCATCATTATGCAGTAAACGACACCAAAAAGAGGTGGATATTATACAGTTCATACCGACATGGCCAGCCGTAGCGATATGTGGTTCGTCTGTTTTTGCTCTTCATAAAGAGCGATTTGCGCGCTTTGCAAGCTTATAGGTCGAATTTTCCACCAAAACACTTCGTTTGCCTTAAACTAGGTACAGCAAGTTTGTATATATCGTTCACAATAGCCATGGAAATAATGTAATGACCACCCAAAGAGAGAAGACTCAAAATGGTCAAACGTCGTTAATATGGTGTCCAAACGCGTACCAAATCCAGGAGTATTGTTTATGAAAACTATTAGCCCTCCACCCTTGCCGGCTAATCTAGTCCTTGTCGGTTAGATCATCTAGCTACCTCTGCCCTAGCCTGGACGTCCTTTGAGGTAACATAAACGAAGTGTGCTTCCACCTTAATTGTTTATCTTTTGTTGTTGCTAATTCTCTCTTTGTACTTTGTGATTTCTTTCCTATCTGTTTTGTTGCTTTGTTGTATGCACTGCATGGAATTTAACCTTTTTGATCATTTATGCTGCTCATGTCTCAGTGATCTAGGAGGAAGCCTACCATTTTCTGTAGATAAATGTTGTAAATGTTCCAAAACAGTCAAATTACATGACTCTTGCTGAGTAGTATTTTGCAAACGCAGAGTAAAAATGTATCCTGTATTGAATGTAGATCTTATATATCTAATAGTAACTATGGTAATGATCACTCACTCTAAGCTCTTGTGACCCCGACAACAATTATACACGATACAACCATATTTAGGAATGCCGTCATTAAGATCATCAATTTTTAAATGGTTTCTCCCAAATTGAGTGGAATGATAAAATGAGTCTTATACATTTCAATGCGAGGTCAAAGAACCGTAGTTTTGATAATATTGAGTTATCCTTAAAATCTATTAATCGTATGTTTACTGTAATTGCTGTCACTGAAACACGTTTCCAGACATGGTAGAGGAGGGGGTGTGGCCATGTACGTGAAATATTGTTTTAATTCCAAGGTGAGGTCAGATCTAAGGGTCTTTTCTGAAGGTGAATTTGAGTCACTTTTCATTGAAATCATCACCAAGGACATATCACACTTTGTTGGGGTAATTTACTGCCCAAGAGGCTTCAATAGTATTTCATCTGACCTACTGTCCAAAACTTTCGCCGACTTAAATACTATTAATAAAACTTGTTTTATAATGGGTGACTTCAATTGTAATTTAATGGATCTTCATAATTCTACTGCTGATCAGTTCATGAATCTTGCCCATTCTAATGCTTTTATTCCTTTGCACAATCTTCCTACCCGAGTGACCTCTAACTCGGCAACTCTCCTCGACATGATTTTCGACATGATGTTTGGAACAAACCATGTCTTCCTGGTATTCTCATTGATGATGTCTCAGATCACCTCCCTGTTTTTGTTCTGTCTGATATTTACCCTCCAAGCCCTTGTAATTCTTCAAACACATCGGTCGGCCACAGGAGTATTTCCTCTGCCAACCTAAATTACTTTCAGGCAGCTATTCAAACCGAGTCATGGGCCAATGTTTACAACAAAAGCGATCCCAAAGAAGCATATAATTCTTTTACTGATATTTTAAGTATGTTACATGATAAATATTTCCCATTTGTCACATATAGGCCCAAGAAAAATATTACATCTCAACCTTGGCTGACCACCGCTATTTTCAAATCTTGTCTTACCAAACAAAAACTGTATAAAAAGAACTTGAAACGTCGTACTTCACAGAACTTTAATGACTATAAACGTTTTCGTAATCGATTGACTACAATTATAAGATGTGCTAAAAATTGTATTAAAATGACTTATTTGTAAATTGTGACAAGGATATCAAGAAAACTTGGGGCTCTTTCAACACTCTTCTTACAGGACAATCCACAGTTGATAAAATTGAGAAATTACGACATGAGGACACTGAGATTTCAAATTCCAGTGACTTCTGTAATGCTTTTAACACTTTGTTTACTAATATTGGCCCCGAAACCCAAAAGAAAATTCCCGAAGTTAGTTCTATCAACCACTTGTGTTATCTAGGAGAGCCTGTTAAGAATTCCTTCTTTCTGCACCCAGTTACGAGTGATGATATTTTCATTAAAATTATGTCGAAAAACTCATCACCTGGTTACATGGAATATTACCGGTTGTAACTAAGCATGTTGCTAATTATATATCCAAGCCACTGTGTCATATTTTTAATCTATCACTAAACCAGTGCATTGTTCCGTCAAGTATGAAACTGCACGCGTCGTTCCTATCTTTAAAAATAATGACAAAGAGCTTGTCACAAACTATAGGCCTATCTCAGTTCTTCCTTGCTTTTCGAAAATTTTGGAAAAACTAATGTCTGAACGGTTATTCAGTTATTTATTGAAACATAATATTTTGTTTAGATATCAGTTCGAATTTATCCCCGGTCGTTCAACTACCCATGCCTTACTTCATTTTTCTGATATGAATACCAATGCTTTTGAAAAGAGACATTTTGTTTCTGGTACATTTCTCGACTTGTCTAAGGCGTTTAATACCCTTCATCACGATATTTTATGCAGTAAACTTGAACATTATAGAGTAAGAGGCAACGCTTTACAGTGGTTTAAAAACTTCTACAGAAAACAATTTGTTTTAGTCAGCAATGTGAATTATAATTTCTGGGATATCAGTTGTGGTGTGCCTCAAGGGTGTATTCTGGGCCCATTGGTTTTTATTATTTATGTTACTGACCTACATAGGGCTACTGATGAATTGCATATTATTAGTTATGCTGAAGATACCAATATTTTCTTCTCGAATCCTGCCCTCAGTCACCTATTTGATGTTGTTCAGGAAGAATTTGAAAAGGTATACAGGTGGTTTTGCGTCAATAAGCTCTCACTTAATGTTAAGAAGACTACCTCCGTATTGTTCAGCCAAGTAAATAAGCCGATAAATCCACCATTTAAGTCTATTAATCTTTGAAATTCTCAAATCCCACTTTCGAATGTTGCCAAATTTCTGGGGGTTTTAACTGATAAGCACGTCACTTGGAACGACCATATACATTCAGTGACTAAAAAAGTATCAAAGAATATTGGTATTATCGGTCTTCTCCGTTCTACCTTACCCAGGAAAATTCTTGTCGCTCTTTATAATACCCTCGTTCTTCCCTTTTTATCCTATTGTAATATCGTGTGGGGTTCCACTTATCCGTCTAAATTATTGCCACTATGTATCCTACAGAAAAGAGTTGGTCGTTATATTTTCAATACTTTACAATATTTTCAATACTTTCAATATTTTCAATCGCTATCAATGTGGTATTTTTGTCAACAATTTTTTAAATAGCAAGTTACCCTGTATTCAGTGATTACTTTCGGATGTGTCACGAAATAAGTTCTTATCGAACTCGATCATCACATCTTTTTACTACACCTCTTTATAGACTTCAGTCCTCCCTCCACTGCATTCGTTATGTTGCCCCTCATGTTTGGAATTCCCATGCTCGCAATATAATCAATTGCCGGTATTCTTCCCTCTACAACTTCAAAAGCAAATTAAAGCGTTATCTCTCGTCAAGTCTCCCGTTATAATGGCTCTAAGTCAAGAAGATCTTCTCTCCTGTTGATGGCAGTGTTTAGTGTCTGTCATTGTTTCTCTTCTTATTCTTATATTGTTTACCTGTAAATTATTAAGTTGCACTTTCTATGCTTAAGGGGGTATCCACTCTCATAAGCTTTGCTAAGCTTCTTGTGGATAGCCCTCGGTCTTTTATTTCTGTTTATATGTATACTGGAAGCTGTTTATAACACATGACCGAAATAAATGTTGTTGAAACTGAAACCTTTCTTAAAGCCCTGGATTCAGGCCTGAATCTTGTCTTAAAGATCTGTATTCTAGAATGCTATATACTGCACTTTGATCATCGCCAGTAAGGTATGAATGTTTTATTAAAATGATTTACGAAGATAGATTTTTACTCTCTACTGGAATCCATATTAGAACCCCATTAAATCGGAAATAGTAGTAACGCATTTACACTTTCAATATTTCTAGGAAGGTGGATTTTATGTGAACTCTGATTGTACAAGTCGGGCTGACTGCCTTAACGGTCAGCTCTTCTGGGATACTATGTACATGTGCAGTGCCAATGCAGTCTGTGAGGAACGAAGAAACGTACGGCAATGCTACACTGACCATGTTGATTGTCTGGATGTTTATAACGACGGATTTACTACCAGCGATGTTTATATCATAAACCCAACAAACTGGACTGGATCTTCTTTTCAAGTTTACTGTAACATGACTGATGGCGGGGGCTGGACTGTGAGTAAATTATTTTTATGTATGTTAACATGAAACTGCTATTTCAAGTATGCGTATATATATATATATATATATATAGTTAAAGAGGAGAGTTCCACGTGTACTCCGAGAAAATAAATCATAAAACACTTCACTGTCTGATCTCGCTGACGAAGGTTCCAGGGGAACCGAAAATTTCGAATTAAATCTTGGATTATTTTGTACTCTTTATGTCAACTAATGATGCATTTATTTGTTTCCTGTTTTACGATATATATATATATATATGTATATATATATATATATATATATATATATATATATATATATATATATATATATATATATATATATATATAAAGGAACTGAGTGAATATTTTATAGGAGGTGTGCCTACCCGGTGATTTAAAAACAGTTACAAATGACAATGGTTAGTCCGCTGAATGACGACAGACGTCATAAATTTTATTAATTTCATACCGATAACATGCTAAAAACGTATTGACTTATATTCAACCAAATATTATGTTGTTATAACTGTTGTAACTTAGGGTGTTTCTAAGAATCATTCTTTTACTCTTTAAAATCATCAAACATCAATATATATTACTGTTATTACTGTATCAATTCAACTGGATTAGATGCTTTTTACGTAGGTATTCCAGCGACGGGTAGATGGGACTGTAGACTTCTATCAAAACTGGACCAGTTACAAAGAAGGATTTGGTTACCTTGATCATGAACATTGGCTCGGAAATGAAAAACTTTATTACCTTACAAATCAGAAACGCTACACCATCAGGATTGATTTAGTGAACTTGGACGACTCACCATACTTCGCAAAGTTTGATTATTTCCGAATCAGTGATGTTAATGACAACTATACACTTTCCCAACTTGGATTGTACAGTGGTACTGCTGGTCAGTGTAACGTTTTGTTTTAATTTCTCATAAACCTTGAGATTCAGACTAAAATCCTTTATCCAATAACAAAAGACATTCAACCATGTTTTGCAAACAAAATTAGAATTATCGATGTACCGTTGATCGTTGCACAAGCTAGGGTGGGATAATCGACAGGATCTGAAGTGCAGTTTGTGCATAATGTTGTCATGATTTCGATTTAAGACTTTGATCATTGTGATGCAAATGACTGAACATATCATTGTTATTTCTTTAGCATGGCCTCAATTTCCCGCCGATAGACATTGCAAACCTGATACAAATTTCTGTTTGAAGATATAATTCCCATCTTTAATGTCTGCTTACACTTATTTTCTACAACGTATAGGACTAATAAACACATATCACATCAGGCTTCCCACTGATAACCTCCTAAGCATTTGTATAATTTAAAGCTAACGGAATTGTTTTAATTAATAAAAGATTTATCTGCAACCGGAGAATTTTCCTTGTATGAGTATTTGATTGTCTGCAATTGTCCCGTTTCAGTGAAGCAGCACTGTTTCCCTTTTATATGAGCTTGTTTAAAACGACATGTTATACTCATAACGTAAAGTGGTCTTGCTGACTAAGATTAAGATACTCCATATGGTGCCCACCCCAACCAATAAAGGGTTAGTCTGTCATTACTTGGAAATACATTATCTAGTCAGTGGAGATAGACTAGTTAGACCGACTTATGTTAATAGCCAAATGATAAACATTTATGTGCGTTCGTTAGTCTGTTATTACGTTCGGTAACTACACACTAGCTTACATTGTTCAAGTACTAGTTTTTGACTAAGAACTGACTAATTTTTTGTAAATCCATACGGTGACTATCCCGACTAATTTACAGGCTCTTTGGTCAAAACCTATCCAATCTGTGTTGATGAACTAACCTACAAGACTAATAAATAACAGTAGTGATAGACGATCATAATGAGAAGAAAGACAAGAACAGATATTATATTGTACCTCACAGTCTCTTATTTGAAAGCATGACCAGCTGCATTAAAAGTCAAATGGCAGTAAACATTATATTAAATTATATTATTTAACCAACACCTCATATACTTAGATTTAAAAGTTGTCTCATTGGCACCCACCTCTCTCCACACCTTAAAATGATCAGTTAACAGAAATTGTGTTATAAAAATTGGTGTGTAGGTAGCTTACACCCGTGACTGCTACTCCACAAAGACTGTAAACGTGACTTGCTTGCAAATGCATTATAAACAAACCCCTACACAGTAGATTGAACTACTTAGGACATACCCAATATGTTAAGGGCTGGGTCATCATGGCTGACGATACATACTTACTGCATCATAGGCGTACAATTTGGGGAGGGGGGCAGAAAAGTTTTTGCCCGAATCTCAAAAAGTTGCCCGAATTTCGTTGAAGTTCAGGTGCATAAAATAGATCACCAGACCACTACATGCCCGCAAATTCGGTCAATCTTTTCACTTTTACTTCATCTCTGCCGGAATTTTACTTATTCTGTGCCCGAATATTTGTCCTTTCCTGCCCGATTTTTCGACCTCAGAAATTTTTTGGGGGGCAGTCTGCCCCTGTCCCCCTACCCCCGCCTCGTACGCATATGTACTGCATTTAAGTTATGGAAAGCAGCAAAGACATTGTGCTACCCTCCTATACCACCTAAAAAGGATAAGTTCCTGTACCTCCATTACATGCAGATAAATTTCTTTCTCAATGTGAAGTGTTAAGTTCTAGCTGAGTTAATAAACCTGCCAAGTCATAATACAGAATACGTTGTCCTGGAAGTGAAATAACACATGGTGCTATGGAAGAACAGAAAACAAAACATGCAGGTACACCTGATAGTTGCTTCTTAAACTTTGCGGATGTTTCATGTAAGATGGAAAGTACAATAGAAACTAAGCAATGAACAAAATAGCACCTATAATATTGTGCGGAATACATAATGAGGAACTCCTGAGATTCATGACCCTAAGGCCTCTCAGCACCACTTAGAGCTGGGCCCGTAGCCAGACATGGTACTGAAAAGGGTGATATAGCTTCCAAGGGTGGAGAGATATGTTCTTAGGAGGGTAAAATATACCAGCATGGATTAAGGTAATGGTAATTTTTAACTTTCTAGAGGATCTCTCCCAAGGGAGGCTTCGCCCTCTGCCCCGCCCATTCACTTGGCAAGGTCTGCTACTCAGGCACGTAGCCAGACAAGGTACTGGAGGGGGCCAAAATTTTCCAGGGGGATGGAAATATTTTCAGGGGGGCCAATTGTGTACAAATGTATTAAGTCAATGTTAAAATTCAAACTCTCTAGGGGGCAAAAAATTTCAGGGGGCTTCGACCCCCTGGTCCCCCTTGACAACGGGCCTGCTACTACTCACACGTACGTAACTGCAAAACTACTTTAATTTTCTACAGCTGCTGTAGCAAAGGTAAATAAACCCAATTTACGTTACCTTGCCATAGTAAGCTCTCCCAGTACCAACCAAACTACTCATTACCTAATTTTTACATTTCATACAAACTAGCTGAAAATGGTCAAACCATAAAGAAATGTCATTCAAAATGTGTAAAGAGAGACATAAAACTAAATCATCTAAACGGGGTTTTTAGTGGATTTTCCTTTGAGAGTGAACCATCCTGTGAAGGCACTTAGGGGGACGGAGAACCCTAGCTTAAACGTGTTTGTAAATGTTAGGTGAATTTCCTGCAAAGAGGCGCTATATTTTGCAAAGCTTTGTACTCTGAAAAATGCAAACTGAGACAATCCAAACGCAATACTTTTAAGAAAGATTGGCATTCGGGAAGGAAGAGAATACCTATCTGGCTTACAGAACCCCCTCTCAATCCACACGTATACTGTTCCGCACATTCTCCAAATGGCAACATTGACAAAGACATTGACCTACAGTACCACATTCCATTTAGAAATCTTCTGCAGTAGGCAAATAATGACTGGGCAATATTAATTTTGGCGGGAAAATGTCTCTTCCCTTTTTAACCCACTTTATCATGTCGTACACAAATTTCAATAAATCGCACCAGCACTGTCCAAACCTCAGCCGGCAATCCACGTTATTACCCAGCAATCAGCCAAGACTACATTGACTAGTCAAACATCAAACTGCATTGATACGTAATGCAGTTTCACACCTATTCCATTTCCTATTGCTGTGACCTCTTATCTCGTTGACCTCTACCACAATCAATGCGGTACTTCCTGTTAATATCCAAAATCCATATCCTTAGTATGACTTCAGCTTATGATTGCAGTGCACCCTCAAAATACCCTTGGCCCAATTTGGAATACCTAGAGATATTATGAATCTGATAATGATTTGGGGTCTATAAGTATATCATGGTCCTTGTCCGATTAAGGTATCTAGCCTAGACACTGCTGCTCTGTTACTGTATTAGTATCTAGTGTAGCCCTAGCTCTCAGTGCAAGTTACATAATAAAACCAGCTACTGTAGCCGTGGCAAGCTGTGTGGCATGGCCCTGCTCTTTGTTCCAACATCTCTTTGTTCCAACTTTTCTGAATTCCGAGAAGCCAACATTCAGGTCAGCGTAAGTATAATGGTTAGGTTAGGATGAGAGTATTAGTGTTACGTGTGTTGAAACAAAGAGACGCGAAAACGTAACGTTCGACATGAAACCGTGTGGCTTACAGTAGGCTAGCCTATCTTCCGCGGCCAAAGTTAGACTCTACTTCAGCCCACACATACATTAAAAGTAACAAATCATGAATCCAGAGGAAGAACTTTTGTTTAAAAGGCCACATGCCACCTTTAAGTACATGGATCCTATTACAAAGGGTTCAAAGGTCAGACTTTTTTGCAGGGCTTTAACATTGGCAGGGAATGGGAGGTCATGGAATCGGAATTGGCCTAGAATGCGCCTATCTTGACTCGGACTCGGACTCAGAGCCAATTCCAGTCGAGTTCCCCCCCCCCCCCCCAATAAAAAGTTTCATTAATGTTACCTATGGAACATTATAACTGGTGGACAATTTAACAAGTAAATGGTCACTCACAGTTAACGAAATTACAGGGTCAGCCAGAGTATAAAATTGACTGTAGAAAAGTGCATGTTTTTACCATAGTATAATTGTAAAAAGTACAAAAGGCACTTGTATGATGCGCTACAATGTCAAATGGCCAGAATCGGAATTGAACCGGAATGGGAAAAGCTGGAATCGGAATTGGCCCTGAATGGTGACCACTGTAATCGGAATTGGCCTAGAATGGTGACCACTGGAATCGGAATTGGCCCGGTAATGTGTTAGGTGGACTCGGTTGCAGCCCTCCTTTTTTGTCCATCAAAAACTACAATTCAGCAGAACTAGTTTTTTGTTTAACGTGTATGACTTTATTATGGAACTGGCCCAACTCCAAAGACAACTCGGTCTAGTTTGAACACCAAATTATACAGAACTATTGCTTCACATCGTCTTAAACCATGAAAATTAACCTTAAAGAAACTATACACATGAAGATAAGGTCTCTAACACCGTTTCCGTAATACTTCAGGCGATTTGTCAGGAGATATTTTGTGGTGGAACAGATCACTTACTAAACTATTTAACCACCTTAATTCAAGTTTAAGTTGAGGGTCTACAAAATATATATTTTAGTTGGTTCTGTACAAGAAAACGTTTTATTTTCGTCCCAACTAATCACGTACTAGTCTGTAGTGAGTGACCAATACTACTGATCATTGTAACAGATTTAAGTTAGTCAGTCTTGCAGGACTAAGATTACAGAGTAGTTTTTCATTCGTCCATCTATCTCTCTCTGCTCTACAAAAAATTTTGAGAATCACTAATTTATATTAGAGAAAGGAAAAGATATGCAAATCGAAGCATTTTCTTTGCTTTCATTTTTTCGATAGATGAAGGTGGTAATGGTCCTCAAGCTGGTTATGCCTTCTGGTATCACCGTAACCATCATTTCTCTACATATGATCATGGCAATACTCATTGTGCTGTACGTCATCAAGGTGCGTGGTGGTACGGTAATTGCTTTCACGCCAATCTAAATGGAAGATACCCCTCCGGAAAATGCAAGCTTGACAACATTCACCTGTCTTGGCTACCAGGGAACAACTGCAACAAATATGTAGAAATGAAAATTCGGCCATTTTGAACAAAAATTAATGCCTAACCCGTACTTCGTATAGACAATTTAACGTAACCGATGGAATAACAGTATGGTTATACTCGCCTTAGATCAATTGAATAGAGGACTTACATTTCTTACCTTTCTATGGACATTAATCCGCATTCATGAAGCAAAAGTTTCCATAAAGTGAACTGATTACTCTGTTCTGTACCTACAGTCATCATAAAAGTATCCACCTCAGACGTACAAAGAAGGAGCGTCGCTAGGATGGAATTTTTTGGAGGGCCTAGGTATCAAATGGGGAGTCACGGCATTGATCGCCGTCCTTAATTCTTAGACATGCTATAAGGACACAAACAATTTTTGGAGAGGCCTAGCGAACATCTGGGGGCCCAGCCCCCTCCCCCTTGGTTACGCGCCTGTTACAAAATAGAACAAAGCCATCTTACCTTCTACAACAACAAACATATTGTATTTAGGATATCTCTTCAGTTGTCTTTCCGAGGGAAACGCTCACCGGACCACAATATTACGAACTATTTACAATTAGTAAGTGTAACGAGAGAGGAGTGAGCGCTTCCGATGGAACATAATGTATATGTTCATCTACACACGTAAAATAAATCATTAAGTAAAAGCAACTGCAATGGTCAAATGAATGTAAATTGGTTCTTAACCGGGGAAAAACTACGCGCTTTTCCATAAATATTTGAAACATATATACAATTTTGAATCATCACGTGGGTATATTTTTGGATAACATGAATGTAAGATGTGTATATTGGAAACATTTTCCTTTAAATCTTGTGAACAATTTCCAATGTGAAATCTTTAAAGTGACAATAAAAGTACTTAAAAGTTTGACTAAATACAGTAATGAACGACAAGTGAGTACAGCAAATATTAAAGAGAGAAGAATACATGTCTAAAAATCATTTTCAATCACATATACACAAGACGCTGTACAAAAGAAAGACTGTGGTACTACACCACATAACAAACAAAAAAGATTATGATTAGTCAGTTCTATATTTATTTATGTATGTATATTTATATCTATATGTACATTGATACGAATCTCTAACGGCGCTCCAAGGACTTCATGTCTGACTCTGCCACTTATTTTCAACGGATCGCTAAAAAACGAGAAGACGCGAGAAAACATGAGAAACTTCTCAGGACCTCCTGGCTATCTTCAGATGTATACCGAGTACCATACAGCCTTCTTCCGACTTCTAGCAATTTTTGCGGATCGAGAATCATTACAAGAGAAACTAACTACGTCATTGTATTATAATTTTAGAAGGGATTTCTTTTCATCATTGCATTGTTCGAAAGAAAGTGCCAGAACTTTTTTTACTCAATAAAGTACTCAAACTTAGGTTTTGGGAACTCTTTATGAAGAACATTCATTGCGGAGAATTTAATTAACCCAGAGCCAGACGTATTTACTATACTGAGATAAGACATGCAGCTGAAAGACTATAGCTGAGCCTACGCGGAGAGATATTGCAATACACAGTATTACACACAGAACCAGTCTGAGACGTACTTACAGAGAACTGTTTATGCA
Source organism: Holothuria leucospilota (assembly GCA_029531755.1). NCBI lineage: Eukaryota > Metazoa > Echinodermata > Holothuroidea > Aspidochirotida > Holothuriidae > Holothuria > Holothuria leucospilota. The sequence continues at coordinate 31,251,538 of CM055971.1, forward strand.
TTAGTACACCAACTTGCAGTTGGAATGAGAGTCCTTGTAAGAGAACGTAGCATACAGAGATTCTGTTCAACGTAGAATGCCTAAAAGGCCTCAATGAGTACACAGCAAACTCGAACTTGCACTGAGAGAGATCGCCAACGAGTTCAGACAGTGAATCCAGAACGCTGATACCTCCTTTATAACACTACACCCTACCAACCATATTTGTGAGGAACCTAATGCAGGCGCGGATCCAAGGGGGGCTTCCTCGGGCTCAGCTCCCTCTTTTTCGCCACATCAACAATAACAAATACGCGAAAATTAGCATAAGGTTAATCTAGGAGAATATTCAAGGGGTCTTTCAGCCCCCCTCCCCCTTTTCGGAATGTCTGGATCCGCGCCTGTAATGTACAACTGAACGAGTACTATACTGTCCAGCCAAGACTAGGGATAAGTACACAGGGTAACTATTTTAATTACAAGCCTATCTTAAAATAAGTAGATTTTGTAAGATTTAAGCCTTTCCCGTAAGGCTTTTTGAGTGTTAAAAGGAGGAATATTTTCAGATTTTCAGGATTTTTTTTTTTTTTTTGGTTGGTTTGGTTAATTTAGAAGAATATTCTCCGTAAGAACCTATATATCATTGTAAAGAGCAAAGATGGGGAATTTGAATGAACATTTTAGTTTTGTAAACTAATCTCGTTATGTATGAAATGGCCTGGAGATGAATAATAAGCAGTTGGATTTTACTTCTCATTCTCTTGCATGTTTTTGCTGTTGTTGGTTTGTATATTATACCGAACCGTATCAGAATGTATGTGAATACGTTTACGTACATGTAAACGCGAATGTATTTGTATGTGTATACGTAACGTATAGGTATTCGTATACGTATATATATATATATATATATATATATATATAGTATATCGAAATGCTGCGGAGCACAATAGGAAGGTGAAGGTCGATAAAAGTAGTCAGACGTTTAGGGCATTAACCCATCATCAGGTGGCAGAAATGCAACTGAACAACAATGAAAACACAAACTGAAATTGAGCACAACCAAGCCAGTTGCAAAAAAAGGAAACATGACATGCAAACTGCGGTTTGGTGGACTTGAGGTGTTCAATGACTCAGACAGCGAGGCGACGTTTGGTCTTTCCCACACACAGTGTGTTGCAATATCCACACACAAAAATGTAAGTCACATTCGTGGAAGGACAGGAAAGTGAAGCTGTTGCCTTTAGCACCCAAAACGTTTAGAAGGGTGTTCTTGAAACCATTGGAGATGGGCTGCATCTCCCACGGTTACACATTATGAAAGATACTTGCAATATAAGTAAGTGGAGGCTTGTTGCATTTAGTTTGCATTTCAAGGGAAGGTTTGGAACGACTGCATCTTCCCTATAATGCATCTTTCTTAGAGTATAACCTCTTACAAACTCAAAGATAATCTTTTTTTTTGCTTCTACTAAGCGTCTTTTTCTAACACAGATGATTTCAAATATTTATCATGAAAGCTATCGAAACTTCTACATCTCAGTGAGACATCATGTTTATAATGTCTTTAGAGTTGACCACAGCGTATCATAAAATCACAATCAGAACTCAATAAGACACATCCACATACTAAATATTAGAAGGGTCTAAGTTTCCTAATCAAAATGAGGTATCATCTCTACAGTATTTGGAGGATTTAACCCCTGGTGACCTAAGATGACTTTCCACCTCCACCAAAAATAGGCATCTACTTAATGTAGCAGATTCACAAAACATTATGAAGAGTTTTCATTGTTCCTATCTTCAGATGTGTTTACAAGGTATGCAGAACGTTACCGTTGGAAGCCAATTATGACCTTTGACTTTAATAAAAAACAACAGGGCACATCCACACAATATGACGTATCCTCATTTGTTAAGAGTAAAAAGTGTATGCCTTGTTTCAATATCGAGATGTTTTGTTACAAGCATATTGCCGTAAGGGTACTTTAACAAAAATCTACGAACGCACATACATACGCGCACGCATAGTAACACCCACAAATCATCACAAATGCATAAATACTCTTCATCATTAAAACCGAAATATTTCTTAGTGTTTCTTATCGTGGATGCTAGATTGAAAGAATTTGTTTCTTGCAAAGTAAAATTTAATGGTTCCTTCTGGGTAGAGGTTCGCGACCTCGACGCTCTCTTCGTAAATCTTTAGACTCCTTGCCTTTTAATTGTGCACCAAAATCACACAAAGGGAGATATGGAAGAAGACCTATAAGCGCACCCACTGTATTGGCGATATGAACAAATTCCAAAAGCTGCATGGCTTCAGTTGATGAATCAGCTTCTTCACCTTCCGCTTCTTATGAGGAATCTTGGCTAAGCCAATACAAAGTACTAAACTGGGTTTTTAAATAGCCATCAAGCAAGAAAATCAACGATTGAGAGATTTTGTCACGCTCGCGATTGTTTTAGATTTTCAATATTCCCCTCCATAAAAGAATCAAAATGAAATGAAAATTTTATAAGCTGCATCTCAAAGAAGATAGACAGTTGTTCCTTTAAAGCAAAAATGAAACGAACTTGACGTGAAAAAACTATCACAGGCATTGAAATAAATTTCTAACTATCATGATAATAAAATCCCTAAGGTATCATGTTGAAAAGATTAACATGCGATTTTGGGACATTTACTATCCTGCAGTCATCAAAATTGAAAATAAAATATTGCAAATATAGAGGGACGAATTCAAATTCCCAGAGCGAAATGCCAAGGAGAAATATATCCACGTGTGTATCAATTGATATACGTGGATGTGTTGGTAGTTTGTAACGTGAAACCTGTGCTTGCCGTCAGCACCAGAACTTTACTAGACGCATCAATTGCTTTAAATTATGATGAGTTGGCACAAAACGTGACATTTGAATCTGTCAGAAGTGTTGTAATTGAAACTGACCTAGACTCTTGAAAAGATATTGCTTACAAACACACTCAACTTTAGATGTACCATGCTAAACACAAAGGTGTTTGTTCATTCGTAAAATACGTGCAAAAACTAAACATGCCCTTCTAGCTTACGTAATTGGTATGTGAGATAATGTTTCTATGTTTTCTGCGTTCAGATGTTTTGTTTAGAACTTTTTCATTGTTTGACATCTGGTCCCTTCGTATATCCTAAACCATTCAAGAAAGACTATAGGGGGTCCTTTAATAACATTTTGCCAAGATATATAGGCAAAGGATATATACATGTCTATGTTCTTGGGATGTAGTGTTCACGAGGTTCGGCAGAATTAATCTCTTTGATATAAGATGACCATGACCCATGCAACGAAAAAATATGCTTCATCTCAGTTTCACACATCCAAAGGCAACATATGACAAGAAGTTTCCATCCTTTTTATTTTTACGTCTGTGTGGGCAAGGTTTCAGTGTATCACTTCTGGTGACCTCAGAAGACCTTCATAAGTGCCATTAAAACAGTACGGTACTTTCATTCGATTCATCACGTACACATGGCTGCGTGTGAAATATAACCATATCTAGTAGTATTCAGTCCAATGTTTCCTTGGTTCAGGTTAACTTTTTCAGTATTTTTTAAGTTAAATTTCTTAGTATTTGATCTTATATGACTTCAGGCGAATTTTAAACAAGACGGAATAGGATTCTTTCACGTAATTAAAAGCGACTACTTGCCGATGAAGTGATGTTAAAAAAGACCTTGCTTGTTACGTCACACTCACAGGTATGCCCAAACACTTTTTCATATACCCGTGACTATTACAAAAAGTTTTGTTTCTGTCGAAACAAAAACCAAAAATTCCATACAGGGGAAAGTTTTGTGTGTCTTAAAAAGGGTCCTGACCTTGTCAGGGGCAAAGTGCAGTTAGTGTTAAACTAAAGATATGACCACGGATGTGAAGGCATCGGTATGCCAAACAATGATTCTTTGAATCCCAACAAGAACTTTAAATATTTACAAAAACATAACAAAAAGAAATTTTCCCGTCCTTAGCCTCCACTTACTTTCCATAGAGCTGAGATATAAAGATGTGAAGGCATCAGTATGCCAAACAATTGTACTTTCAATTCCAACAGGAACTTTAAATATTTATAAAAACAAAACAAAAAGAACTTTTTCCTGTCTTTAACTTTTACATACCTTCCAAACAGCTACGATTCTGGTTATGAATCTGGCGTTAAGCAAGGGTAACAATATTAGGTGAATTAATAAACGGGTTTTATGACAGATCTCTTTTTTTAGATGGAGAGAAAAACAAATTAATGCGCTTCTATGGAACCATTGAGAGGTTCTTGAAAGGAAGAGCATATGTCAGTTCTCTAAATTTCTCCACACTACGTACAATTTCCTCCTTCACCCTAAAATCCAGTTCGTTGCTAAATATTCTAAGTCCAAAACAACCAAAAGAGCGTTGGTTTTGTTAAATCGAAGACAACATGGACTTGTTCAACTTCTTTGCCTTCAGACCTCTACATCATGGGTCTATTTACTCCTTTATGCGCGGCCCAATTCTTAAAAAGGTAAAAAGAACAATTTTGTGATCACCAAGTGTTTTTTTTTCCTAGCTCCCTCGACCAAGGCAATCAATTCTGGTTACGAAAATAGCGTAATGGTTACAAGCGCCTAATTAAAATGTTCCCCTTTTGGTAAAATAAATAATTGAACATTAGCATTGGTAGCAATTGGTTTGAATATCCTTCTTGTATTTTGATTTCATAATATAGAAAAGAAGTTTTCATATACCTTTATGTTACAAAAAGGGAGAATAGCTTTGGTGGATGTCACGGCATTGACGAACCACTATTGGTGTATTTTTTAAGTGGTATGACAATTCATTAGCAAGAAGATAGACAAGTGGTGGATGATGCTCATGTGGGTAATTGTAAAAGCGATTAAGGCTGAAAACGTTAAAATCGACTTATAGACTCTGCTGTGAAGTGACTGTCCAGTTCTTTACAAATCACATAGGTATGTGCAGAGAACGATTCAAGGGAAATTCAACAACCATAACAAATCATTCCATAATAAAGCCTACCAAAACGAAAGTTCATCTGGGGACTCAAAAAAAAAAGAAAAGGAAATATTCAATAGTAAGGTCGATCATCAAACAGACCAACATTAACAAAAGAAGCGACACACAATGAACCTCTGCCTGGAAGAAAAAGTTGCCATAATCACTGCTCAAACACAAACGACCAACCTCCTTAACAAAAGAACCGAACTTGTATCAAAGTGCAGACACCTCGAACCACTGAGCCGTGCAGGGGAAAGCGAAAACCCTGAGAGCGATTTTTTAAACCTTCAAGCACCTGAAGATCGCATGACAGCTTGAAACTATATATATATATATGTATATATATATACATATATATATATATATATATATATATATATATATATCTATATATATATATATATATATATATATATATATATATAGATAGATAGATATAGATATAGATATAGGGTCGAAATGCTGCGGAGCACTATACTAGTATGTAGGTCGATAAAGGTTGTAAAAAGAGCTAAAAGTTTGCGGAAAATTCCACGACGTTTCGAGTATAGACTCTTCATCAGGTGGCAAAGAAATGCAACTGAACAACAAAGAAGTAGAAATAGAGAAGAAACACATTAAAGAAAGGCACGGACAAACAGGTCGTACAGAGCCAACACGGTGTAAAAATGCGAAGGCTGCATAAAACTGGTAAAAAGTAATGAAAAGGGGAACAAGTTAAAAAAGGTCCATTCTAATGTTAAGACCGTGTGGTGAGAGGGTCCCGAGCTTCATGATAAGCCGGTTTTCGGTGGTCTGACGATCACGGTCAGAACCTCTGCACATTAAGGCTGCGATGACGGCCAAGTTTTTAATTGAGCACGGTGATGGGGGGTTGAAATGTGTGGCGACCGGATAACCTTGAAGGTTCTGTTTGATGGACCTGAGGTGTTCAGTGATTCGGTCAGCCAGCC